>JALBYD010000020.1:0-312728 GCA_023212685.1 Pseudozyma pruni
GGGGGGGGGGGGGGGGGGGGGGGGGGGGGGGGGGGGGGGGGGGGGGGGGGGGGGGGGGGGGGGGGGGTGGGGGGGGGTGGGGGGGGGGGGGGGGGGGGGGGGGGGGGGGGGGATGCCTCGTCCCATTTCCAGGCAGGTCTTAAATAGACGACTGAGCTGGCCAAGCCTGGCTCACTCGTACCGCCCACTCTTGGTCAAATGAACCCAGTCCCACTCAACATCTCCCTTCCTCAGATCTGACCAACACTCTTCGACGGCTGTGAGACTTACGGGATTCTGTCCCTTGCAAGTGGGACATGTAAACTTCAACCCCTTCTGCCTCGCCTCGCCTAGCTGGCTCTTGCCACCCTTGGCAGCGTCGGCCTTCTTCTTGGCCGCCTCTTGCGCTTGTTGCTTGGCGTGTCCTCGAACCTGTCCAGGCAGAGAAGATCGCTCAGTTAGCAGCCTATGGCGGAATGCTGTCCAGCTCATACGTTACTTACCATCTCGGTCTCGGAGTTCAGGCGTTGATGAGATAGATGCAGAAGGTGGGGTGGTCAGAAGAAGAATGCATCGAGGAGCAAAACAACTTTGACAGGTCCGTGCAGCTGTCGCCCGACACCCGAAGCAGTCCCTTTCTTGGACCCTTATTTTCAGCCACCATTTCGACCCTACCTTCCACAATTCTCACCAGCACAGACACACACCTGCGAAAGAATAAGAGTTTCCTCGTTTCATCAACACATCGACCAGCAGAGGCGCGGGTTACAAGTACGAAACGCGAGAGATCACAGGAGAGCGGAAGAATGAGAAACCATTACAGCGCGAGAGGGTACATCGGTGACGGAATCCTGAAAATTTTTTCTACTGAATCACCACCTCCTAGCCGCAGGAGGGTTGAGCGGAGGCAGCGTCGGCTTGGAATCGGTGACGAGGCCGCTTCGGAGGCTCGAGTTCATCGTCTTGCGGTCCAGATCCATCGAGTCTTCGCTGCTGCGATCGCGCGCCGATGAGATGGGCGGCAAGGAGGACGACGAGTAGTTGGTGGAGCGGTCCGAGCTGTACGGGTGGGAGAAGCCTGCGGGTGCGGCGGCCGTGGTGCCGTTGAGTCGGCCTCGGGAGGCGAGGGTCGAGGTGGAGGCGGGGCTGGACGAGGCTGCGGCGGCGCTGAGCTTGTCGAGAGCCGAAGCGGCGATCCCCTCTGGAACGGAGTAAGCGCTCGAGGTAGGGCTCGATTTGGGGCTCTGCGACGAGCGAGCGGACGGCACGCCGGACACGGGCGCAGAGGCGGCACTCAGAGGCAGACGCGTAGCTGGACCGGGCGGGGGCAGCGTAGCAACGCTAGGCGGCACGCGGTCGCGCTGGCTGCTGCTGGTCGATGCGCTTCGACGGTGGTAGTCGGCACCAGCGTCGAGGCCGGCCAGCTCCGGATCCAGCGAAGCCGAGCCGAGACGCGACGATGGATCGTACACGTTGGCGCGGTGCGGCGAGACCGAGACCGTAGAACGCGGGTAGCCGGCAGCAGCAAAGCGAGGGTCGATGAAAGGCACCTGGGTCTGACTCCACGCGGCAGGCGGAACAGCACCGGCGGCGTAGACGCCACCGTTCATGCCTGCATCGCGAGCGTACGGCGCAGGGGGAGCAGGATCACGGTAGCGAGCATCGTATTGAGGCGCAGTGCCAGCGTGGGACAGAGACAGACGGCCTTGCTTGGCCATCTGGGATGACCAGTAGTCTGCAGGTGCCTCGTACTGAGCCATGTCGAGGCCTACGCCTGGCAAGCTCGACTCGCTCTGCAGACGCGGGTCGTCCATCGAGTTGGGCGATGCGCTCTCTTCGTCGTCGAGGCCACCGCGCAGCGATTCGCGTCGGCTGCGTGGCATGCCCACCATCCTCTCGATGGTCTCGCCCTTCTTGCGGCCGTGCTGGTCCTTGACTTCGTGCACGACGGCGATGGCGGTGCCATCCTCGAGGGCACGTCGACCGAGTTCAGCCTTGGCTTCGGCCTCAGCATCGGCGGCGTCGAGGTCGAGGTGGTCGAGCTCGAGCTGGGCGGCGGCATCGCGAGCCTGCGCGGATTGCGAAGCACGACCCTTGGGGTGCAAGATGTGGGTGCGGTAGTGTTGCAAGCTGTTGTCCTGACGAGAGAAACGAGCCTTGCAGCCTGGGAAGGTGCATCGGTAGGGCTTTTGGCCGGTGTGGATGCGGTTGTGACGAGCAGCGTGGCCGCTGGTGGAAAAAGTCTTGTCGCAGCCGGGGTGCTGGCACGGGTAGCGCTTCTTGCCGCCCACGGTGATGGCACCGGAGCCGCTGTCCTTTGCGTTTCGCTTGGCCATGGCTGCGTCGCCGTAGGGCATGCTGCGGTCGTAAGGGTAGGTGCTGTCGGAGCTGCTGCTGGAGGAGCGACGGCTGTAGTCGTTGGGGTCGAGATAGGCGCCTGAGCGGTCCCACTGGCCTGGAGGGAAGATACCGGTTGCTGAGGGAGGCAGATGCTCGGCACTTCGCATGCCAATGGGGGAAGGCGAAGAGGAAATGTGGTTGCCGGCGAGCACCTTGTGACCCTGCAAGCCTCGATGGGGTGGAGGGTATTCACCAGGCACTTCGATGCGCGGCAATCGAATGGGTTCGGCGAAAGGCTTGGGCTTGGCCGACCTGCTGTCGTAGGAGTTGTCTACCGAAGTAGGCGGTGAGGTAGAGGCAGTGGATCGGTCGCCACTGCGGAGGAGAGATTCTGTTGACGATGATGTGGAAGAATCGAAAGCAGAATGTGACATGCTTGTCGGGGAGTGGTGATAGCGGTGGTGGTGATGATGATGATGATGGCTGTACGGTGAATCCGAGAAACCAGTTGGAAGCTCGGTTTTGTACGGCGGTGGAGCACGGTCGTTGAGCAAAGAAACGACGCCTCCGGCAGATGGTAGGGAAAATGGCATGAAGAAGCGATGGTTCGCGTGAGACTGGAAGGGGGTGGCAGGAAAGAGACTGTCGAATGTGACAGCTTGAATAGATCGTCCGAAGTCGGGAGAGAAGAAGGTCGTCGAGTCGAGCGTTGCGATGGTCGAGCAGAGCAGACTAGGCGGAGGAAGAATCTAGATCGACGTGCTGAGGTTGCAGGCGATGTCGAGGTGGATGTTTTGTTGTCGATGTGGCTGGTCTAGGAGGTCTAGAGAGCGCGTTTGTTGATAGTGGTATGAGTAGCGGTTGATACGATGAAGATGAGTGTGGTCGTCGTCTTTGTTGTAACAATGATGGTGATGGTGAGGAGGAGGGGGTTGAAAGCAGCTGGGACGGTAGAGGTCTGAAGCTGTAGCGGGCGGGCCAACAGCGGAGGCGATCCGGCGTCGACGGATGGCAGATGAGCAGGGCAAGGGCAAGACGTCTGAGAAGCAACGTCACGCACGAGGATGGACAGCAAACCTGGGTCTGGATTGTCTCTGCGCTGCTATACAAAGTGAGCTGCGTGGAAAGCGTGGGAGGGATGACGGAAAAGTCGGTACCGTTGTCGGAGGAGATGGGCGCGGATCGAGGGCCAAAGGCGATGAGCTGTTTGTCGAAGCGAGGCACGGCGAATAGATCTGGTAGGTAAGGCCAAGGCGAGGCGTGATGCGATGTCGGCGACTCTGCTGTGGGGCGGAGGAGGAGCGAGACAATGGAAAGGATGGCTTGCTTGAAGACCGTACAGAGTGGAAGCGAGCCACGATCGATGGGCAAGGGACAGGATGCTGATGAGCGCGATGATGTCGAAAGAGAGGAAGGGTGAGGTCACGCTGGGTCGATCCAAAAGGGAGAGAATTAAGCTTTGGCTCGGCGAATCTGATCCCTGGGTTTGGGATGAACGGTCGGCAGATCGTAGGCAGGGTGAGGACGATCAGGGGGGAACGAAGGTTGAGAGTAAGGCTGGAGTGCAGTCGAGACGAGACGATGACGAAAGAGGATGTCGTCAACTAAGTTGATGCCGACACGGCGTCCCTGCAGGCTGGCGGGGAGGAGGAGGGTCGAAAGGGTCTAGCGTGGCTGGAGAGAAAGGGTCTCTTCTCAGCCACGACGACCTTTTGCGAAGGGGGGAAGGGGAGAGGAGGCAGCGAGCTAGAACTCTGGACGAAGCTCGATGACGATGGAAAGGCAGGAGGAAAGTGCGGCGAGATGCCAAATTGAGAAGAAGAAGAAGAAGAAGAAGAAGAAGAGGAAGGAAGACAGGGCCTGGGGAGGCATTCGAGTCCAAGAGGCCGGACTGGTAGGAGGGAAGAGGGAGAGAGAAATATGGGTGATCCCAATTGGACCCTTGGGAGAAGAAGGGGTCGAAAGAGTGGGAGGAAAGGGACCCAGACAATGGGACGAGGGCAGGGCAGGGCAGGGCAGGCAAGAAGGCGGCTGGCCGAATTGTAAGAAAGGAGGCGGCCGAGCCTGAGAGCGGAAGGGGGAGAGAGAGAAAGCAATCGATGATGTTGCTATGATGTCGCAGATGCCGCCGTCATCGAGAGATTGGATCCTTGAGGCTCGCTGGCAGAGTCGTGACAGGGCAAGAGCCGCAGCGCGACGGTGAGGGCGAGCAGTGGGTCGATGTCGACGAGACGAGGAGCGACGACGACGATGATGATGATGATGATGATGATGTCGATGATGTCGCGGTGAAGACCGTTCCCCTGCCTGAAACACGAATTTCAATTCCTGGCAGACTGGGACAGCAGTCGAAATTCAGGGTTCGAAATTGCACTCTCTTGCTCGACCGACTGCGTTCAGGGTTCGACCGTTGATGCAGCCCGCCAGGGTCACGCTCAAATGCTGCATGCATCCCAAAAGAATTCGAAGGACGAAGAAAAATATTCAAATTCATGGGCACGCGACGTGCTTTCACCGATCTTCACAGCCAAGCTCAAAGATTGACAGCGCGATCGGACGTCTTCCCGAAGAGGGTTTTTTTTAAAGGGTTTCCTCCTCGCGAACCCAAAGTCAATCTGCAGGGGAACGACGAGATTCCGAAACCACAGCAGCAGCAGCACCTTTGCATCGTGGTCACGACTGACTCCGCTCGCTTGCTTTCAGTGTCTCTGGCACTGACCTGCAGTCCAACCTTACGAGCTGGTCGCCCAATCAAAAACGAAACGCTTCTGGTCAAGGGGGGGCAGAACAAACAACAAGGGGTCCGAGTTGTGCCAAGGCAACCGACGCCTCGCTTTTTGTCGGCGTGACAAGCCAAGGGTCCACTCTGGTCAGAGAACCATGCACTGCCGTCTGACAATCTGCTGATATCGATGATGATTCTAGTCTCTTCCGCTTGAGGACAGCTCAACCAAGGCAAGGCAAAGGAAAAGGGAGCTTGAGGGAGGATGGCAGACGAGATCCTCATAAGGTTGCTTAGAGGTCTGCACGGTCGAAAGCCGACTTGAACTGGCATCTCAGGGTCTCTTTGAACCCGCTTTTGGCGGGGAGGATTTTGAGTTTCAAGTCTTGGCCCAATAAGAGACTTTGAGAAGACGGGTCAGACCGAACAGCCGCTTTGACGATGGCTCCGGTGGCTTCCAGTGGCTCGCGTCTGTTTGCGCTGCCTGACCTGCGGCAATGGACGATCGGCGTGCGGAGAGCAAGTCAAGCCGGCGCAGGGCACTTGAAAGGGTCCATTCGGGTCAACAGCCAAAAAAAAAAATTTCCAACGCCCTCTTGCTGTCTGTCACCGTCCGTCCAATCAGATCGAAATGGGTACCGGTCACTCCGACGCCTCTCTCTCTCCGCTTGCATTCACAGCCACCGTCAAGCTTCCTACAGCCTCGACTCTAAGCAAGCGGGACATCCGTCCATCATTGTGCTGACTGGCCTGAAAGCACCCTTCATCGAAGAACGCCGGTTAGGAAAGCTCTAATCGTTTGATACAGGGGGAAGACCCGGTCTCATCGACTGCGAACGAGCCTCAACAAAGACAGGTCGCTGCAAGGTGCTCTGTTCGCTTGCCTTGTTCGAACCCCGCTGAACCACTGCACCGCAACAAGCGTCTGCAGATCGGGAAGCCAAGCGAGGTCCCAAGCTAGCACATCTCCCGTTCAGAAGGCTATGGAAGCTTGTAGAATGCACCGCAGCCACGCCCGTCGAGAACTACGCAGGAATCCTCGCCATGGCGCAGATCCTGTTCCAGAGAGGGCTATCCGAAGAGGCTGTTGAACGCCAGCTCGACCGGCGAGCTTTCTTTTTGACGTTGTCCCCGTGCGGTTAGGCTGGAGAACCCTGCTTTGGACCCTGAAGCGGGCGAGAGAGAGAGAGAGAGAGAACCCACCACGCTCTGCTGTTCCTCCCAGAAGGCGCCTTGTTGCGAAATCCAAAACTTGGCATTCCAACAGAGCGGCTGTTGCCGAACCTCTTCTCTGGTTCCAATTGACATTTCCATTCCGTTCACAGCATTGCCTTGGGTTCTCGAGCAGACCTCTTTCGAGTGCCTTCAATCACAGACTGCATCGTTCGAACGCCACAAGCTCTTCAGTCAACAGAGGGACGGATGGCGGCGAACGAACGGAAAAAACAAACAGCGCTGCCTGCTGCGATATCGTGTGGCTTGCAAATTCAAAAGCCCGCACCGACCTGCAGCATGGACGAGATGTCTCGAGGTTCAAAAGCCAACTTGACTTTTGACATCATCAGGTGTAGCCTCGACGTCGTTTCTCTCGAAGGATATGAATGTCAGTTCTTGCAAGCAGTCCAACAGAGTATGCCTTTCGACCGTGCCGTGCAGGGTGATGATGAGAAAAGAGGAGCTGTGGCGCTGCGTTACCAGCCGACGCGCCATCACAGGCGGTTCCTGGCCACGAGCAAGGCGGTGGGGCTTTCGACGCTAAGGGTCAACCCAAAAGCGGTTCACAAACAATCTCTCGTCTCACTCTGACCCCACCTCATCGACCCGTCTGAGTCGGTGAATCGATCCCATTGTTATGCGCAGCGCATTCATCTCAGCATCCCTTGCTCTCGCCGAGAACCGTTTCCTGGGTGTTGTGGGTCGTAGCAATGCAAACAGCATGGCCAAGCGCGAACAAGGGTCCACGGCCAATTTTCTGTTTAAACTTCAGACACAGCGACCAAAAAATCAATGCCGATCGTCGTGCCTTGAGAGACGCGACGATCGGAAGCAGCAGCTCTCTTTTCGACTGGCTCCCTTCCCCCCCTTTCCCTCTTTTGGTGTTGAAGCGTCTCGTGCCGGGTATCGTCCTCCTTGCCTTGAGCGATGCCAATCGGCCGCATCCCTGTTCGAAAAGAGACACGAGCACAATCGGCGATGCTCATCGCTCCAGAACGCGCTTTTGTGCTGGCCTTGTGTCCAGAGGGACGTCAAAGTGTCAATCCCACACGAACGAGTAACGATCGATTCCACAATCCTTGCCGAGGCCACGATGGCGGTGGAACAGACCAAACGGAGCGGAACTCAATCTGCCTCGTATTTCCGGTCAGCTGGTCCATCTGAGCGTACCTCGGCTGGCAGAATCGCTGCTCATTTCGATCGTGTTGGCAAGCATTTGCAGGAACAACCAAGGAGGACCCTGAGCAAGGAAGGGTCTGTTCAATCCGTGGATTGCCACGTGCTTCATAGCCGTCAGTCAACGCCGGTGTGTGCTCACAGCAACCAACTCTTCGCGAGAAAAAAGTGGACAACGATTCTGGATTCTGAGACTGCCAAATACGTACACGTGACAAAGTGAGAAAGATCAAAGACACAGCTGCATCGAGATGGCGCAAGGCGACGCTAGGACCAAGAATTATAACAGAAAGACGAAGCTCGGAAACAATATACAGTCTGATCGATGCGTGAAGGATGCCGGGCTGTGCAACCTGCTCAGATTCGCAGAGGCTCGGCTTCTTTGTCTTCGAGATCGTAGTTGAGAGCACCGCCAAAGATGCCTCCGAACAAGGGCGAGTGGAGGGGTGTCTTGCACGCTGACGACGGAAGTGCGCCTGGCATCGAGGCAGACGGGGGTGCGTCGTGCTGCTTGTCCTCGACCGCGAGATGTGAGTCCTCGCCAGACATGAGCTCGTCCGAGACACCTGCTGGGGTCGATGCTTCCATCTTGTTGACCATCGAACCCGGCTGCAGCAGATCCTTGCCCACGGTAGGCGCTCCAGCAGGAGCGGGCGAGCCTCGCGGCGTGGGCGTTGCATCGGTGATACGCATTCGCGGGAAAGCGGTGGCTGGCGACTCATCCTGATCTTGGGCAAACACGCCATCGTTCAGACCCGAGATCTGCAGAAGGGGCGTAGTTGGAAGAGGCGCAGGCGAGCGTGAAGCCGCTCGTTGATCGTCAGCTGCCTTACCCTCGTCGGCCTGCGGGGCGAGCATGGCTGCCCGTCTGGCCCGCTTCTCCCTCTTCTCTCGTCGCGTGATGCGTCCGGGTCCTGCACTGTTGTTGGAAGCTACACTCGCAGCATCGCCACGAGCAGCAGCGGTGTTGCCGCCGAGTCGCAGTCCTGCAATCTGACTGTAGGTAGGAGCGTGCTGATTGCCGAACGAGGTCGACGAAGACGATGGAGGTGGGATCTCACCACCGCGAGTGGGGAACAAGACCGGCGAGATGATGAACGATCGTCGTCGGCCTGTCGTGCTGTCGCTCGAACGCCCAGCTTCGTTGCTGTCATCTTCCTGCGGCTGGCGCAAGGGGCTGATGGAAAACATCTCGGGGTTGCGCACCGCGTTCGAGCTCGATCGGAAAGGCGAGCTCGTGCGATTGGCCCGGTTGCCGGACTGGCCTTGCGAACGAGTGAGCAGGAAGGTGCCGAGAGGCTGTTGGTGCTGGTGGTGTTGTTGCTGCTGGAAGGCATTCTGCGATGGCACTGGCGCTGCCTGCGAATCCCGAAACGAGCCCATCGGGATCTTGTTCCATCGTGCAAATGCATTCAGATTGAGACCCGGGGCCGATGAAGTCTTGCGAGCGGCGCGTGCCGAGGGGCGGCGACTTCCGTCTGCAGCATCGCCGCCTTCGAGTTCCGGCGAGGGCGACTTTGAGCCAGTTCCGCGCCAGATCATGCTGGAGTCGACCACATCGTCAAGCTCCATGGGATCAACCTCGACGATCGGCTCGGGCGACGAAGGTGCCAGTTCACTGTACTCGTCCAGCGCCGAGGCAGCGTCGTTCGCAGAGGAGAACCTTCGCAGACGTTTGGCAGAGAGCCCATCATCCAGCAGGGAGCTTCGCCGAGCAGCTCTGCGCTTCTTTGCGAGCCCCTTCTTCTCTAGACTTCGCTTGCCAGAAAACGGCGAGGGAGCTTTGCGCGAGCCGTCGATGACGGCGCGATGCACCGACTTGGCCGAAGTGGGCATGAAGCTGCCCATTTGGGGCTTGGCGATGTTAGCGACACGCTGCTGCTCGGGGGTCTTGGGCGCAGCCATCGAGCTGTCGAGCGAGGTGTTGCTGCTTCCATGACTGCTGGCACTGGCACTGGCACTGGCGCTGGCGACTGCATTACTGCTGACGGCAGGAAGCTGGACACCAGCGACCAAAGTGGCGGCCTCCTCCATGGTCACGCCGAGAGCAGCAGCGGCTGCTTTGAGCGTGCCTTCGGGATCACGAGCAAGCTGTTCGGTCGAGATGGTGATGCCGACATCGTTGTTGGCTTGCTCGTCCGAAGATGTCGGAGAGCCTCGAGAACCACTGCCAGACAGCTTGTCGTTGGTGCTGGAGTCTGACATGGGCACAGCCTGAGCAGAGTGCGCCAGAGACGGGGATGGAAGCGAGCTTGGAGCTGCGGGCGAAAGGCGACGCGAGTTGGTAGCCATCGCTCTGGCGCGCCTTGCGTTGCGGCCACCACGAGGAGCGACAGAGCCGACAAGGAGCCGAGGATACGGCATGTCCTCGTCGGGAAGCTCGTCGGTGGTGTCTCCGTCATCTTCGGGGGCACCAAGAATGCCGCCGTGATTCCTGCCACCAGACCAAAGCCTGTTGCCGCCTTGGTCGAACTCCCAATCGGCGCTGTCGTCATCGCTGTCGTCAACGAATTCGAACTCGCCGTCAGAGCCAAAGACAGCTTCACCGTCGCCGGCTCGTGCATAGATGAGACGGCCGTCGAGGTCCTCGATGACCAGCAAGGGCATCTCGGGCTTAGGTTGCAAGGTGCCGTTTTCGGTAGCGTCTGCTGCAGCTGCGCCCGCATCTTCGGTCGAGGTTGCGGTGCCGATGTGTGCGATCAGTGGAGCGTCGAGGAGACCACCTTCCAGGTCGCTGATGTCGTGGTCTTCATCCGAGTCGGTGGTGAACTCGTCGTCGTCATCTCCAATCTCGTTTTGCGCGTCGGCGAGACCAGTCTCGCTGTCGGTGGAGGTCTCGAAGAAGTCGGTGAAGGATGGCTCGGATGACGAGTTGAACGCTTCTTGCTCTTCAAACAGCTCGTCGTCAATGACCGGCAAGCCGTACATTCGAAGTGTGTTCGGCGACATGGAGAGCAGATCGGCATCAGCCTCGATGTCATCGTCATCATCTTGGTCGTCGTCGTCGTCTTCGTCCTCGACATCAGCCTCGGCATCTTCGCCTTGAGCACTTGAACCGTCGAGCTGAGAGCCGCGGCGTATCGCAATGGAGCGAGCGCGATGCTGAAGATCCCCCTTGCTTGCCGAGCTGCGATCGGTGCCTTGACCGCGACGGTCGGAGGAGTCGCGAAGCTGGAGACGAGCCTTGACTTTGGATTGTCTGTCGAGAGCGTCCTGAATGATGAAGCGCTCCTCCTCCTCCTCGGTGTCGTCGCCCGAAGCGCCGCTGCCGAGAAGCGACTCGCCGTCGCCAGCTTCGGCAAGCTTGCGTTCCATCTCGGTATCCGAGTCGGAGTCAAGATCGTCATCGCTGTCAACACTCCTCGCCTTGCCCTTGTCAAGAGCGGAGAAGGAAGGACCCGCGACGGTGGTGTCCTGAGCGGCGTCATCATCTGAAGGGACGTCTGTAAGATCGGAATCGGTGTCGAGCTCTTCAAAGCGTTCCTTGCGGACGCTTGCCTTTCGCTCGCCACGGGTTCGATCCTTCTTGGTCGAGTAGACTTTGGTAGGCTTTTTGCCGATCTGTGTTCTTGATGCTTTGCGAGATGACATGGCCAGGGTGGGAACGGGGAGTTTGATGCCTGGGATGTGTTTGGATCCGAGATCGTCGTCGCCGTCGTCGCCGGAGCTAGAGTGAAGATTGTCGTCTGAATAAAGCAAGGGACGAGGGGAGCCTCCGACGCTCGATGCTGAGCGTGAAGACGGAGGGCCTGCCCTGTGGGAACCTTGTCGGTGGTAGGGGCTGATACGCGTAGGCGTGGATTGCAGTTTAGCCTGGAGGCTCTTCCGATGGGTCAGAGGGTGAGTGGAATCAGCTCTTCGAACGGAACGTGCTGAAGGGTCGGAAAAGCCGAGCGAGCGAGCGGAGAGCAAGCGAAAGCAGATGGCAAGGCGATCAGTCAATGTACGAAGTGGACCTCTATCGGAGGCGCGCGATGACTCGCCAACAGCTAGGGTCGTGGCGATTTCGTCGGTCCTGCCGTAGCAGCTTTGTGACCAAACACTTACAGGTATCTGCGCTGAGTTGTCGGGACATAAGTGAGTGCTGGCGCGAGCGAGGATGTGCTCGTATTGATATTGAAAATCTGAAGAATCGATTTGGTCGGTCACCCGAACGAGTTCTGAGTGTGCCTACGAAGGTTGATATGGATTGCGCTCACGCGCGGGCGAGATTGAGGGAGGTGTGAAGCTGTCTGGGCCAGCTATGGTGCACCAGCCGGGTGCGGTTGATATGGCGAGAGCCTTGTATTGTGGTAGAAGAATCCGAGTGTATGCGAAGAGTTTGGAAGAAGCGGAAGGGAGCGGTGGGCAGCACTGAACATGTTCTGATGCGTTGGATGATCAGGTGGACGAACCACTCTCTAGCGCTAACTTGACAGTGAAGAGGTCAAGCGGCGATATAGAAGATCAGGAGGAGAGTAGGCCTGCGCTGGGTTGTGAGCGGGCCTCGGGATTGTTCTCCGCTGATATGAGTGATCTCTCTTTCGCTACAGGCCGAAGCAAGTTTGAGAGATTGCGGTAGGCGGTCGAGAAGGAGGGTAGTTGAGATGGGTATCGTGCGATTTGCCTGAATAGAAGCTGAGGATGCTGGTGATGGCCAAGACAAGCCTGATAGGAAGGAGGCGTAGATGAATGGTGATTGAGATGAAAAGGAAGGAAGCTCGCTCGGTGTTGGATGGCACTAAGCCACGCTGCGCCGTTTTTGGCTGAGTCTGTTGTCTCTCTCTCTGTGACTTTTTTTCGTCTTGGAGAGAGAGATTTTTGGACCGACTAAATTTACAGTGCCGAGACGCCGTGAGAGATAGCCGTGGGGCACGAGGCCGCACTTGAATTTCAGAAGAGCCCTTTCTGTCCAGTGACGAAGCGCGGCCATTCCAGATGGCTTTCTCGAAATTTTTGATTTTCAAAGGGCGTGCGAGAGCCGTGGGTTGGGAAATTTTTGAAGCTGGAAGAAATCAAGGGTTCAGTTCCGGCCAAACACAAAAAATCTCGCCATCTCCGCATCTTCCAGTCTTTCAAGACCGGGGGACGGTGGCATCCAGCCAGCCGACAAGTTTCAATGGACACGCCTTGATCGAGGCATGGTGATTTTTGAAGTAGCTGAGGAGCTCGAGTCTCAAGCAAAGTCTAAACAAAGTCTGAATCATTTCAGATCCGAGCAGCGAAAGCGCCAAGAAGCCAGGTGGCGAAGAGCTGAAGGTCGCAGACAGCCGAGCCGCACGAGAACGCCCTAACAATGGTCTTGAAAATCGGGCCTTGTTAAGTTCTTCACTCCCGAAAGCCGGGCTGGTGTTCGAACTTAGAATTTTTTCAGGAAGTGAGCTTCTTCACTGCAGGGTTTTGCGAAAATTGAAGTTTCTCAAAAATTTTGGAGAGGACTGAGCAGAGCCGCTTCTCGAGACACGCACAGCTACTTTTTTTCTCCTCTGGCGGCTGAAGCAGCATCCGAATACAGCCCGCCTTCGCCATTCTGTGATCAGCATTCCCCCCATCATCACCCTGATCACATCCGCAACGGCCGCTCAAGACATCAGAAGGGCATCGACCACGATCTGATATCCCTCGAGGCATCTTTCGGCTCTTCCCGGATCTCAGAACTGGTGCACAGCAGGACCGTTCTCGAACCTTCACAACGCACGCCACCTTCACTGCCGGTCTCTGCACACCATAGGCCCTTGAAGGACCTTCACATCGTCACTTTAGCACCCCTATCTTCCGACAGCACCATCATCGCATACCGCTTCCAAGATGGCCACCATCAAGACTCCTATCGCTCCGGTTCCGACCGCGAACGACTTCCTCGACATTGTCCTCTCCAAGACACAACGAAAGACGCCCACCGTCGTTCACCCAGGATGGAAGATCACACGTATTCGTTCCTTCTACATGCGCAAGGTCATGTTCACCAAGGATGCCTTCGCAGAGAAGCTCGATGCTATCCTCAAAGAGTTCCCGATCATGGACAACTTGCATCCTTTCGTCTCTTCCCTCCTCAACGTGCTCTACGACAAGAACCACTACAAGCTCGCGTTGGGTCAGCTCAACACAGCCAAGCATCTCATCGAGCAGGTCTCCAAGGACTACATTCGCCTCATCAAGTTCGGTGACTCTCTCTACCGATGCAAGCAGCTCAAGCGTGCCGCTCTCGGTCGTATGGCCACCATCATGAAGCGCCAGAAGGACCCCCTCGCCTATCTCGAGCAGGTCCGTCAGCACATGTCGCGTCTCCCACCTATCGACCCGAGCACGCGAACACTGTTGATCTGCGGATACCCCAACGTCGGCAAGTCGAGTTTCATCAACAAGGTCACTCGTTCCGACGTCGATGTCAAGCCATACGCCTTCACCACCAAGTCGCTCTTCGTCGGTCACATGGACTACAAGTACCTCCGATGGCAAGTCATCGACACGCCCGGAATTTTGGACCACCCGCTTGAGGAGATGAACACCATCGAGATGCAGTCCATCACTGCTCTTGCGCATCTTCGAGCTGCTGTCCTCTACTTTATGGATCTGTCCGAGCAGTGCGGCTACACCGTCGAAGCTCAGGTGCAGCTCTTCAACAGCATCAAGCCTCTCTTTGCCAACAAGCCCTGCATTCTCGCCATCAACAAGACCGATGCCAAGCGTCTGTCGGATCTGGAGCCCGAGCGCGCTGCTCTGGTCCAAAGCATCATCGACGAGTCCGAAGGCAAGGTCAAGCTCGCCGAGCTCAGCACATACACTGACGAGGGTGTCATGGACACAAGAAACCTCGCCTGTGACGTTTTGCTTGCCTCGCGTGTCGAGACCAAGATGAAGGGCAGCAAGATCAATGCCGTTCTCAACCGTCTTCACGTTGCTCAGCCCAAGTCGCGCGACGATGTGCAGCGCACCGCCTACATTCCTGAAGCCATCGCCAACGGTGCGGTCAAGAAGTACGACTCCAAGGACCCAGAGCGACGCAGAACGTTGCGCGACGAGCAGGAGGAGAATGGCGGTGCCGGTGTGTTCAACATCGACATCAAGCGCGACTACATGCTCGACAACGACGACTGGAAGTACGACCACATCCCCGAGATCTACGAGGGCAAGAACATCGCCGACTTTGTGGATCCCGACATTCTCGACAAGCTCGATGCTCTCGAGCGCGAGGAGGAGAAGCTGGAAGCCGAAGGATTCTACGGAGACAGTGGCGATGAGGAGTCCATTCTCGATGAAGAGGAGGAGGCGATCCGCAGTGCGGCCGCAGCTATTCGCGAGCGACAGCAGAAGGCCAAGCTGGCCGCTCAAGATCGAAGCATGGTCAAGAACCAGGCTCGCGTACCACGCAAGTTCCAGGAGCGCACGCTCTCCCAGATGGCCGAGAGGATGCGTGAAATCGGTGTCGACCCCAGCAGCGTCACTGCTCGTGCCGAGATGCTCGCCAAGGCCAAGGGTCTCACCGGCAAGCGCAAGCGCTCGGGCGATGACGACGATGACGATGAGGAGATGGACGAAGAGGACGAGGACGAAGAGGCTGCCTGGGAGGACGACGAGGAGATGGACACCGAAGAGGCCGACACATCCGTCTCAAGAAAGGCACGCAAGAGCAACATTGGCGGACGTCTGATGTCGTCGACCACCGCCCCCGTCAACCGTTCGGGTGGCCACGTCAGCGCTCGTGCAGGACCTGCGCGTGTCTCTGCATCCGATCGACAGCTGGCCGGTCTCAAGAACTCGGAGCAGCTCGAAAAGGCGAGGAAGCTGCGAGAGTTGGCGTTGCGACCAGGCAACTGGCACGCCAAGGCCGGAGAGTCGGATCGTGCGATCAAGGAGAAGAAGCCCAAGTGGCTCTTTGCAGGCAAGCGTGGCAAGGGTACTTCGAGGTCGCGTTGATCGGCCCTGCAACCCGCTCTCATCTGTTCATAGTCCTCATACATGGTTCTTCTGCATGTCATCCTGTTTCAGTGATTCTCTTCAATGCATTCTGTATCGTTTCAGTTTTCTTGGTGTCACCTGTGCAAGACGGCGATCGAAGCGTTCGCATGAGCGGCAACATTGCAGCTTGACAAGAGAAGCGATCGTCGGTTATGCGGCACGAGTCGGCTAATAGCTGAGGGCTCGCCCTCGAACCCTTTCTTCGGGAAGAAGGCTGTGCGTGACGGCAACAATGACAGCGTATGCGCTGTGCTGTGCTGTTGATGCGTCGACCACGCGGGCCTCTGCCGGTCAATTCGCTGTCCGTATGACGCGCGCAGCGTAGAGTTTTCTTTTTTTGACCACCCTTGCCAATTGTATGCCGCCGGTACGTTCGACCATGCTGACAGCTTTTGGATCTCCGCAAGTGACAGGAAGGAGCATGCTTGTTGAGTTGGTCGAAACCACGCCTGGTCCTTCTGCGCACCCAAGCGTATTGTCTGCGTCGCAACATCGATGAAGCGGGCTATGAGGCGGAAGTGGGGTCTAAACGCAGGGACTGCATGCAACTTAACCTTGGCGAGAGGCGGTGTCGGCGACTTCGAGCAACCTGCCAGCGTCGCTGCTTCGAAATGAGGTCCAGGACCACGTCTGCCAAGAGTCGGCCTCTCTAGAAGGCATGGCTGGCTCCCGTTCCTCTCACTCTCGCCATCGTCTCGTCCGCTCAAGAAAGATCCCCAATTGATCGACGTTCGCAGTCGTCGATTGTTTTCAGCTCAGTATGATCCCGCAAGCTACTCTACAGTCTCTCGCGGGCGAAGAAGCGAACAGGATGAACTGTATCGCGAACATCAGCGACTCGAGCACTATGCAAAGCATATCGACAGGGGCACCCACCACTCCACCCCAAATCGAAGTCCGTCTGGAGACGATCACGGCAACGACGGAGCCAGGCTTCGACGACCTCTTTCCTTGGCACAAGCCGCATGCTGACCAGTCACAGCTTTCAAGCTCAGTCTCGAGAGAGCCTGCTGTCCCTGGTTCCTCAGCTGAGGGTACTTCATATATCGAAGCTTTCCAGCGGCGACATTCTCCGCAGCTTTCGAGGGACTCTCTGAAGGTACCTTTCGGGCAAGGCATCGACCCCACGGCATCCTCAGCTCCATCATCCTCGACTTGCAGCCCAAGGATCGACGACGCCTTGCCTTCTGGCATTCAAACACCAGGCATAGACCCATCCTTTGCTGGGACGTCAATGTCGAGCGCAGACATGTACTTGGCCGTTCACAAAGCAACCAAGCAGCCATCCACAGCCAGTGGATCGGATGTCAGCAAGGCAACATCTGCGTCGCCGCAGCTGGAAGCTCGCCGAAGCTCTTCGCCAGCTTGGCCCTCGCAGGCGCGTGCAGGGACCTCATCCTCAGAACAGAACGGCGGAGACGAGGTGCTCGACATCTTCGAAGACGATAAGCTGCCCGGCTACCAAGTGTGGCCTCGGGGCGCTTTGAGCTCAGCAGCAATGGCGGTGCGTATCCCACGACAGATTGTCGGGTGGAAGGCCATTCTGATGGATGCTGGCAACTTTGACGATGCAGCCTTCAGCTCGGATGCTGCTCTAGCCAAGAAAGCGCGTCGAGCGAGCAAGGTTCTCGGCAAGCAGGGATGGGAAGTGCGACAGGAACGACTGAAGAACAGCTACGACTTTCGAAGGGGTTCGGGGATCTGGGCTTCGATGCATGCGGGTCATCGACTGTTTAAGCATGACTGGCATCTGATTGTCAAGGATGGGTCGAGGTACGTTTGGAGGATGGATAAGAAAGCTCTGGCGCTGTATCGCGAAGATGACGAGGTTAAGGTGGCTGAGTATAGAAGAGCGGTGCCCTCGTCCCCGCCTCCTGCTTACGGCAACGAGGACGCCGGCTACAAGCCAGACATGGCGAGACGCATCGGTTCGTTCAAGTTCGACGCTCAGCCCTCGCAGGACTCGACCATCCTCGATACGAACCTCGCACTTGCAAGTCTGATCGCGGTCTTCGGTGCACGAGGCGGTCACACCAACGTCTCAGCAGCTTACGAAGCTTCTTCGAGCCCGATGCGTCAGATACTGGAGCAACAAAGACAGGACACACCGGATCGAGAAGAGGAGATGCTGGCATTACCTCGACCCGGGTTTGCGAGGGATGCCGAGTCGGTGCTGTCTGACACCACGGATGAAGACGCGGGTCCACCAGTCGATCGACGACCCGTTCACAAGCCGATGCATGCGCGGCATCAAAGCGAAGATGTGGTTCAGCAGCGATCAAGTCCAGGCGGAGGGCGTAAGAGGTTCTCGTCGTTCTTTGGTAGGAGAGACGGCAGCCCAGCTATACCACAGGAGGAAGACAGAAGCTCGCCAGAAGACGAGTCGATGACAGATTCGCAGCGCATCGCGAAGCAGTATCGCACTCAGGGCGTTGGTCTTGGCAGCTGAAAGAACAGTACAGCAGAGCAGTGTCTATTCTCGTATCGTCCAACCTGTCTATAGGTACTTTGAAGTTCGCCCAGCTACAAGAACAATGAGGCTCGCTCGTATCTCTGAAGGGAAGGGCGGGCTCTGGCCATGCATTCGGCAACATTGAGCTGTCTGTTCCCCGCAAATGGAGAAGACGGAGAGCCAAGCTGCTCTCCATTTTCGAGAGCGGGGACACGGTCTCCAGCATGGCAAGACGCACGCCACGACAAAAGCTGGCAACTTGACCGGAACAGACGAACTTGAGACGCGCAACTTGGCGGCTGCCGTCTCCTGCGCCTCTTTCTCGATTAATTTGCTGAAGAAACTCTCTCTTATCTCTTCACACGGTCGTGAGAAAGACAAAGCACTGGAGCGGGTCGCTATACAGACTCGCCCTCGGTTGTGTGATAAGCCAGAGGAACAAAGGAAGCGTCGGAAAGAGACCGAACAATGGGACGAAGCCAAGAGCGACGGCGCATCCTCGGTGCTCAGTGAGCAAGAAGAAACCCACAAACCAATCTCCGCTCGAGGAAGAGGAAATTTTCGCTTTTTTGGCTTCGTCCTGACTCGAGAGAGAGAGAGAGAGTTGAGCCGCGCGTGACCCGGGCAAGAAGCCAGAGTGTGAGTGTGCTGGAATAGGGTCTGCTGACCCTGCTGGCCTGCCTGTCTATCGGAAGGAGCGACCAACCAACACGCTCGCCCTATTCATTCGTCTGTGCCTCGAGACAGGCAGCCTCCTGTCCTTGGCTCTCATTCGTCCTTCGGGATTGCTTAAATTGCCATCGCCATCGCCCCACCTTCTCTCCGCCGCCCACCATCTCCTTTTCCGTCTCCTTGCTCCGGTTCTTGGTTCCTTGATCGTCTCCTTTCGTGTCGCTTCCATCTTCCAACCTTGATCCTCCATACACATATACTGCAAAAATGGCTTCCGTTCCACAGGCGCCCCAGATGGGCCTCTTCTCGTTGCCGCCCATCAAGAACGAGCCCATGCGCAACTATGAGCCCAAGAGCGAAGACCGCATCAAGCTCCAACAGGCTGTCGACGAGATGATCGCCGCCGGTCCTTTCGAGGTCCCCGTCGTCATCAACGGCGAAAAGATCAAGACTGGCAAGATCAGCAAGCAGCCCAACCCTTCCAACCACTCCCAGATCCTCTGCAACTACCACGAGGCCGACGAGGCTCTCGTCGAGAAGGCCATCCAGGGCTCGCTCAAGGCCAAGACCGCCTGGGAGAACATGCCATGGAACGACCGTGCTGCCATCTTCCTCAAGGCAGCCGACCTCATCGCCTCCAAGTACCGATACAAGGTGCTCGCCGCTACCATGCTCGGACAGGGCAAGAACGTCTGGCAAGCCGAGATCGACGCTGCCGCCGAGATCTGCGACTTCTTCCGCTTCAGCGCAAAGTACATCCAGGAGCTCTACTCCACCCAGCCCCCCGAGTGCTCGGCCAACACCTGGAACCGCACCGAGTACCGTCCTCTCGAGGGCTTCGTGCTCGCTGTTTCCCCCTTCAACTTCCTCGCCATCGCCGCTGGTAACTTGATCTGTGCTCCCGCCATGGTCGGCAACGTCGTTGTCTGGAAGCCTTCGCCCATGTCCATCTACTCGAACTACGTCGCCTACGAGATCCTCCGCGAGGCTGGTCTCCCCGACGGCGTCATCCAGTTCGTTCCCGGTCCCGCCCCCGAGATTGTCGGTGCTGCTATCAACCACCGCGAGTTTGCTGGTCTTCACTTCACCGGCTCCACCCACGTCTTCCGTCAACTCTGGAAGCAGATCGGCAACAACCTCGACAAGTATCGGGGCTACCCGCGTATCGTCGGTGAGACCGGTGGCAAGAACTTCCACTTTGTCCACAAGTCGGCCAACGTCGACGCTGCCGTCACTCAGTCCATCCGCGCCGCTTTCGAATACCAGGGCCAGAAGTGCTCGGCACTCTCGCGACTCTATGTTCCCAAGTCGATGTGGGAGGGCGAGTTCAAGCAGAAGCTGCTCAGCCAGATTGCCCAGATCTCGGTCGGTCCCGTCGAGGAGTTCAAGCACTTCATGGGTCCCGTCATTGCCAAGCACTCGTTCGAGAAGATCATGGGCTTGATCGAGGCTGCCAAGAAGGAGGGCGGCGAGGTGCTCTGCGGTGGTCAGGGTGACGACTCCAAGGGCTGGTACATCCAGCCCACCGTTATCGAGACCAAGGACCCCAAGTCGGTCACCATGGTCAACGAGATCTTTGGCCCCGTCATCACCGTCTACGCCTACCCCGACGAGGAGTTCGAGAAGACCTGCGAGTTGATCGACTCCACCACCGAGTACGCTCTCACCGGCTCCATCTTCTCGGCAGACCGATACGCCCTCATCAAGGCCAGCAACCTGCTCCGCAACGCTTCGGGCATGATGTACTTCAACGACAAGTGCACCGGTGCCGTTGTCGGTCAGCAGCCCTTTGGTGGTGCTCGTGCTTCGGGTACCAACGACAAGGCTGGCTCGATCTCGATCTTCTACCGATTCGTCTCGGCGCGAACCATCAAGGAGACCACCATCGACCCTACCACCCACATCTACCCCAGCAACCTGGAGTAAGCTTCCGCACAGGGAGGTGCTCAGCTGAGGTAGAGGGGGGTTGTGGGGGTGCTGATGGTTTGTGCTCCCGTGTTGGAGCGATCTCGTCGCCTGCACACTATATACCCGGCCAAGGATCCTTCCTCGAAATGATCCTTGGACTCCCACACTCCCTCCCTTCCCCTCACTCCCCTCTGCCTCCAGCAGGCACCTTGCTACCCCAACGACGACCAAGTCGTCGTCCTCTCGTCTCTTGCATCTGCATCCACATCGCATTTTTCTCTCTCGTCTCTATCTCTGTACTATGCATCGTTGCGCGCAGGGCCGCACTTAACACAGCCCTGACTTCTCTCTCTTGTCTAGCATACCATTGTATTATCCGCGCGCGAGGGGCCGCACTTAACACAGCCCCCACTCTCTCTTTGTTACGCATTTCTTCAGCATAGTCACCGTATATACCGCGCGGCGAGGCGCCTTTAACACTCCTCGCATGTAATCTAGTTTCTTTTTGTCAGACTGGAGGTTGTGGTGTGTGCTTGCTGAGGGGTGAGAGGCTGAGACGAGGAACTGCCGAGATGGCACGACGCACCGCGGTGAGGTGTCAGTGGGACGAACTCCCGCTATGCTGTCGTGTTCACTCTGGGTTCTGGTACTCCGGTCTCTTGTGACAGACATCTGTGCCGACATCTGAGACGTTGATGTGGATGTGATTGTGATGGATAGTAATACAGGGTCTCGAAAGTGAGCGTGGAGTGAGTTTTGAGCTGAACACCTGGATTAGGTGCTCGAAGGAGGCGAAACGAGGATGACGCTGTCGCCACGGACGAAGAGCATCTCGCTTTGACGTTTGGCCACCTGTCATCCGGAACGTTGCGGTCGGAGCGCCAGAAGTAAGAGGAGAGGAGGGAAGAGAAGGAGATGGTGTCAGGACATGTTCAACTCGACTGGCCGATGTCATCCTTGGATTGCAGGCCTCGTGGATGACCCTGAGCATGCCCTGCGATGCGCGGGCACATCAAGCTGATGCTGGAAGGGAAAAATGAAGCTACCTACACGAACAGTCTCTGCTCCAGTCTCGTCGTTGAGGTCCACCACGTAGATGGTCTCCTCCACATCTCCGAGGATGAGGTTCATGTGTCCGTCGTAGGCCTGTCATCCATCAGCATCAACATCAACAGAGTGTGGACGGGTATGTCAGCCTTCTATCGTCTTTTCCAACAAGTTCCTCCGCAGCGCTGCTCGACCAAAGATGAGGCAAGCGAGACGAGAGCATGCAGATGAGCGTGGAGTGGCCAACTTACGTGCAAAGTTCCACGCAGCTCACGATCGCCTCGTAGCTTGACATAGACACGTTCTGAGATGGACAGCCTGATGAGGTCGAATGGTTCTGTGACGGATCCGAGTGGTGTTGGCGCCGTGCTTGTGGCCGTCGCAGCGGCAGCTGCTGAGGATGATCGTTCCACTTCTGCCATGGTGTGACGTGTTTGTGATTGATCGTTTCGACCCTGGTGACCGGATTCCCAGAATTAGCAGGACCGATGAAGTGCACGGGTGCGATGCTGTGAGGCGTGCTTGATAGAGCCTTTGAGTGCGCTTGGCCTTGGCGAGAAGGTGACTGAACGATAAAGGCGACGAGACGATGGTGTTGATGTCTTGAGATGTGGACCGAGCTGATTCTAGTAGCCCTTTTTTTTCGGCAAACATGTGAGATTTTCGACAGGAAGAACTCGTGTGAGAGCGCGCATGGATGGCTGATCAGAGAAAATCGGGCAACCTCGAGACTTTTTCTTCTTCGCGAGAAGAAAGCGTCCGACAGCCTTTGCCGACACCATCTTGACCAACCACGACCACACACACAAAAGAAAGCCATGAACACCTCGACGACGGTGACGACAACTGTCAACATGCTCCGTCAGGCGGCGACTCGCTCGGCTGCCCGAGCATCCTGCTCTGCTACCGCTGCTCCCTCAAGGGCGGCGGCCAGCTCGTCCCGCATGCTTAGCACCTCTTCTACCGCCGAAGCTGCTGCCAAGTCGGCACGCAACACATTGAGGCCTCACCCCGTCGTCATTGGACCTACGCAGCTCAACCGCTATCAAGAGCACTACCAGAATACTTTGGCCTCGGATCTGCTCTACATGTCCTTCGACCCGGCTGTCAACCTCGACGCCTCTTCCACCGTTCCACCCTCCTCGTCGACTTCGCCAGCATCTCAAACCGTCCCAGCCTCGTCAGGCGACCTGCAAGACCGACAACGCTCCTGGAACACCGCCGACCCATACACTGTCAATCGACCGCAACGACCCGCGCGCGGAAACCGCCGTCTCTCTCCACTCACCAAACCGTTCTCCCTTACCAACACGCTCAACGAGATCCCCAAGCTCGACAAGATCATCCTCACCTGCTTCAGCAAGGATGCGATCGCCAACAAGCACGCTCTCGTACCCCTCATTGCTCAGATGCGCGCTATCACAGGTCTCAATGTCCAAGGCTCCCACGCCGACCCGTCGCTCCTGGGCGCCGATGCGGGCGAGAACGCAAACGCTAAGCGCGGACACATCGAGATCATCCGTGCCAAGTCCGGTGTGGCTTCGTTCAAGCTGCGACCGGGAATGCCCGTGGGTGTCAAAGCGGTCCTCCCTGGACCTGTCGCACACGAGTTCTTGGAGGTGCTGACGACATTTGTGCTGCCGAGGTTGAGGAGTTTCGCAGGCTTCCCGCTGCCGCCTGCCAGTCAGCCGCCTGCGAGCCCCGCGGCCATGTCTGGAGTGGTGAGTCTGGGTATGCATCCGGAGGCCATCCCGCTCTTCCCTCAGATCGAGATCAACTTGGACCAGTACCCCAACAGGCCCTTGGGCTTCCAAATCGATTGCATCACGAACCAGAGGGGTAGAAAGGCGACTGAGAAGGCGAGAGCGTTGCTGTCGGGGTTGGGCATTCCGTTTGTTCGTCGCGGTGACATGTAGGTTGCGTCGATGGGAAGAGTAATCACACACATTCAGAAAGACGCTCTTGCTGTTGACGACTGCTGTTACTTCATGATGACAGAGGATAATTAGCTTGTGTCCATACCATCAGCAGCGTGCAGGTTGTCCTTGGCCCATAGAACAAAGTCGTCGATGACGCTTGGCCAGGCAGCTGCAGGAAAGCAAATCAGATTGTCAGAATACTCTTCTTCCTTCGTCTCGCTACTGAGCAGGGTCGTCTGGACTTACCATCAAAGTCGTGATTGCTGAAATCCTGGTTGATCTCCTTGGTAAAATCCAAGAACTGCGTCCAGGTATCCTTGCTGACCGCCCTGCCACCCGTCTGCTCCTGCAAGAACTTCTTCCACAGCTCCAGCTGCTGCTGTGTGAACTTCCCCTCGCTGCCCTCCCTCTCGAATGTCGGCGATGCGGGCAGTATCAAGTCCCAAAACGCCAACGCGTTCTCCAGCGCTAGACTCTTCTGGCCTTCCCTCCTTGCAAACGAGTAGGTGTAGTCGTAGACCTTCTCGTACAGACCCTTGTTTGCCGATGACGCTGTGGCCGGATTGGACTTTTCTTCTGCGATGCGTTCGAGGCGGAGTGGTTGGTTCTGGAGAAGCTCCTGACGCAGCTTTTCGAGCGTCTTCTTCTGCTTCTCTACCGTGTCGGATAGATCCAGCATCTTCCATCCGTTAACGTAGTCTGCCCGCGTAAACGTTCCGATTGAGGGGCTCTTGAGGTAGAACGACAGCGGTAGGAAGACGACGTCTTCGGGACTGACGTCGAGCGCCTCGCACATCTTGAGCGCTCCTCCGATGCTGATCGTATCCGGATCCTCCGGTGCCGACGGCCCGGCCTCGTCGTCGTCATCGTCGTCGTCGTCGTCGTCGTCTTCGGTGGCAGCATCGCGGAATCGATCGAACAGCGCATTGAGACGCTCCTTGACTTCTCGTTCGGTTTTCTTGTCTAGCGTGTTGGAGGAGGTGGAGGCGTTGATCTGGGCCTGCTCGTCGTTGAAAAAGGCGTCGGTGGCAGGCTCGATGCGGTAGCCGTGCGCTTTGAGGATTCGATGCGCATCTTGCGGGGTGGCGTTGGTGAGTTGGCGGAATTGGCGGAGGATGGCCTCCTTCTTGGCTGCGCTCGACATGGTCAGAGCTTGTATGCTGGTGAGAAGCGCGATGAGGGAAGGACAGTTGAGGTGTTGGTGTCAAGATGGACGTCATACGAGGCTGAGCTGCTCCACCTCGAAGGTTCCTCGCTGCTTGCTCAGCCCGATTGAAGCCAAAGCCCGATTTGGAATGAGGCTCCCGCACGGGTGGAAGAATTGAAATTGGATTCTGCGCCACCGGTTTTCAGGTGTCTGCGAGAAGATTAGATTTCAGCAGATGCACACGGAAAGGCCCGCTTGAGCCAACCAGAAGACAGACGCTCGAGCTGCAGCCCAGTCGTTGAGTCACACCTGATCTCCACACAGGACGGCCCCACCTCGTCCCACCACCGAGCTCCAACACTCAACTGCGCATGCTTGCAACCAGCCTTTCCTGACTCCTTACCACCACAACAATCCCCAACACGCACGTATCGTCATCACCCCAAAAAGCACCTCAACGATGAGCAAGCAAACCTACAACGTCGTCGTCCTCCCCGGTGACGGTATCGGTCCCGAAGTCGTCGAGCAGGCCACACGCGTTCTCGAGCTCATCTCCTCGAAGAGCTCCTCCTTCACCATCAACCTCAAGTCGTACGATTTCGGCGGCTGTGCCATCGACTCTGCCGGCAAGCCTCTGCCCGATGACACGCTCGAGGCGTGCAAGAACGCCGATGCCATTCTCATGGGTTCCGTCGGCGGTCCCAAGTGGGGTGTTGGCAAGGTTCGACCCGAGCAGGGCCTCCTCGCCCTCCGCAAGGAGCTGGATCTGTACGCCAACATTCGACCCTGTCTGTTCCCCTCCGAATCGCTTCTGTCGCACTCGCCGCTCAAGCCCCAAGTGGCCAAGGGCGTCTCGTTCATCGTGGTGCGCGAGCTCGTCAAGGGACTCTACTTTGGTGATCGTCAGGAAGCCAACTTGGACGACGCTACCTCGGACGGCGCCGCCTACGACACGATGGTGTACAACAAGCACGACGTGGAACGCATCACCAAACTCGCCTCCTACCTCGCGCTCCAGTCCTCCCCGCCTGCGCCCCTTCACTCGATCGACAAAGCCAACGTCCTCGCCACATCGCGTCTTTGGCGCCGTGTCGTCCAGGACACCGTCGACACCCAATTCGCCTCCCAAGGCATCACCGTCGACCACCACCTCGTCGACTCGGCGTCCATGGTGATGGTGTCCAACCCTCGCAAGCTCAACGGCATCATCCTCACCGAAAACATGTTCGGCGACATCCTCTCGGACGAATCCTCCGTCATCCCCGGTGCGCTCGGTCTGCTACCCTCCGCATCGCTCTCCGGCCTCCCTGACGGCAAGGGCAAGTGCAACGGCCTCTACGAGCCGATCCACGGTTCGGCACCCGATATCGCCGGTAAGGGCATCGCCAACCCCGTGGGCACGATTCTGAGCGCGGCGATGCTGCTCAGGTACTCGCTCAACCAGGGCGAGTTGGCCGATAAGGTCGAGGCGGCGGTGAGGAAGGTGCTGGATGCCAAGGATGTGGGCGGGCACGAGCTGAGGACTGCTGACTTGGGTGGTAAGCATGGGAGCAAGCATGTCGGTGACAAGGTTGTCGAGGTTCTTGAGAGCCTGCTCTAGTCGATGAGTCCAATCATAGTCTTACGTTTTCTGTTGAGTATACCGCCGAATGTGCGCATGCTCTTGCACCTGCTTGAACACGAACGAAGGCTCAGAACGTGCACCTGCTTAGATGAGAATAAAGCTGATACTAGAATACACAATGTGGTGTTGGTTCCATGCGCACGGGCCGTCTCACACCTGCCTACCATCCTCGTACGACGGCCCATCATCCGAACTGAGATGCTGCGCCAAATCCACGCTCACATCCCCCGTTTGCTCCTCCGCCACTGTCTGTTCCACCTCTCCACTCTCCCCCGCCACGGCCACCGCCACCGCGGGCACACCCGTCGTGGCATCCAGCACGCCCACCGGCGGGCCCGGCGGCACAGGCACCGTAATATCCCTCTTGCAAATCGGACACAGCTTCTTGACCCTCACCAGCCAGTCATCCACCTCCTGCCTATGAAAGATGTGTCCGCACGGTAGCACCCTTACCCTATCCCCATCAACGAAGTCACAGAGACAGATCGCGCACTCATCCGTGCTGAAATACGTCCTGCCCGGCGGAAGGACTGGGTTGGTAGGTTTGGTGGAGGGTCCAGCTTCGTTCTGCTCTGTGAGGAGGGGGATGGTTTCGCCTGCTCGGCCTGACTCCAGGTCGTCGTAAGGCTGCGAGTTCGAGGGTGGGCTAGAGGTGCCGTTACCCGGACCGGGATCGACGTCGGTACCCTCAACCTTCTCCCACGGCTGACCGTTGCCTCTCCAGATGAGACAGGGAAGACTGAGGACGACGAGCTCCGGCGCGCGTTCCTTGCGTCGCTGTCGAACCATCCGAATGCGATGCACAATGATGGTAATCACCGTCATGAAGCTCGGCAACAGCAACAGCAAAATCCCAAAATCAATCAGCGGCCACTCCCAAGCCTCGTCTTTGCCAATCACGATCTCCAACCCGCGCGTCACACCGTCGTGCTCTGACGAATGCTGCTTCTCCCACTCCCTCTGATCTTTCTCGGTCTCCTGGATGAGACGCTCGAGATCGAGATAGCTAGGTCGAGTGACAAAGGTTGAGGGGATGCGAACATCGGACGTGTCTCCGGGGGCAAACATGGTGATGAGCCGCTTGCCGCTTAGGCCGGGGTCGCCTTCCTCGTTCGGGTCGCCCGAACCACCGTGCCAGTTGGGGCTGGTTGAGTCACCCACGACGACGGCGACGGCACCGAGGCGTTGGGCTACGCGGACTTTGTCGGCAAATCCGCAGCCGCCACCACGCTCGACGAGGGCGATCCAGTTGTGGGGCGGTTTGGGAGATTCGGGGTCGCTGTCGGGTTCGTGGGTCCAGGTAAACGACGTTTGAGAAGAGTCGGGGGCAAACGAGGAGTAGAGCCGGCGGTCGTCTTCGTCGTCGTACTTGCTCAGCATCACATCGCGGCGCGACCCAGGACCGCCGTTGTAGGGACAAGCGTGAATCGGATCGCGACTGGCATCCGACGTCGAGAAGCTGGCATCCTTGGGGATCTTGTAGAAGTCGGTGATGGGCAACAAGAATCCTTTCAGACCCGCATCATCGGTGACACGCGGACCGAACGCGGCCGAACGAGTAAGGAAGATGGCCTGCGAGCGCACGACTTCGAGCGTACTACCTCCCCAATTGAGGCCAGGGCCGTCGAGGATGCCGTCCGAGTCAAGAGCAGCTCGCTCGGATGAGGCGAGGTGATAGTCGTCCAAATGGTGGTCGTCGAACTGGTCGAGATCGTAGGAAAAGTAACGAGGGTCGGGTAGTGCGTGGGAGAGGAAGCGAGAAACGGTACTGAAGACTTGATCCTTGGCAGCTGCGAGCCATGGCTTTCGCGTCCGTTGCACGACCTGCGCGATCGAGATTGTGGGATTTAGGCTCGAAGAGGATGCATGGGCGGCAGCGGTGTGGGAATGTGAGGTTCGATCGGATTGGGCGGCTTGAACAGCGGGGAGAGCAGCAGCGAGCGCAACGAGCGACAAAGTGGCGGCTCGCTGCATCGAGATTCCCTGTCGGCGCGATCGCCTAGTCTTGCGAGCCATGCTGAACAGTTCCCAGTGGCTGATTGTTGGCTCGTTGATTCCGCTTGGAGGGAAGTAAGGATGCCTTGTGCAGAACGAGTGGCGCGGCCCGTGACGATGTACACCTCGAGTGATCCGCGCTCCACCAATAATGAAGTTTGAAGGCAGCGTAGGGAGCGTATGGAAGAGGAGGGATAGTGATGGTAATCAGTGAGCAAGGTGGCTGTGGCTACCAAGGTGAAAGACTGCGTGTGGAGAAGCGACAGGGTGGAAGCTGGAAGCCGAAAGGCAGCCGGCCGGTCTTGGAGTGAAGCGATGCGGTTGACGGAACCCTGCAGCTATTTTAGAGTCGCGCGCTGAGCTGCAGCAGCTGAATTTAGCGTTGCCACGACTCAGCTCTTGACCAACTCACGCGAGCCGATGCTTGAGCCTCTGTCACATCGACCTAACATCGTTCACTTTGCAGCTTCTGAACGACATCGATGCGGACGGTGCTAGGACTCATTACACAGTTTCAACGACGTCAGACAAGGATCAAATACAGAGCGAGGACGTATGTGGTATGCTGATGATAGAAGTACAAGTGCAGGGGCGCAGGTCGGGAAGCGTGGGTCAAGTTGACGATACAAAGCGCTGAGGCCAAGGGCTGAGCCCATCACTGATCGGGTAAATCGCCTTCGTCCATGTCTTTTGGCTCTTTTGGCTCTTCGTCTTCGCCATACTGGACCGCGTTGTCAATGTGCGAGAGGATGGTGCCCACAGAGTCCTCATCGGTGCTGTCGAGAGGCATGAAGGAGACCATGCTGAAGTCGTCAATCTGGGTAGAGGCAATACAGCAAAAACCGGCGACAGGATAAGAAAGCCGAATCAGTACTTCGTTCAGAAAGTGAGAGCAATGTAGACAGCTCGAGTGAACTTACCAGCTGAACAAGAGCCTGGTTCAACGAGTGGAACTTGGGGTTCGTCCGCGAGTTGACCTCATCCATCAACAGAAGCGGATCTGGATCCAGATAGCGTTCCATCTCTCTCCTTCGTCCTTTCTTCGCCTCTGAACCGATCTCGCCCTTCTCCACCAGATCCATCTTGCTGAGCAGGTTGATGTGCGGTACCTCGAGGTTGATCATGGCACTCATGGCGCTGAGTACGCCGGCAAAATACTTGGTCTTGTCGTCGATGAACTGCGACTCGAGCAGATACGTTGCGCAGATACGGAAGCCGTACTGCCCCTGGAGGATGTTGACCAGCCGTGACATGATGGGGAAGTGGGTGTACAGCTCGATTTGCCCCGGGCAATCGATGATGATGTAGTCGTCGTTGAATTGGCCTAGTTCGTCATCGAGCCAGTCTAGGTTGTCGAGTAGATATCTGAGGCAGCAAATAGGCAGCAAGATTGAGATGATTTCCTGTCAGCACACGGATTCTCTCTGGCATGTCGCTCGTTTGCAGTGCAGCAACTTACTCGAAACAATAGATGAGGCCACCGTTGGGACCGAGATTCATCTCTTCCATGACATCTTCTAGCGAGATCAATTCCTTGATGTCGATACTTGGCTGATACTCGAAGCGCTCCGCCGCCGGGTCGAGATTGAAGAGGTGAACGTTGCGGCCCAAGGACTGGGCGTGAGCTATCAACGCTGAGCAGAAGGTCGACTTGCCTGAGCCAGCCGGGCCTGACACCAAGATGGCGTAGCGTCCCATCGTGATTGACCTCACTAGAAAGCTTGATCACGATGCTGATGCTCGAGTCCCTTGACTAAACGAGCAGTGTTCGCGTTGCTGATGATAGCTGTCTGAGCTGCTGAGAAGCTGAAGTATCGAAGAAGAAAGTTGGCAGATCATGCTGAGCCGTGATCCGAAAAATTCAAGTGGAGTAAAAATGAAGCGCTATCGGGCGAGTGGCACCCGATTCAGTCGATATGCACGGTGTCTTGGGTGCGGAGCTTGTTCGGTCTGCATCTATGCCCCTCGAACCCACCAAGTTAGACTCTGTGACAGGCATACCTCTTGCCTTTACCGTCACCATCCCGTCCTGGTCAGCATTGAGTCTCGCTGACATCTCGTTTGGCCCAGCATGCTCGACCACTTCACGATCTTCACCAAGAACGGCTTGGTCCTCTGGTCCAAAACATTCAGTCCAGCGCTCAGCAGCGCCGACGCATCTGCCAACCCGGTCAACTCGCTCATCAAGCAAGCCTTCCTCGAACAACGCACCGCAGATCAAAAGTTCGACAAGGAGGGCTACACACTTCGATGGACCTTTGCAAACGAGCTCGACCTCACCTTTGTCGTCGTATACCAGCGCATCCTGCAGCTCTCCTACATTGAAGAGCTTATCGACACCGTCCGCTCTCTCTTCACCGACCTCTTCTCGCCTTTTGTCCGAAAGCTCGCACAATCTTCCAAGAGCGCCATCGCTTCAGGTACATCCAAGGTAGCGACGCTGTCAGAGAGCGCACGACTCGAGTTCGCCGCTGCCCTCAAGGAATGGGACGACATCTTCACAAAGACGCTCAGGAATCTCGAGAAAGCAGCTGCCCAATCCAAGCGAAAGGGTGTACTGGGCGAGAAGAAGGGCGCCGTCTATCAGCCACAGATCGCAGCAGGCTCCGACAGGGAAAGCGGTCAAGACACGCCAACCAAGGAAGTCAAGGACTCGGCCGACATTGCCAAGAGTGTGGAAGCTCTCAAGAGTCGCTTGAAGCTCGAAGCTAGTCCCGGTGGCAGGCGTGTAGTGCGCGGCAAGAAGAGCACCTCGGCCATCTCGGCTTCCAACGGTGGAAGCGCTCCGGGCACTCCAGGTCACGCAAGCGGCACCGAGTCACCTGGCGGCAAGAAGCCGAAAGCGGCCAAGGAGATGCGCAAGTGGGACGGTAGCCGCAGCGTGAGCGCACAACAGGTCGCCGCGCTTGACTTTAGTGGAGCCACCGAAAACAACGCGCATGATGGCGCCGACCTCGACAGCTGGATCGACGAGAAGAGTATGGGCACCAAGCGATCGGATGGCGTGTACGAGATCGCCGATGTGCTCGAGGAAGACGAAGACGAGGAGGACGAGGAGGAGGACGAAGAAGACATCGAGGACGCTGCAGGCAACAGCACCGCCAAATCCGCCGGCTTCCTCTCGCGTATCGGATCCGCCTCGTCTTCAGGCGCTTCCTTCTTCTCAAGGCTCACCGGCGCCAAGACACTCACCAAGGAGGACCTCGCACCTGCCCTCTCGGCCATGGCCTCCCACCTTCAGAGCAAGAATGTCGCCGCGGATGTCGCACAACGCCTCTGCGATAGCGTCGAGCGCAATCTGGTCGGCAAGAACCTCGGCAGCTTCGGTTCCGTCAAGGTCGAAGTCAAAAAGGCGCTCGAAGAGGCCATCACTCGCATTCTCACCCCCAAGTCGTCCACCGACATCCTCCTCGAGATCGCCACCAAGCGACAACGTTCCGCTGCCGCATCCTCGCTCGCCCTCGCAACCAGCGCCAAGGACAAAGAGCTAGCTAGCAAGCCTGACCCGTACTCGATCTGCTTTGTCGGTGTCAACGGTGTTGGCAAATCCACAAATCTCGCCAAAGTGTGCTTCTGGCTGTTGCAGAACCGACTTCGTGTCCTCATCGCTGCGTGCGATACCTTCCGTGCTGGTGCTGTCGAGCAGCTCCGCGTACACGTTCGCAATCTCGGCCAGCTGCGCGTCGACGGTATCACGCTCGACGAGCAAAAGGGACGCATCGAGCTGTACGAGCGAGGCTACGGCAAGGATGCTGCGGGTATCGCCAAGGACGCACTCACGTACGCCAAAGCGGAAGGCTTCGACGTGGTTCTCATCGACACTGCCGGGCGGATGCAGGACAACGAGCCTCTCATGCGAGCTCTCGCCAAGCTCGTCGCGGTGAATCGGCCCGACAAGATCATCTTTGTGGGAGAGGCGTTGGTGGGTAACGAGGCGGTGGACCAGATCACCAAGTTCGATGGCGCCATGAAGGATTTCAGCGGTGTCAGCAACCCGCGTGGGCTCGACGGTAGTCTCTTGACCAAGTGGGATACGGTTGACGACAAGGTCGGCACGGCGCTGACGACGACTTCGGCCACCGGTCTACCGATCTACTTCCTGGGCACGGGTCAGACGTATACCGATCTGAGGCAGTTGCGAGTTCACCATGTGGTCAACGCGTTGCTCAAGAACTGAGGATGATGGGAATTGCAATGTAACTTATTTGGCTTCTGAGACGTGTGCTCGAGTCTGGGGGTGAAGAAACTATCAGCGAACACGCTGCAGCGGAAGCGTTTCAGATCGAATTGAAGCCGGATTCACTCTCGGTGAGGAATCAAGAAAGTCTCGTGCCCGGCACTGAAAGTCACGTCGAACTTGCGACTTCCTTCGAGCGCTGTCAGCTCGCTCAACAACGTCCTCGGGCAATGATAAAGTCCCAGCAACGCCAGTCTCGAACCCTGACCACTCGTCTTCCACACAATCAACGTCCCCGCCGGAATAACCACCCCGTGCTCCCTATACTCCGCGAACATGTATCTAGCCAGCACGTCCCCCGCCTGCCCACCGTTTCCCTCGGTTCCGGGGAATCGAATCTTGTACACACGCACGTTGGGGAAGAACAGCTTTCGGCCTTTCCTGAGGAAGAACTGCAGCAGCTCGGGGGTCAGCTGTCGCTTCATCGGACTTTCCCACGATCGACCCCTGCCTACGGCTCTGCCGAACCTTCTTTCCTCGATGAGGTGGGCGTAGGTAGCGTCGAACCAGGTCGATGGGATGTAGTCCATGTGGTGCGGCAATTCGAATGTGCCCATGCCGTTGTAGAGCGCTCCGCCGAGGAACGTATCGAGCTGCGCCTCGGACTGCTGCACGACGGATTCGGCCTTGTGCACGGTCGAGGACGACGCGCCCTCGAAACCAGGCGCTGCGGGCCGGCCGTGTGCCGGAGGAGCAAAGGCGATGGGTTGGGCGGGGATCGCGTCCCTCCACGACTGGCCGGACACCGAACGAGGACCACTGAAAGGCGACGATGCCGAATGCGTGAAAGCGTTGTAGATTCCAGATGAAGATCTGGACGAGGGGGCTACGGGATGAGATTGCCACAGTGGGTCTTCTCGATGGTCGAGGCGCGCGAATGGACCGCCAAGGGTCAGCTCAGTCGAGACCGGCTCGGCGAGCAGGTTGCGTGAGGCTTCGCCGACCTCTGCGATCGGCCGGATCGGCGGCGGGGCTCCGTTGACAAGGGTCAAGCACAAGAAGAGGAGGGCGAGGATCTGCAGCATCTTGAGAACCGTTCTGACAATAGTGCTGATGGTGGTTACGACGGTCCCCATTTCGTCTTGATCGTGTGAGAATTTATGCTGGTTGACGCTTCCTGCACTCGTCGTGTCGGTGTTGCTAGTTTCAAGACTGTCGTTTGATGGATGTCAACGTCGAGGGGGATGCAGGTCGTTGCAACGCCTTCGAGTCGGTGAACTCCAGGAGCCCACAACCTCTTTTTTGCAGCCGAGGCAGCCCCGTTGCTGACATCCATCACCGAGTCATGCCCGGCTGGCGCGAGGAGCATTAGCATGAGCAACGACACTGATTCGTAGTGAGAATGATGGATGACACGACGTTGGAGAATGCATCGTGTCACAGGATAAGTTGGTTTGCATTCGTGCACTTGTGCCTGTGACGATGCTCGCCTTCATCTTTAATGCGACGTCGTCATGTCACCGCAATGATGAAGTCCCCCTCTCGGGCTTCGATTCGGACTTATGCGACAACGACTCAAGCTTCGTGATGCCTCAACAATCACAAATCTGACTGACACATGCATCACGGTGACAAGCGGGATGAGCAAAGAGCTTGATCGATAAGGAGATGTGACGGGAGAAGTTTCACAGGGGAAGTGATGAAGTGAGAGCATTTGCATCATTTAGACGCTCGGACTTCCAGCTTTCTCGGAACGAGGATAACATGCAACTTCGAGCCCTTGTTGAAGGTCACAACGGCGAAGCGCTTGACCTCTGGGTACGAGCGCACCAGCGTATTGAAAGCGACCTTCGTCATGTGGAAGACGCCTAGGAGCGCCAGTTCAGACCCGCCCTCTGCTGTGCTCCAGAACGAAACAATCGAATACACCTCCTTGTCCGGCCACTTGAGGTGCGAATGATACCTGACAAGTACTTCCATAGGTCCAGGCATACCAAAAGCTGCTACGAAAGCGTCTGGCAGCTGCAGCTTGAACCATTCTCCTCTGATTGAGTGAAGGCCCTTTCTGTGTCTCGCCATGTAGGAGAAGATCTCGGCAGGAACAGGAAGCTCGTAAGAATGGAATCCTCTCAAGAGTGGTAGCTCTTGGAGAATGTGAAAGTACACTGGGCCTAGCCACTGGGACGGCATATATGTCGATTTGTCGGGTAGACGTATGCGACCGCTACGCTTCGACGTCAGCCTTGAAGGGATTTGAAGATCAAGCTTGGGCGCGATGCTGTTGGTGGGTTCCACCTGCTGCGAGAGACCATCCGCTGCAACCTCTTGAAGACGAGATGGACGAGTGGGTGGTTTGAATGCTGAGGACGCACTGTGAGTGAAGGGACGACCCTCGTACAGCTGCAGAGGGAATCGAACGGGGATAGGTTCGGTCGTTGCTCTGTGCGGACGCAGCAACGGATCTGATTGAGCGATGAGGTCGGAGCTTGGACCGAGGGAAAGAGTCGTCGGTATCGATGTGACATCATGCTCGGGAACGTGTTCGATGAATCGTTCGAACGACCCGGTCAGAGGACGCGCATATGCCCAGCCCAGAAAGCAGCCGGCTAGTAGCAGAGTGAGCTGGCGCATAGTAAGAGCTCGGTCAGGCGGATACCTCTGGCAGGTTAGACATTCTTTGCATCGTCCTTTTGTACATCTAAAGTCGCTTGGACTGTCGAAGGATTTCATTGTGAGCTCTCTTTCGGTGCCCACATTCTCCCAGGGACGGTCACCGGTGAGGGTCTTGAGAAAGGAAATGACTTGCCAGGTGGACCCTCTCTCATCATGTAAGCGGAACCGAATCAGGAGATGAAGCGTCGTCGCTAGCAACTGACGTTGCTCTCATTTGGTCTTTGGACGCCGAATCGAAGGTCGAGAGCAGCACTCGAAGCTCACCGGTCCGCTTTGAACGATGAGGTCCTGCTTTACTCAACAATTCATGTGGCGGATTCCCGCCTCTCATGTTTCACCAGGTGACGCGAAGCGACGGAGTGATCAACACCAAGCCTTGCTGCAGCATTCTTCATCAGCAGTCTTTTGCGGCGTGGCTGATCTGAGTTTGAGCTTCGATTGGTGCGAGTATCCGTCCGATCCAGCGTCCGCTGACCGTTGCCATCGAACGAGTTCTGCTGAACGCCCAAAGACAAACTCTGAGCGCCTGCCCACGACTTTGAGGGAGGCATAAGATGCAGTGACACGCTCTGAATTGGACGACCTATCATACCGAATCATTGCCCTGCTCCTGCTCCCTTCAAGCACGTACAAGGAAAGCGTCCGGGGTCAGGATTATGTCGCGGCTTCTCACTATGTGGTGCCCGTATTCGCTGGCTCTTTGCATCTTCGGTGTTTTATCCCTCCTTCGGGTCTCATGCTGTCCAGTCCCTCCTCTCGACGACGCAGAGGCACTCCAGAACTACTTTGAGGGCTTGGTCGACTCCCCGCACTCGAACCTCCATCAGATCTTGCAGGATCACTCGCCTCCCAGCCCTTTGTTTGATTTGAACGATGGAGCCGACTCTCATCATGCGCCATCTTCGTCACCTGCCACCACGCTTCGTCCTGTTCAACTCTCTCAGAATGGTGAGGATTCTAGAAGGCACCAAGCAGCCAGACCATCTGCCACCTTCACCGACTCTGTTCGAGCGTCAACTGGACTGCAACAAGGTCTTCCTGCTGATTCGCCCACCACCGATTTTGCAAGGACATCGTTTGAATCGGAGCCAGTTCAGCCTTCGGCGCGATTCGAAGGGCATAGCATGCCTGTCTTGCCCGGATCGACCTTGCACTCGGCTCCCGGGCCTTTGACTGCGCTGATGCACACGTTCGATGGTGCAGCAGCTTCTCACGGTATACAGCCGGTCGAAGTCGGTGCATCGACTGTTTTCGAGGACTTTAATCTTCAAGCAGCACGTCTCGCGAGCCAAGAGTCCATGCATCCTGAGGCGCACCCACCTTTCCACGTCTCACGACAGCACGACCTGGACGAAGCCTCTGGTGAATCTTCAAAGCGACAGAAGACAATCGTGACCGACCCAGATCCGCTAGCACCCTTGAAGACATTCAGAACTTTGGGTCGCGATACATCCCTCTACAAAGTCGTGCTGACTCCAGACCCTGCCGTCGATCATTTCCTCGCCACCCTGCGAGCGAGGATCCACAACGAGGGAGCAGGAACCAGGACAGCTTTCGAGGAGTTCAGACCCATCGATTTTTCCGCAGTCCGCCCGAGTAATTGGGACCTGCTTGCCGTCATGACGTTTTGGCATCGCCCCAGCGCCAAGGAACTCCTCCTCTACAGCCCTGATGGCTACAGGCGGCTGTTCGTTACGTTCATGTACAAGCCGAAGATCCTCTCTGGCTTCCCTGGACAAAGCTTCCTGTCGGTCTGGACCATCGCCCCTCCGCAACAAGGCGCGGTCTCGAGCCTGTACCTGCATGGGCTGTATCCTTTCACCCCGGAGGAGTATCGACAATTGACCCGCCAGCCAGAGGCAGGAGATGATTTCTGGATCACCGTCCGACACGGCCGACCGAACACTGGCCGGGCTCTGAAGCTCAAAGTCATCGGGATGACGCCCGAAGAGCTTGGACATTCCGCCAACGTTCTACCTCGCATCGCCTCCGAGCCTGACGTGTCGTCCGAAGCAATGCACGACGAACGACAAGCTTTCACTTCGCTCCATCCCCCCTACGGTCGCTACTTCTACTCCTACCGCGATGATCCCACCATTCCTCCCCTGGTCCAGCAGTGGAGCATCAAAGCCGGTCTGGGACAAAACTCGTTCGAACCCATCAGGCTCACAGCAGAGCAGAAGGCTGCACTCAACAGTCGCATGTCGGTGGTCTTTCGCATGCCTAAGCGGGTCAAGGTGCTACAGCTGGAGAATGGAGATACGCTGATGCTGTCTTTCCATCAGAAGATCAAGTGGCTGCCTAACAACAAACGTGCTCTCGTGTCGCTGTGGAAGTTTGGACCAGTCCAGACTTCGGCCAATCACTACGGTCGGATGTATAGGACTCTCTATGCGGTGGGGTTCTTTCATCTGTCAGAGCCGAATTGGAAGAGGTTGAACAGCGACACGATTCCAGGCTTGAAGCTGTCGTGGTTCCAGTACAATCATTTCACCCTTCCTGGCGTTCACAGCTAGACAGGGGGACGCTCGTGCTCTCAAAGCCAGAGATTAGGGTTCATTGCATGTCTCGTAGCTTAGCGAATGTAGTCAGGTGTTGATGAGCGAAACGCGGTTCGCGCGAGACCAGATGCCAAGGATGCGCTGGTTGTGACCCAGTTGCGCTGACACCGGTGCTTGAAACGAGAAGACCAAGTTGAGCCCTGCAGCGCTGGCCAGGAGCTGCCTCGTGAACTCGAAAATCTGCGCGGCCAAAATGAGGTGGTCCGACGAGATTCGCGGTCTTCGATCTTGCTGACGTAGCTCGGGCTTGCAGAGGAGGCGAAGCTCGACTCGTCTAGTCTCGTCCCTGCTATGCCCACCGACGAGGTCAGCGATGAATCGCGAGACGAGTCTAGCCCCATTTCCATGCAGCTCTTCGAGAAGTCGCGCTTCCTGAAGGTCGCTAATGTCCAATATCACCCTTCGAATCTGGGGAAACAGGAAGGTGTTTCCTGCAAACATCGATTGACGGCCGAGGAAGAGCACCGTGTCGCCGAACTGGAACTGAAAGAGACGAATGTGCTTCTGACGGTACAGGAGGATCTGCTTGAACAGAATCTCGTTCAGATTGTCGAGCCTGCCGACCCTGATCCTTTCCACTCCGCACCTCCTGATTCCGGCAAGGTCGGGACACTGTCGACGAGCTTCCTCGAGCGAAGTGGGGGTGATGTCCGTAAGCGTGCCTTCAAGCTTGACGTTCTTGATGGCGTCATTGCTAGCAATAGCCTGGATTCGCTCGCCGATCGAAGACCATGAGGCGTTATAGAGACGCAAGTTGAGCCATTTCTTCTTCCAAAAATGTTTGCGGTGGACCTCGTTGAAGTGCCGGGAGACGAGGCGTAAGTCTCCTTCGTTAAAGGCGCCCGATCGTCGAACGGAGTGCCTGACAGTGATGAGGATAGCTTCTTGCAGCTCGATCGGTAGGGTTGGAGAGAAGCAGACGCCGAGTATCTGGCTAAGGATCTTCGATGACACCGATGCCGCTCTGAAAGCCAATCGAAAGGGCAGACGGTGTGGATACTCCCATTGCCAGCCGAAATGCACTTGAGGTGTGCGAGTACGGATCAATGTACGCATCAGTGTCTCTGCCCATTGACCGCCTGTTCCTGGGCTAGTCACCCTGTGGTGGAGGGTCGGACTCGGAGTGCGAACAGGACGAGCTGCTGGAAGAGGTCGGGGAAGCTGAGAGTTCCTGACAACGGTGCGAGCCGGGAAGCTCAGCGTATGGAGCAAGTCGGGAGATCCTGCTGGATGTTGGGAGCCGGATTGAGCATTGATGAGATGAGAGCGCTGTGCTTGACCGGAGTTGCTGACGATTCGAGAGATGGCGAAGAGGCATGGCGCCCATCGCAGCAGGCGTGAAATGCCGCTCATCGTCGAAGGGAAAGAGGATATAGGTGTGGTGGGCGAGAGGAACCAGCTTGAGCTCTTGAAATACTTATACGCTGCAGTGCAGTCTGCTCAAAGTGTCGTGCAGGGACCACTTGTCATGAACCTCATCGATGACCATTGTTCGCTGTCAATGGGAGGCCCGAGACCTCGCCTCATGCAGCGCTTGGATCGCTTCGATGCAAATGCTAGAGCAGGTTCTCAGCCTCAGTCTTTGTTCGAGATCTTCACACTTCCCCATCATTCGCACAGTATGACATTCGAGAAATGACCATCGTTGCAGACCGCTATCGCTGTCGATGCAGTTGCTCCAGCTTCATCTTCATTGGCGGGTCGCTGGACTCGGCAGAGGCGCAACCTGACAGATGGCGAGCGAAATTCGCCAGTGTGTTAGGTCGACTTGGGTGGATCTCGATTTGGTGAACCCCGATTCGCTTTTTGGCCTGACTTGGAAAAGACGTGATTGACTGCAAAGTTCTGCAAGTCTGAGGCCAACGTGCAGATTTCACGTCAGGTCCGGGCTCACCGCTCGAGTCACTGAGGGTTTCCCTCGATGTGACCTTCCTCATCTCAACAGCTTTGATCTGGCTGTAGAGCGTACCTTTTAGAGACTCAGGAATCCCACCACTTCCGCTCGCTGTCCGTGATGCAAGCGGCGTGAGACTGGTTGCCACTGGATGAGACTTCATCTCTGGGACGAACCCGCAACGAGCGTGGGAAGGGCAACGCAGTCGAGGCGAGGCGAAGATCAAATTTTGATGGATTTGGAAGAAATAAGGATTTTGGGTCATCTGGACTGAGCGTGCAGCAGCCAAAAGGCAGATCTAATCAATTGGCGTGAGCATGAGAGCGAGAGCTTTGGCTTGAGCGCGGCGCCTTTCTTCCTGAAAGCAAGCGCATAGACATCGGAAGCCAAAGTTGCTGCGCTTCTTCATCTTGCTTCTCGGCTTCCGACCACCACCTTCATCCATTTCAGCTGGTTCACCATGTCGCAAACACACGGACAAGCTTTCCACCGCGCTGGCTTCTCGCCTCCCGCCAACGCCGGCTCCTTCTCGGCCATGATGGCTGCACAGGCTGGTGCTCAGCGTCTGGCCAACGGCTCCGCGATCCACCCTTCCACCTCGCCGCCCGCCTCCTACTCGCCGCCCACTTCGCGCGGCCGCACCGCTTCTCAGTCGGTTCCACTCTCGGCGCCGCGTCTCTTGACGCCCTTCGACACGGGTGACATCCGTATCCTCTTGCTCGAGAACGTCTCGCAGGGCGCCGTCAAGATGCTCAAGGAGCAAGGATACCAGGTCGACTTCCACACCAAGGCCTGGAGCGAGGAGGAGCTCATCCAGAACATCGGACAGTACCACGCCATCGGTATTCGCAGCAAGACCAAGCTCACCGCCAAAGTTTTCCGCGCCGCTCACAAGCTGCTCGTGGTAGGCTGCTTCTGCATCGGTACCAACCAGGTCGACCTCATGGCCGCTGCCAAGGCCGGTGTCGCCGTGTTCAACTCGCCCTTTGCCAACTCGCGATCCGTGGCCGAGCTGGTTATCGGTGAGATGATCAGCCTTTCGCGTCAGTTGGGCGACCGTGTCAACGAGATGCGATCGGGCACTTGGAACAAGGTCTCCAAGGGATGCTACGAGGTACGAGGCAAGATCCTCGGTATCGTCGGATACGGACACATTGGATCACAGCTCTCGGTTCTTGCCGAGGCGATGGGCATGCACGTCATCTACTACGACGTCGTGCCGCTCATGCCGCTGGGATCGGCGAGACAGGTCCCGACGCTCAACGAGCTGCTCGGCACCGCCGACTTTGTCTCGCTGCACGTCCCCGAGCTGCCCGAGACCAAGAACATGATCCGCGAAGAGCAGATCAAGGCGATGAAGAAGGGCTCCTACCTGATCAACAACGCACGAGGCACCGTCGTCGACATCCCTGCCCTCGTCGAAGGTCTTCGCTCGGGACACCTCGCCGGTGCCGCTGTCGACGTGTTCCCCAAGGAGCCCGCCGCTTCCGGTCCCGGCACGTTCTCGAACGAGCTCAACAGCTGGGCCTCTGAACTGTGCCAGCTTCCCAACGTGATGCTCACCCCGCACATCGGTGGCAGCACCGAAGAGGCGCAACGCATGATCGGCATCGAAGTGTCCGACGCCCTCATCCGATACATCAACTTTGGCGGCTCGATCGGCGCCGTCAACTTCCCCGAGGTCGATCTGCGTGCTATCACCGAAGCCGACTCGCGTGTCATTCGTATTTGCTACGTCCACCAGAACCAGCCCGGTTCGCTGCGTGCTGTCAACGAGATCTTGGGCTCGTTCAATGTTGATAAGCAGCACTCGGACTCGCACAAGGATGTGGCGTACCTGTTGGCGGATATCTCGGGGGTGTCGGAGAACGATATTAGGGAGATCTACGATAGGATTTCGAAGACTAACGCGAACATCTTGACGAGGTTGCTGTCGTAGAGTGGTGGGACCAGGGGACTTTGTATATATAGTGGCTGCACTCAATTCAACTTGACACTGCCAATGTTGTGCATGGCTGAGGGCGAAGAGGTGTGTGAAGGCCGGGGGGGGTGTGAAGGTGAAGGGAGCTGGGAGTTGGGATCGATATCTCGGAAATCAGTGACCCGATGTGGCCTTGCTTCCAGAGGTGTTAGATCGAACGAGGGCATCGATGTCCTTGAGCTTCAAGGGTCCACTGAGTGGCTTTCAATTGCCTCGATGCGGAGAGGTCGCAGGCCGCGCAATGCAATTTCGCTGGTGAGAGAAAGAGGAGATCGTCGCGCGACCCTTTCTCGCCGTTGCTTATCGCTGAGGTTGAAAGTGGCGCCGCGCAATGACCGCAGAGCTGCATTGCCTGCGCCGCGACCCTGCTGCCTTGCCGTGCTGAGCTGTGCTGTGCATGAAAATCTCGGTCCACCCTGTGCCGAGGCTTGCTGGGAGGTGGGGTTGCGTGGACCCTCGCATTGACCGATGTGTTGAATGCCGCCGCTTCGGAGCGCGACGTCGAGAGGTCCGATCAGGTAGCCGGTGTGTATGATAAGCCTGCTGGCAGGGAGGGGAGGAGGCTCAGCCGTCGAATGATAGCCGGACGTGAGTGTGAGCACCACCCCCGCATTGGAGGCTCATGCTCGCTATCTCTCAGCTCGAGCCATCGTGAATCAAGTGGGTGACTCGGCTCGACGATCCTATCAGCTGCGCCTTTTCCTGGACTACATATACTCGAGCGCTGCCGAGCGCGCATCTCTCCCCTTCCCCACATCCATCGCTCTGATCTCCCTTACGCAGCCCTTCGAGCGGGACCCGCAAGAGCATTCTTCAACAACACCAACGCATACACTTCCACGACTCAAGCATCGATATGGGGTCCTCCGCATCCAAGCCCGTCGCCGACCGAGCTGCCCATCCGCGCTCCTCAAGCGAGGCGATCAACGAGAAAGCCACCTACACCGTCCGCCTGGACTCCTCGCCCACCCACGCCCAGTCCTCGAGCACCCTCCACCACCATGCTGCCGACCGCCTCGCTCGCATCCAAGCCGAAACCCTTCAGCGCTTCGGCTCCTCCTCCTCCTCCTCCCCCGCCACTGCCACCGTGGAGCGCTCTGCAGGCATCTCGCTCTCCTCGATCCCGGACTGGCAGGAATCCGCCCTCTCCACCCAAGCCGCCCGCCTCGCCCAGATGACGCTGCACAACGCCGCCATCGCCTCCAGCCTGCACAAGCGCAACGTCGAGGTTTCGTGCGCGCACATCTTCAGCCACGCGATTCCGTACGAGGTCAAGCCGGTGGTCAACCAGAAAAGCTCGGGCAGGTGCTGGCTGTTCGCCACGTGCAACGTCATACGTCACCAGGCGGCAAAGGTGTTGGAGCTCGACGAGTTTGAGCTGTCCCAGAGCTATCTGAGTTTTTGGGACAAGCTGGAAAAGTCCAACTACTTTCTGGAGAACATGATCGAGTTGGCGGATGAGAAGCTGGATCAGCGGGTGGTTGGGTTTTTGAAGACCGCACCGACCAACGATGGGGGTCAGTGGGATATGGTAGCGAACCTGTTGGAGAAGTACGGTGTGGTGCCGAAGAGTGTTTTTCCGGAGAGCTACAACTCGAGCTATTCGAACCAGATCAACTGGCTGGTGACGGTCAAGCTGCGCGAGTATACGCTGGAGTTGAGGCGGATCAAGCAGGAGATCGAACGCAAGCTCTCCTCGCTCCACCCCACCGAGATCGCGCTGGCGGTGCGACAGGCGCAGAGCGCACGCAAGCACGAACAGATGGCCGAAGTCTACCGTCTCCTCGTCATCGCTCTCGGCACCCCACCCCAACCGGACGAGGAGTTTACCTACAACTACCGCAACAAACACGGGAAATTCACCACCGTCCGTTCCGACCCGAAGAAGTTCCTCGCCAACTACACCGGAAGCTTCGACCATAAGACGCGCTGTTCGCTCATTCACGATCCCCGCCACCCCGCTGGTCGACTCATCACGGTAGAACGCCTCGGCAACGTCTGGGAAGGTACCCCTATCTCCTACGTCAACACTACCGTCGACGTAATGCGCACCGCTGTCGTCAACTCGATCAAAGCAGGCCACCCGGTCTTCTTCGGCTGCGACGTAGGCCAGTTCTCCGACAAAACCACCGGCATCATGGACCCGGCCCTCTTCGGCTACGACGAGGCGTTCAACGTTCAACTCGGCCTCACCAAGACGCAACGCATCGAGTTGGGAGAGAGCTCCATGACGCATGCGATGGTGATCACTGCGGTGCACATCGATGAGACGACGGGCAAAGTGGAGAGGTATCGGGTGGAGAATTCGTGGGGGGAGGAGGGGGTGGGCAACGGCAAAGGGTTTATGGTGATGAGCGATAGGTGGTTCGAGGAGTTCAATTATCAGGTGGTGGTGAGTAGGGAGTTTATGCCCAAGGCGTTGTGGGGGGTGTTCAAGCGCGGCGTGGATGGCGAGACGATTCGGTTGCCGCCTTACGATCCGTTGGGCGCTCTCGCTTAGACATGCTTTGTATGAATCGGTACTGCGATGTCTATTCCCAACAGCGATACGGACTGAGTGTGTGGTGGCATTACAGCGCGGGACGGGGAGCCTTCCACCTCCCCAACGCGTAGTTGGCGCGGATAACGATCAGATCCAACGCCATACGGATACTGTCCTTGACCAAATCAATCTTGCTTCCCGTCACCTCCTGCCAGTCGACGCTCACTTCAGCGATGGGTACTGGCAGCTTGTTCAACTCTCCCCACTCCTCCTCCTCCTCCTCCTCTTCTTGGGTGAGTTTGGGCGTGGACGGTGGCTGTTGTTGAAGCGCAAGTTGGGAAGAGGTTTGGGCGAGGATGAGAAGCTCGACATCAAAGATCCATCCATCGATATGACTAGCTGGGAAGACGAGTTTGGCCGTTGGGCGGGTAAACAACTTGAATCCGCACTGCGTGTCCTTGACCTCTGGCTGTCTGGGCAGGCTCACCACTCCCTTCTTCCCACACTGTCTCTTCCCGCCAGCTCTCCTCAGAAGGCTTGACAGCGTAGGAGGCCGCAGTAGGAGCGTGAGAAACAGATGAAACGCGTGCATGAGAAAGTTTCTTAGAAAACTGCGTTTCACCACCGCATCCGACTTGACCATGTGTGCCCTGCTTCCTACCGCCACCCCGTGTCCCATGGGCGTGATGACCCGGGATAGGGTGAGGCAGAGTTTGGAGAGGTCGGAGAAGGACGTTGCTCCATCGGCGTCTGCGAAGAGGATGAGATGGCCGCGCGAGTGGAGTACGCCGTGTCGTACCGCCCCGCCCTTGCCGCGGTTCTTGACGAGACGCACGACGCGGATGGAGGAGGAAGCGGAGCGGGAGGACTGGGCGAAATCGAGCGCGACTTGGTGAGTGTCGTCCTTAGAGCCGTCATCGACGATGATGATTTCGTAGCTCGTGAGCGGGTCGTGGAGCGCAGAGTGCACGGGCGTTTGAGAGGTTGATTCTTTGATGTGACCATTGGAGCTCCCGTTCTGCTTCTGCAAGCCCTGCACCAGACTCCTACGCCCCTCCTTGAGCGCGTCCAGAAACTCCACCGTCTCCTTGAGCATCACCGGCAACCTCTCCTTCTCGTTATACGCCGGTACCACCACGGTCAGCTGCACCGCCTCGTTCACACCTCCTCCGACCACTTCCTCCACGTCATCCAGCAGTGACGGTAGGGACTGCGGCTGCTTGCTCGCCGTCGACAGAAACGTGAGTTCTGACGGTGAGCTCGTCTTGGTATCCGGCGTGAGCAGGATCAGGAGGAGGTAGAGCGACGACACGCCGAGAACAAGTAGGGTGGCTAGGACGAGCGTGATCTGCGGATAGTAGTGGTAGAGGGCGATGGGGATGGCCGAGAGGAACGAGTAGATGGTGCCGTCGAGTAAGGAAGATGGTCCTGCAGAAGCGGCCGAGCCGGCCATTGCGGCGCCTGCACAGCACGCTGCGCCCATCGTCGTATGGTGACGCTGATTGGTGTAGCTGAAACGAGGGGTGTCGGATCGAGAGTTCGTAGCTCTGGCAAGACTGTCGACGTCGAATGTGTCCTGGGACGCTATCGAAGCGCCTCTAGTCGTGGATGCGATGTCGCGCTGTGCCAGCCAGCGAAGCGATGATGGATACGAAGCAGCGCCTTCTTGTGGCTCGTCCAGCTTTGAAGATCCAATCCCTATGTGAGCTGAAGCTTGCTCGATGGTTTATGTACTAAAGCAAGCTTACAAGTGCTCGACAGAAGCGAGGAAGGCACGGATCATCAGCGGGCGTCGACGGTCTTTCTCGGCAAAAGACCCTTGCGTTGGGAGTTCCGCTTTCTTCTCATCACAGGCGAACGCGCTGCTCGGCAGTGGCTCGAAATTCAAAATCGAACGCATGCAGCGTCGACGTGTCGGCCAAGCAACCTTGCAGCAGAGCGGCCTCTCTGCTTACGACAAAATCCAGCTGAACAAAAGAAGGCTGATAATTGAGGTCACGAAAAGTTTCGTCTTCGTAAAACGATGATGGCTTCTGAGGCTCATATCCCTGATGGACACCATCTCTCTCCCAGCGTATTCAGACTGTGTCACCTATGAGCGGCTATGATGCTGACGTCCTTTTATTAGAGATAGAACAGAGAGATTCTAGATACTGTTTCGACGAGCGCTGATACCAGCTTTCCGCCTAGTCCTCCTCTTCTTCCTCTTCCTCCGCATCTTGCCTCCACCAAGACCACCTTCATCGTCCGTATACTCTTCTTCGTCGTCATCATCCTCGAATTCTTCCCTTTCGGTGCCCGAAGGCAACTTGCCCTCTGCATCCCATCCGTCCAACAGATCCACCGCTGCTTTGTACCCCTTTGCATAGATCATGTCAAAACGACCGAAGGCAAGCGTGCCGAACTCTTCCACCGGCATACGCATGTAGAAGCAGCCCTTCACCTTTTTGGCCTCTTCCAGCGTCTTAACCGAGGATACGTACGTGAGACGCCCCTGGATATCAGGAATCGACGGGATCTTGCCTGCGTCCGACCAGGGGTTCCAGCGGTTGAGCAGCACCCACCAGCCCGACAGCGTGTCGCCGTACGCTCGAGGGCTCGTATCGTCGATCGAGCCAACGTCAACGGCAAACACGGAACGAGCTCCCATAGCGAGCATGACCGTCACCGGCAGATTGTCGACATAGCCACCGTCGACGAGCATGTTGCCCTCGTCAACCAGGGGAGGGATGAGACCCGCCAAGGTCATCGATCCACGAATGTATCGCCAGGCGTATCCGCTCGTGTGCACTTCCATGCGCGACCAGGTGATGTTGGTCGTGTTGCAGAAGAACGGGATCCACATGTCTTCGATGTGCGTGTCCTGAATGGCCTTGAAAACACCTCGGTTGAACTCGTGGCCCGTGGTGTACGAGACGACTGGATAGGTGAGGTCCGAAGCGAAGCGCCACAGAGACGCCATGCGGCCGGCGAAGCGTTTGGCGCGACCAAAAGTCGACACCATCTCGGCCTCTCTCGCGTACAACCCGCCGACAAGCGAGCCGATGGAGGTGCCGCCGACCATATCGATGGGGATTCCACGCTCCTCCAGCGCACGGATCACACCGAGATGCGCACAGCCTCGCGCGCCACCGCCTCCCAGCACTAGCCCAATGCTCATGCCGCACAGGCGACGTGCGAGCCTTGCAAAGTCCGATGCATGGTGAGGCCGGCCAGTGGCAGACAGCGGGGTCTTCGTCTTGCGATAGCGCTGCAGCGACGTCTCGAGCTTCTGCTTGAGGTTTCGCAGTGCCTTGACCGCCTTAGGATCGCCTCCGGTTGCAAGCGTCGTAGCGGCAGGCGACCCGGTGAGGCCTGGCAACTCGACGTGATGATGCGCATGAAGCCAGGGCCGATTCTTGAGCCATTCGCGCGTAGAGCCTGGCGGCACGCTTCGATCCGGATGCAGCAGCACCAGCTCCTTGCGTGCTGTCGTCTTGACGCTCATCAACAGCCTCTCGTATTCGCCCATGGCTGGTTCGTCGCCAAATCCGACCATCAGAACGCAGTCTGCCTGGCGAAGCGAAGTCTGGGACCACGCCGAAGAGACAGGCGTGTCGACGACGTAGACCACCATGCGATACTTCTGCTCCAGATCGGCAAGCCACCCCGCCAGCTTGAGCTTGCCCATGCGGCTGAACGCGTGTCGACCGAGCACGCCCATGACGCTACTCTGGTCCAAGAAGATGGCGCGTCCACCGATCGTGTCGTCGAAAGCGGTCTGCAACTTGGCTGCAAAGTCGATCACTGGCACCTGGCGCGTCACGGGCACGATGGCCACCGTCTTGAGATTGAGGTTGTTCCTGCCCAGATCTGGCAGACCCGGAATGGGAGCGCCGAGAGCAGCGCCCTCCTGCTTGCTTCGGATGAGCTCGGTTCGCACACGACGTGCGATGATTCGCGAAATCTGAATCGTGATGGCAGGATGACGCACCGAGATAGCGTTGAAGAGCGTCGAAGGCATCTTGGCCAGCTCGGAATCACGTATGGCATGCAGCGTGGTTCGTCGGCGTGAGTTGGTGATCACATCGAGCTCGCCAACGCTGTCGCCCTGTCCGTACTCGTTGTGCACCTCGATACCGTTGCTCTTCTCTGTGATAGCTCGCAATCGTCCATTGATGACGATGAAGAAGCTGTCCGACGGATCATCTTCTCGATAGATGACTTGTCCAGCATTGACTTGCTGCCAATCGAGCGACGAGTCGATATGGAGGATAAGTGGAGGCAGAAGGCTCAGCAATCGCTTGCAAAGTGTCAGCAGCACGATCGGTTGGCGCTCCATGATGCGCTCGAGGGCATGCGCTGGCAAGAAGCCGACATACACGTCTGTCTTGGCAGTGATGTCGACGTAGCTCGCAGTGCCCAAGAGACTCGACAGGTAGCCGGCGATGCCTCCACGACCCACCGAGAAGATGGAGCGTTTTCCATCTTTGGCGCGGTTTCCATTGTGCTGGGGCGGCGGGTTGCCACGGAGAGGCTGTTGGCTCAGCGGAGGGCGAGGTAAGGGCTTGGGGAAAGCCGGCTGCTTTGGAGTGATAGCCTCGGATAGACGCCGCGTCGAAGCGGCTCCATTTCCACTCGAGACTTGGCTCAGCTTCCGTACGCCGCTGCTGGTCGAGCCACCGCCGGTACCATCGAGCGCGTTGCCGACCTTGACCGAATCTGCTGGTCTTTTGCGCAGTCCGCTGGGGGTGGCACCATACGAAGTGGACATCGACGTGCCTTCACGTAGAGCGGGGCGATGCAAAGATGGCATGCTCCCGTCGCCATTGCTTTGAGTGCGGTCAGCGTCGGTGTCTCTGCGCTCAGGCCGTGATGACCCGACTTCCCACGCTGTCCCATCACTGTTGTGCGTTCGAAGTGATGTCGGCGATGCATCTTTGCGTTGTTGTTCGGGCCTCTTCTGGTTCGCAGCCGTGGTCGCAGTCCCAGCGCCGGCTCCGCCTTGCCGTTGAGCTGGCTTGCTAGCTTTACTCGGCCTCGCGTGGAGTTCTTCGTCGAGCTCGTTCGCCTCGGCAGGAAGCAAGACGTCCAAGAATCCATCAATGACGTAGAAGAGGCCAGCACGACTCTCCCCCGCCTTGACCAGGGTGCTGCCCGATGGGAAAAACTTGATCTCGACCTGGTTCTCAAAGTCCGACAAGTGAAAGCCAGACGGACCGTGTCCCGCCATCGAGCTGTTAGTTCCCGTGATGCTGGACTCTTCCTCGGCCATGGCGGCGTCGAGCATGCTGAGCGAACTGAAAGCCGACTTGAACACGGATCGCTGCAGCGTGTCTTGGGCATGGATGTGAGGGCTGGCCTGATAGCTTGCGGCGATGGGCGAAGTGGCCGCTTGAGCAAGACCGATACTCTTGGCGATGCAGTCCATGACTTCGTTCTTGATGTCGAAGTGCGAGAGCCCGATATTGGAGAAAGGATGCTCGCCGTCCGCGTCCTCGCCGTAACTGTACATGCCGTTGCTACCCCTGCGTCGCGGGACGGGTGATACACCTGAGCGAGGACTCGTGCCGTTGGTGGAATCGTCCATCGGATGCGGCAACGGTCCGTGGAAGGGTTCCAGCTTGGACACGGCGCGTGGCTTAGCGCGTGGCGTTGGCTGCGCCGAGTGAAGATCGAAACCGCTCGTGTGCCAGCCGTCTTGGCTAAGACTGGCCATGCTCAGCAAATCGCCCGGACCCACCATGGTTCGCGCCGTTGGTGTTTTCAGAGGCGGATCAGGGTGACCCCAAGGGGTCTTGGCCGTCGAGATCCGAGAGGGTACCGACGCTTTCTTGAAAGTCTGCTTCGGACTTGTCTTCAATGGTGATGGCTCCTCGGCGACTCTCACCTTGGGTGCGCTGCCATCGCTACTGCCAACAGCATCCCGGCTGGAGCCTGGTACAGGTGTGCTGCTACGTTGAGCGGTCGACGTCCACTCTTGGAAATTCCGGAAGTAGTCGTCGTCGAGCGTGGAGTCCCGCTTCGAAGTAGGCTGAGGAAGGAAGCGGTGGCGAAGCTTGTCCATGCCGCCCTTCTCGTAGAACTCGGAAGGGAGTGGAAAGCAGGCGAGGTCGTTGATGGACTTCTCGGTGCGCATGACTTCCTTGGTTAGGCCGAGGTACTTGTGAGCGGTGTGGAAGGTGACGCGTGACAGACGAGCAAGGATGACCTGGACGATATGAGCAGCTGCATTTGGGAACTTCTTGGTGAGACGCTTGAAAGCCTCGGCTGGGATGACGGCCAGGGTTGTGTCTACGGTGGCGCGTGCTACTGTCCCTGCCCCTTGCCGGTGAATGTATTCTGTCTGAGGATTGTGATGGCCATGAACGCTGCTGCTTCCCATTCCACTGAAGATAGATCCAGGTGTATTTGGACCGCCCATTCCTTCGTGCAGACCCTGAACCGAACCTGCACGTCCTCGGAAATAGGGAGATTGCGAGATGCCGGGCATGTTGGACATGGGGGTTCCTGCTGGTGACGCGTTGTAGCCCGGGGCGAAGTGGGAGAAGGGAGCGGCGGCTTGTGCTGGAGGCATCTGAAGATCGGGAGCATGTCCCAAAGCGTTAGGGCCGCTGTCATCGTGGTTCTCGTGGGGATCCATGACGGTGCTTGTGTCGCCGTCCTGCACCGTCATGGAGCCAGTGCCAGACGAAGCGGTGCGAGAATGGGATGACCTTGATGCGGAGCGAGTCGCGTTTCCACCTAGTCGCTCGACGGCTCCCTCGGTCGACATGGCCGCAGGTACGTTGCGAAGGGCAGCTGCGTTGAGCTGAAGCTGAGCAGCGGTTTGGGAAGGCGGATTGAAAGCCGAAGCTTGGGGAGAGGTAGGCGCCGTTGCATTGTGTCCGCGACCGCTCGAGTTGAGGTGGCGGTCCATGGCAGGGTTGACGAGAGGATTGGAAGCATACTGAGCGTCGTCGTCTTCGCCGAAAGAGAGCTTGACGTCCTCGGTGAAGAGGCTGAGGATCGTGAAAAGACTGCTCAGCGTTCCTCCACTCTCAACCTCGTTGAGCAGCTGATATCCGCTGTCATCCTCATCTTCAGCAGAGTCCTGACCAACTGCACTAGCAGTAGCCGATGGCAGAGGAGCGTAGACCTGGACATGTCCATCGATGACAATGTAGAAAGAAAAGTCTGTATCGAGCGATAGACTGTCGCCGGCAACGAGTCGACGGGTTTGGAGGTGGCGTGCGAGTTCGTGGAAGACTGGCTTTTCGAGGAAGCCAAAGATGCGAATGGCCTGAAGAAAGTCGTCCAGATAGTTATGAAAGCTGCCTCGATCGTTGTCTCCGCCCGCTGAAGCTACGTCAGGATTGAGGTTGAATCCTTCGTCTCGGGTGATGGGGACCTCGCGCAGACGCTCGTACTTGTTGAGATGTCGGTATCGAAGCCAGATAAAAGCCGACACGAGCGAGGTGAGGAAAAGGAGGGCGAGCGACGGAAAGTTGAGCTGGAGCGTCAGACTGTAATGGAGGATGGTGTAGACGAGACTCGGAACCGTGATGGTGGAGAAAGTTGCAAGGATGCGCAGGAGATTGAGCGAGGCAAGCAACACCCTCAGTAGGCCATCGAACAGCGCGATGATCGGATTGCGCTCGTCTACATACGGAGCAGCAGCAGCAGCAGCAAGCGTGCTAGCCGCTGGTTCCGCAGCAGACGTAGCGACGGCAGAGGACAAGGTGCTCGAAGCATCCGTTGCAGCCGAGACAGCCGCAGAGGCCACCGACGACCACGAGGCCTGCGACATGGGGCCGGTCGCTCGATCAAGTCGAAGCTGCCTAATTGAGTGGCAGTGATGATGGTGTTGGTGGTGAGAGTGGAAGGGGGTCGATGCAGCATTCGACTGAGCTTTGTGATGAGTGATTTTGGTCCGAGCGTGCCGTCAAAAAAGTCGGACCCCTTTCTCGATTGGAACGCAATGCAGTTCAGCCGAGGCAGCTCAACGCCCTCTCGATCTTTCTCGACAAAAGAAAGCTCGATCCAACGCGTCTAAAAATCGTGAGTGTCGTCGCTGTGCATAGCCTGCATGCCATTCAGGCTCAGCTCCACGTCGTGCTTCGTGACCATCAAAGGGAACATACGTCTACCAGGTCTGAGGCCACTCGACAATGTGTGACAATCTGCTATGGATCAGGTGCCATTCTGCATGATCACAATCGACCTGAGAGGTGCTTTGATGCGATGTAAGAGGCTATAGCGGGGCCGTAAAAGTCGACACGCTCCACCATATCTGGGGTCAAGTCGGCGATGGAGGCTGCACCCAGCAATCTCATGCCTGTCAGCATTTCTTCCTCCAGGACTGTAGGACAGCAAGAGAGAGTCAATGAGGAAGCACAGGTTGTTGTTCAGCAATCGTGATCGAACAAGTAGAGAAGTAAAGGAGCATGGCGAACTTACTGCGAACAACCTTTATGACGCCGAGGTGACGATAAGCCGCCTCTGCAAACACGAAAGGACGTCCAAGAGCGACAGCTCTGGCACCGAGACACAAGGCCTTGAGGATGTCTGTACCTCTTCGAATGCCTCCATCGATGAAAACATCAAGCTTGGCGAATACGTGAGAGTGACGCTGCCGCAACTCGTACAGAAGGTCCATTGGTGGTCTTGCGTAATCGAGCTGACGACCACCGTGATTCGAGAGCACAATTCCTTGAACACCAGCTTCGACAGCAAGCAAGGCATCTTGTATACTCTGAATGCCTTTGAGTACGACAGGTTTGTCTCCTGACGCTTCTTTGATCCATTGGAGATCGTCCCAGTGGAGATCGCGATCCATGCCAGCTGTCGAAGTGGCTGCGGATCCACGACTGCTGACGCCAGTCTCCTGCAGTCCATCCCCGTCTATGAGTATAGCTGAGGGATCTGCTTCCTCAATCCATCGAGCTTCGTCGTCGGCCCAATTGGGAGCAGGCTGAGCATCTGCACGGATTCTGCGATCCTTTTCGCGATTGCCAATCTGGGCCAAATCGACGGTGACAAAGACGGCATGTGCGCCTTGCTGTATAGCTTGCCTGACCAACTTGGCGGACGTGGCGTGATCACGCTGTACATATAGCTGCAAGAAGTGGTCAACGTTGATGTTTCCGTCCTTTGCGCGCTTCTGCAGGTCGTGGATCGAGGTAGCTGCAAAGGTCGAGATCATGTGTGGCAGTCTGCATTGTGCCAGCGCTTTGGTGAGATGCCAGTCGCAATCCGGGCCCGCCATATGAGTGTTTCCCACCGCCGAGCCCATGATGGGAAGAGGATACTTCTTGCCGAATAGAGTGACAGAGGTGTCGACCTTGTCGACTCGCTTGAGCACGCGAGGGTTGAAGTAGTACCTCGAAAAGGCGAGGTGATTAGCGCGCACGCTTGCTTCGGTGTCAGAGCCGCCAGCGTAATAGACAGCAGCCAAAGGAGGGAGAACAGTGAGTGCAGCCCTTTCCATATCGTCGATGTTGAGGATATCTTTGAGACGTGGAAGACGTTGCCGTGCCAATGTGATCTGCTCGCTCTGGCGCTGCTGGGACTCGAGCAGTTTGGCATCCGAATGCGAGAGGAGGCGTTTGCGTTCTTTGTCGTCTACGGTACCGTCGCTAGTCGTTGCGAGAGCCAGCGAGCCTTTGTAGGAGCTTTGAGGTAGATGAGAGAGCACCGACGTGGAATGTGCCGATTTGAAAGCCTCGGTGGCATCCTTCCCAGCGTACTTGATGAGCAGCGCCTTGCCTCCTGGGTGGCTCTCGAGGTATGAGGTCACGTCGTAGACACCTCCTTCGACTACGAGCCAGGCATCAGCTGGACTCGCATGGCGCTGTACCTCGTTGACTGTGACTTGTGGCATGATTGTGATAGACGCAAGAGTGATGGCCAAGACCAAAGCTATAGCAGATTCGATGATCCTCCTTCGAATGCGGGGGGGAAATGCGGGGTTAGGGAGCAGGCTCGGTCAGAAGCACGGCGGAGAGGCCGGTGAACCCATTTTCTCTTTCTTCAAAGCTGTTACATCGGCTTTGTTGAGACTAGTGCCGGGAAAAAAAGCTGCTCAAGTCGCCGAGTGAGCTGACGAACTCAGAAGCGAGAGTCACTGGAAAGCGCAAAGTGTATGCATCAGTCACCGGCACGGTAAGCACGACAGCGCTTCTGGCTCTCGAGAGGTGCCGCCGTTCTCAACAAGAGAGAGTAGAAGGGCTGCTGCTCGAAAACGAGATGGTGTCGTCAGTGACGCAGCGTCTTTTTGCAGCCGATGAGCAACGATGAACAGCAACGTTTTTTGAACACCGACGCAAGCTAACGCAGAAGCGAGGTTACACTCTATGCAGCTCGCCAATCAAGGGCCTTCTCCGCTCAGCGAGACCAAGCAAGATCGCCTGGAAATCTCGTGAGATGGGATCCGAGACATGTCTGCTGCAAGTCAAAGCTCGTGGTTGGAATCATCGTTCTGGCTGCAGATCGAGCTCTGATGCCGCTGACATCCTCAACGGCGACTTTCACACGAACCAATCAAGCTCAATCCGCCGGATCGTTGCTGCTGACCGCGCAGCGAATGTCCTGCCTAGGCCAGTGATCATGTCGTTGTGATCTTTCTTGGGAAAGGGCGTGAACATCACATCGAGCCGCTGAGCAGAGAACCGTCAAGCAAAGCAATGCATGCACTGCCAATCCGAGCCAGGCAAGCCACTGCGAAATGTGCCCCTTTTGCTGTCAAAAATGATGATTCCGCGCTGAGCTGCCGTGGATATTTTGGTGACCCCTTTTTGGCTTGTTAGCGTGCTCAGCTGTGTTTATTGTTGCGCCGCCGCTTGCCCACGCAACCTTCCTTGACTCCACTCGACTCGATATCGTTTCATCTCGGCATGGCAGCCACCCATCACCACCTCTTTCTGACACCTTTGTGCCGCTCGTAAGCTCAAACAATCCACGCAGTGATCGCTGTAGCATCCTCTGATCGTATCAGGGTAACACCATGACGAAATCGTAGCAACGCTTTCTACGATTCCTCGGGGATCCTCGTCACCCAGCATGTCCAGTCCAGGCCCCTCGTCGCCGTCTGGCGTCCACGACCAGCAGCATCATCCACCACCGCTGCGCGCACGGCTGCACGCTCTACTGCAGCATCAAGACTCGTACAACGCCTCCAGTCCTGCTCTCTCGCCCTCGTCAGACACGCCGAGTCAGAACCAAACCAACACAGACCCACTGTCCAGCTCAACATCAATTGACACTGCCGGCCGCACTGCGTCGTCATCTACGCCGGACAAGCGCAAAAGACGCAAAGGCGCAGTCAACGTTTTGTCTCTGGCACTGAAGCCGGTGCCACTGCTGGTAACATCACCACCTCCCAGGCTCGCAGCCCTGCCGCGCTCCATCACTACATCCAACCTCGATCGCATCGCAGCCTCGGCTCAACAGTCCGACTCGCAATCTGCTGGTCCGTCAAGAGCATCCAGCCTCGACCCTTCGCATCTAACGTCAGATCCCAACGTCACCCCTGCGGCCACCCAGTCGACAGACGATCATGATGCACCCGACACCACACCCCTCCAGCGTCCATCCATCAAGGTGCGCATCATCACCTGGAACATGCACGACAGCGTACCAAAGGGTGATCTCGAAGTTCTGCTCGGAAAGGCCGGTCAATTCGTCGCTCCAGAATCTGACTGGGACATCAGCTATGATAGCGCAGAAGAGGACGATGAGCAGCACCAGCTCGACTCGCGCAATCGCAAACGAAAAGGTGCACACGTCGTGGGACAAGAACACATCCCTCGAGCCGACCGTCTCCCACCTCTTCCACATGACGACGCACATCCATATCATCTTTTGGTCATTGCAGGCCAGGAATGTCCCTGGGGCGACGGCAAACGTCTCGCAACCAGCGTCGGCATGGCTGGAGAGCTCGGCGATATCGGCAAGCAGAAGACGCGTGCTGCTAAGGACAAGGACAAAGACAAGGCCAAACCAGGCAAAAAAGAGAAGCAAAGGTCAGGCGATAGCGACAACTTGCCAAATACCTCTGATGGCTCCAAACCGCTCCATTCCAGCACCGACGAGGCGCCCACCTCGAGTCAAGCCAAGGATAATCTGCACCTCCCATCAGATGACAACAGCTTCCCGTTCTTCTCCGGTCCACTCTCCATGTCCCTTCCAGGGCAGGCGCTGGCGTCACCCATGATCGGTGGCAGCTCCATGCCTGGCTTTGGCCAAGCATCAGAGCAGCAGCAGCATCACGACGACAAACTCGCCGTTTGGCCCAACATTGGCGGCAAAGGCTGGAGCGATCTCTGCGAAGATTGGCTCTGTCGCAATGAAACCGCAAAGAAAAACAAGGAGCACAAGGACAAGCCCTTCATCAGCGGCGCCCGCCTCGCTCGCGCTCTGTCTCATTCCGCATCGAAACGAGACTACGCCATGTCGCGCGAATCTCTTGCAGACAATCAGCACAGCTTGCCCACACATTCTCTTTCGGCTGCAGTCACGCCAGAGCTCTCTCGCGCCGCCAGTCCGATTGGGATTCCTCTCAGCACCAGCTTGCCAGGCACGCCCAATCAAAGCACTTTCGACGGGTTTCCTGCCTCTGCCGAAACGTCGACGGACGCCGCGCTGGGCATTTCGACGAATGCCGACAAGCGGAAGCGTCTTTTGCCCAAGCTCAACCTCAAGCCAATAGATCTCGTCCGAAAGACGACAGCCTCGGGACGCTCAAGTCCGGCCAACCTCACCGACACCGAGTGCGTCTCGTCTCCTCTCCTACTCTCTCCCACGGCAGTCAGAAGTGTGGGCCAGCCATTCTCTTCTGAACAAGCCTCGCACGCCGACGAGCTCGCTACAATGCCAGCTTCGACCAGCCTTGTGAGGTTGCTCACTGTTCCCGGAACTCCTTCGATGAGTCGCATGAGCTCATCGCAGAGCCTGTCCACCTTGGCAGCCAGCGGAGATCGCACTGGCCGTTCCGTCTCTCCTGCTGCCACCGACGTCCACATCGAGCCTCCGACACCATCGCGGTCTCCATCGCCGTGTCCGAATGCCGCTTCCGATGCAGACTCCAGCAATCAACTTCAACGCGACAACGCATCTCCAACGCCTTCTGCTGTCGTCGGCGCATCTGACGCCAGTGCCATGGTCATAAACGGTACCGTCAAGACGCTCGCAGACTCAATACCGAAAGCGTTGGGTCCGTACGAGCTGGTCATCAAAGAACGCATGATGGGCTGCTACATGGCCGTCTACGTCTGGCGTGGATGCAAAGATCGAGTTCGAGGTGCTTCTCGTTCCCATGTCAAGTCAGGTCTGCTTGCAGGCCGCCTTGGTAACAAGGGCGGTGTTGGCATCTCGCTCAAGCTTGGCACCACGCGACTCCTCTTTGTCAATGCGCATCTCGCAGCTCACGAAGACAAGGTCGCGCTTCGTCTGGCGAATGTCGCCAAGATCAAAGCAGCGCTCAAGGTCGATTCCTTCTTGCCTGCGGACGATCCGCGCTCCAAGCTGGAGGACATCACCGAGCAGTTTGACCACACCTTTTGGTTCGGCGATCTCAACTTCCGCATCGACATTTCGCGCCAGCATGCCGATTGGCTCATGATGCAGAAGAAGTACGATCAGGCTCTCGCCTTTGACCAGCTCGGCAAGGTGCTCAAGGATGGCGACGCTTTCAAGGGCTTCCAGGAAGCACCCATCCACTTCCCGCCGACATACAAGTACGATGTGCTCAAGACGCTCAAGATCAAGAGGAACAAGACGCAAACTTCAGTTCGCAGCGCAATCGACATCGCTGGCTCGGGCACTGCGGCGCATTCGACAACGAAGTCTGCCACGGCCGAGCTATCGACAACTCCTTTGGGCGAGAGCGTCATCCCAGAAGAAAGTGCCATCGCCTTTGACGATCTTCAGGCCCGAGCCGCAGTGGGAGACGATAGTGTCGGCAGCGTCACGCCCAACCAAGTCGGCATTGACACCTTGGCCACTCAGAGTGAGGTGAAGACCACCTCATCTGCTGGTGCTTTCGACGCAGGCGAGGACAGCGTCTGTCCAACCAACGAGGTGCAGGATCCTGATCGCTTTGACGAGGATCGATACTCGATCGCCTCCTCATCAGCGTTCGGCTCCATCGCATCGTCTTCGGGTTTCGCACGCTCTTATCAAACGAGAGAGGCTCGCTTGGCCCAAGACATTGACCCTGCCCTGGTTCGAGAGCGCGAACTAGAACTGCAAAGGCAACGACAACTCGCTGAAAACACGAGCGCCGCGCAAGGGCCGCGCTTCTTCTCGCAAGGTGCAGCCATCAAAGCCAGATTCAAGATCATGGACATGGTCCGCAGTGCTACTCACTCGAATCTGAAGGACAAGATCAGCAGCGCCGTCTCTTCCGACAACCATCAAGGTGGACGAAGGAAGTGGCTGAACGTCCTGACCGACTCTCCGAAGAAGTCGGCGATGCCAGCGTCGGTGTCGAGTGATAATAACTCGATCGTCGACTCGATTGGATCAATGCCTTCGCCAGCCACAGAGCTGTCTTTGTCGAATCCTGAGGCTGACGAGTCTGGCTTCGGGGGAAGACGAAGAGGTAGCCTCCTGTCGACAGACAGCCGTCTCAGCGGCGTGGGGAACAGTGACATGCCAAGCTTCCGCAACGTGTTTGGAGGGGACGGCCAGACATCGTCATCAGATCAAGAGAACGACACCGCCGCAGCCAAGCCCATCAGAGCCGGACCGCGCCGATCGTCTCTGCAGATGGCGAAAGCGACTGCATTGGCAGCAGCAAAAGCGCATAGGGATGCCAAGTATCCTCACCTGACCGGTGCCACAGCGGAGCAGATCGACTTTCTCGAAGCACAGCCATACGACACGAGCGCAAAGCAGAGGGTCCCTTCGTGGTGCGATCGAGTGCTCTTCCGATCCACCGTCGTTGTCGAGCAAGACGATGAAGAGGTCAAGGCTGAACAGCACGAGCTCAGGCTGGGTTCTAGGGTCGGTAGCGCCTTTTCGAATGCGCTGATCACACCACTGAAGCAAGCAGCTGAGCGCCGTCATCACGCAAACTCGCAAAGACGTGTCTCGGATGGTCTCGCCGCAGCTGTGGTGGGCAGCTCGAGCGTTGCATTTGCGCAAGAGCAGACTGCTCCTGTCGAGGCGCCCGTAGTGCGCAAAGTCAGTGCTGCGCGCAGGAACGCCCCTGTCAGAACATCAAGCCCAACAGCAGAGACGAGAGCACTGGCAGGAAGGGAAGCAGCACGTCATCCTCACCTGCTGCAGCGTTTCCTGCATCCTGGTCGACATCGCCACCAGGTCAAAGCGTTGAGTCCCAGCCTGACTCTATCGGACTCGCAGAACGGTACCGACTGGGTCATCAAGAACGCCAGCAGCGTCGACCTTATGCCCACCTCGACCAGTTTTGGTCTGGAAAAGGGAGCTGGGCTGGGATTGGCAGGACTCGAAACACGGGCGATCAGCACGGTCGATCTGCCGAGTCAGGTCGAGGAGAGGGACAATCGATTCGATGGTGTGGCCAAGCGAGTCGCTTCGCCTTTGTCGGCAGCGAAGACAACTGAAGAGCAGCCGAGAGTGGTCATCCCACCACGAGGATCTTCGTCATCGACCACCAACTCGCCGGTGATCGGCATGGGCAGAGTCCTCACCACCTCATCGCCGACAAAAGCCTCCACCTCACCCGCCTCTCTCACACCCTACCATGACGCGGCGATACCCAAACCACCCATCCGCTCAGCATCCGCAACAGCCGTCGTCTCTCCAATTTCCGACCCTGTAACTACCCAGCCAGCTGCAGCCCGTCGAGGCCCGCGTCGCACACTCTCCTCATCCTCCCACCCAGACCGAACCTGGATGGACAGCCTCTCCTCCCACCTCCCCTCATTCTTCGCCCCCGCCATCTCCGCCCTGCGTTCCCACAGACAACCGTCCTCAACTACACCCGTCGCTTCGACGAACCAAGAGGAGAAAGAGGAGGAGCAGGTGGTGGGTCCGAAGAGGGGGCAAATTGAGTGCTTGCTGTACAAGTCGTTGGACGATAAGGAGATGAGGGTGTTGGAGGCGAGGAGCGATCATCGGCCGGTCATCTTTGTCGGTGCTATCGGCATCTAGGCGCCGTTGAGGAATACAGTGCATGAAGAGCAAAAGGAAACACAGTGCACGAACCAACCAACGACAGAGCGTGTGAGCGGTTCAGACGGTGTGCGTACAGTTCAGACGGCGGGTGTGTATTTACTTTTGTGTGACGGGAATGAGAAAATGGGGAGCATGGAGAGGGTTACGACTCTAGGCGCCGGACGATTACCTTCAAGCGGCGAGCTGCTGCCCCTTGCTCGCGCCCCACGGGGCAGCCGCTGGCTTACCACCCGCCGCGCCACCCTGCGTCCTACCCGGTGCACCACCCCTCGCCGGCCCCGACCCGGTCTTGACGCCGCCTGCCCAGACACTCTTCTTCTTATCCTTCCCACCCTCTCCTCCCGCCGCCGCCGCCGCCGCAGCAGCCGCCTCCTCGGCAACCTGCTTACTCACAATCGGCAGCGCCTTGCTCTGAATGTTGCCCAGCACATCATGCATCCTCGTCCCGTTGCGAAGGAACCAATCGCCATACCTCCTACCCACCCTACTCTCGGCAATATGCACCATGTTTTCGTCAATCACAAAGTCCAAATCGCTCGTATTCACCACCTGCCCGTCCAGCAACGAACCACTCTCCCACTTCAACGAGCGCGTGGAGTTCTTCATCACCATCATCATCTCGACCAACTCCTCCTCGTCAATCTCGAGGAACGACGCCAGCTTATCCGTACCGAGCGTCGTGTACAGGCGCAGGAAGGAGCGGACGTTGGCGTTGGAGAGCTGCGTCTTGACGTCGGAGAGGAAGACGCGCAGCTGATGCTGGGTGGGGTCCGGGAAGAGTTTCTCCTTGTACTCTGCAAGCGCCGCTTCGTCGTGGTACGCGGGTGCGTTGCCAGTGATAAACTTCGGACAGGCGTAGAGGAAGAGCTCCTCAAACGCACCCACCCCCTCAACGCCCGGTTTGGTCATCTTGGTAAACTGGTCGCCGTACTTGTCGCGCATCTGCGTCTGGATGTTCTCGTCCAACCTCGTCGGGCACAGCGCGCACGCCATGGAGAGCAAGGCGTACATGCGGTCGGCCGTCTTGTTGATCTGATCGTACTGGTACGAGCGCGTGTGGTACTGACGCAGGCGCATGATGAAGACCAGGATGTGCGTGAAGCTCTTGATGCAGTCCGGGTAGCGACGGAGCATGAGGTAGGCGAAACCGACGTAGTAGTACGCCGTGACGTGGCAGGCGGTGACGCGGTTGATCAGGCCCGACTTCTTGTTGAGCTCAATGTGGTCGAGCATCTTGAGCGCCAGCGTGTAGTCGCCGAGCAGCACGTGGACGCGCAGCAGGCCGATGATGGAGAAGTAGCCGAGCATGCGGTAGAGCGGCTTGGAGCCAAACTCGCCAGCAACCTCATCGGGGTCCTCGCCCTTGGAGGCGGCGACGAGCTGCTCGGTGATGCGCGACTTCTGGATCAGCGAGTAGAGCACGTTGAGAACCGAATAGCTGCTCCACACGCCTCCGTCCTGCAACAGCGCAATCTCGTCGTCCGTCTTGTTCGCGGCGCGGTTCCTCCACTGCGAGAAGCTCTGGAACTGGTAGATGAACTCATCAATGATATCCCACAGCCACTGCGCCGGCAACTCGAGCTGAACGGGTCCGTCGCTGTTGAGCACAAAGTTGAAAAAGTCGCAGTAGTTGTCGTACGAGTGGAAGCGGTCCTCTCCGTCGGGGCTGAGGCGAGAGTAGACGTGACGGTACCAGAGTTCGCGGTAGAGCGTGAGGAACTTCTGGTCGTCGTTGACGAGAGGCGCGATGGTTTCGGCTTCGGGCCATTCGGAGCGCGCGTAAAACTTGTCGGTGAGTCGGTTCCACGTGCCCTCGTAGGCGTTGCTGATGTCCTGCACGTTGTTGTTCTGCACCGCCTGGTTAAAGAGGACAATGTACTTGCGGATCTGGTCGGGCACGGCGGCCAAGGCGGCCTGCTGGGCCTGCTGCTGAGCCTGGGCGTGGGCAGCGGCGAGAGCGGCGGCCTGGGCCTCGTCGACTTCGGCACCGGCCTCGCCAGCGAAGGGCGCAGAGTAGTCGCCTACGACGAGGTCGACGTCGTCACCGAGCTCCTCCTCATCGCCGAACTCCTCTTCACCGCCGAAGAGCTGTCGTTGCTGCTGCTGCTGCTGCTGGAATTGCTGCTGCTGTTGGTTGAAAGCAGCGCCGTTGGCCTGGCCCTGCTGAGATGGGTCGGTCGCCATGTTGTCGCTAGATATGTCGGTGCAGAGCTTGTTTGAGATGTCAAACCAAGCTTGCGATGCGGTGTTGGAGGGATGTGGTCGACGTAAAGGGTCAAAGACACACCTCAGCGCAGCCTGCCAATCTTCTCAAATCACACAGCTCGAGGAAGAAGAAAAAATGAAAGGGCAGCCAGCGTTCGCCATGCGCGTCGAGCAAGAGAAGCCTGCAGAGAGCCAGCCAGCCTTTTCGCTGCAAACCAAGCTCATAAGCAGCCTCCAGCGAATTTTTCAAGTTCCAAGCGGTCAGCCAATACAAAATCGAGGAAACGAATACAAATTCAGCAGCTCCCTCTCGTCCGAAAGTGACTACCTCCTGTCAGACCGCTGTTACAACGCAGCTTGTCGCCTTGACAGCTCGTATGACCTTGGCACCTTGCACGACATCTCAAAGATTCACAGACTAGGATGGCTGGGTATGGGGTGCGCTCCGTTACGGTCCAGTCTATGGAGGAAGCGGTTATGCTTGATCGCCCGCTTGCCACCTAAGCGAAAGAAGTCTCTATCAGAGTGCTCATCCTACTGATACCCCCGACTATCAAAGAACGTCCCCTGCGCTTGCTGCTGCGGTTGATGATGCTGTTGCTGATGCGTCGCGTTCATACGCATGTTGCCGCCATTCACCAGCGGACTCAGATGCGACTGATGCCGCTGATCATCCAGCAATCCGGACCCGGACGCACTCAGCCCCGTCTGATTCGGATCCGACGAAAGGTAGTTCGAGTTGTGGTGATGACTGCTGTGATGTCCGTACGTCTGGTGGTGCGAGAGCGTCTGTTGCGGTGCCATGGACTGGCCGAAGAGGGACGGGCCTGGAGCGGCGGTTTGGCTCGCCCAGGCGTTGTGAGTTTGGTCCTGCTGATGCGTATTGTGGTGCTGCGTATGCTGCGGTTGTTGTTGCATGTGCTGGTGCCGAGAAGGTTGGAGGGCGTCGGAGGTGCTGGATGTCATACCGCCAGAATCGTGGCTGTAGCCCGAGTAGTCGACGAGCGCTGTGGCACGGCTGCCATGTGCGGCCTCGAGTCCCGAAGATGAGAGCGAGCCTTGCTGAGCTTGCAAGGACGATCCAGTGGTATCCTCGCCGCCATTCGGCCCCAGCATGGAATTGCGTTGACTTGGTGGCTGCCTGAACCGTGTCGGTGTGTCATCCAGTTCTGCCTGGTCCGCTTTGCGGCGCTGCACTCCCTTGGCATTCTTGGCGGCGCCAGGACCGTTGGTGTTGGCAGCGTTGTTGCCCTTGCGTGCAGAGGCGATGCTCGTATCCCCTCCACGCAGGCTGCGATCCGCATCTGCCAACGCCGAGTTGGAGCTGCTCGCGCTCATGTTGATCATGCTCGTGCTTCGTGCGCCCTCCATGCCTCGAGGTGTGCTCTCGTTGGGCTCCTGATGCGAGTTGCTCGCACGTGCCTCCTTCTTCCGATGCAGATTGGCTTCGTCGATGGCATTGTCGATGATCTGCTGCAGCAGTTGCCGTGCTTTCCAGTGGTCCTCACAATCCGCTAGCTCCGGGTGGTCATTTTCGAGTCGATTGATGGCGGCTTTGACTCGGTCCTCGGGTTGCTTGGCCAGCCGCACCTCTTGGAGCAGCCATTCCTGGTAGAGCTTGCGACCCGTCTTGCGCACGCTGAGATACTGCTCGGGTCGGATCTCGAGAAACTCTTTGAGGGGCAGTCGGCCCAGTGTTGCCATCGATCGCTTTGTTTGGTCGCGATGGGCGCGTCGAGCCGCTTGCATGGTGCGATACTTGATGTTGCGCGATTGGTGGCCCGCTGGCGGTTGCCATGTGCGATTGAGCCAGCCCTTCCATTCGCCCAACGACGCTTCTGTACTGGCTTTGCGTGCACTGTCGCCGGCAGCCTGGCCTGCTGTGGATAGACGTTTGAGGTTGGCAGGGGTCTGGTGCTCGGATGTGGATACGTCGGCGTGCATGTCCATGGGGTCGTCCGGGAAGACGGGGCTGGGCAGACGGCTTTTGAGGAGGTCATCTTGTGCCTGTTGCTGCTGCTGAGACGTGTGCTGCATACCCTGCTGCTGAGGTTGCAGTTGCGGCTGTTGCTGCTGCTGATGCAATTGTGGTTGCTGCTGCTGTTGTTGCTGCTGCGTCGTTCGGCCTGCAGCTACATAGAGGCTGTTGTTCATGAGGGAACTGGACGAGGGAGATGCGGCTCTGAGCGTACTGCCAAAGGTCCTATCGAGCGTCGAGTTGGTCGCAGCATTGTTGGAGGCGGCGTTCTGATAGAACTGACCCTGTCGAGGATCGGTACGTGTGGTGTTGTTGGCAGAGCCGACAGCCATGTTGTTGCTCGAGGAAGCAAACGAAGAGGCATTCTGACTGCCATTGACGCGGGCACGATTGAGATCGGCGTTGCTGTTGGCTGGGCTTGCATCTGCTCTGAAGGCTTGTGCTCCCATCGAAGGCGCTGATACGCCCGATCCCGAAGCAGAAGCCGTGGCATTAGTGGGGCGACTGTTGCTATCAGCGGCGGCGAGGTTCATTTGGGAAATCTCGATGAGACGCGACGTGAGCGAAACGAGAGAAGCTAGCTGTGTGCCCATGATGGAGAGTTGGCTGGTGACCTGCGAGTTCATGGCGTTGATGGCCTGCACCACATCGACGTTGGAAGGCAGCGACGAGGCCGATGATGCGAGCTGGTTGGGGGCGAGCTGTGGCGTCTGCGACGGTTGCTGCATCTCCTGCTGTTGAGCTGCATTGTTGACACGAGGCGCCAGTCGCGGATCGAAACCTGTTGACAGACGGTTGAGGGGGGGCGAAGATGGCGACCAGCGAGGATGTGCCTGTGCCTGGTAGCCGTGATAGTCTGTACGCGGTAGCCGGGACATGGTTGAGGTTCCTTCTCGTTCCGCGGGTGTATGGGCGAGAGAGCCGCGAAGATAAGGTGAATGGTGCGCAAGATCAAGGCAGAGCAGACATCAAGGCGTCCACGTCGTCCACCCGGGCTTCGTCGGCGAGCAGTGACTCGAATCGGAAGGATGATATCAGCACCTCAAAATGATCCGATATGAGAAGCGCCAAGTTGGTGTGGGGAGCAAGGTGGCTTCGCCTGCTCAACCTGGGTCACAGCCGACGCCAAGATTGAGAAAATAATTGTGACACAGACCACAAACCTGCTGCCAATTCACCAAGGCCATCGAGACGCGTCTCTGGGTCTCTCCTCGAGTCAGATTTCGCCGCTGTGCCGTTGTCCCGCTTGCCTCGCCTGCCACGCTTGCCAATGGTAGACCCGACAAGCGATGGTGGTCATTGCCTCGGCTAAGCTAGGCCTTTTGATCCATTGTCATGCAGGCTCTGCTTGAGCCAACGCAGGTTCCCGCAATGGCGTCTTTTGATGAACAGGAGCCGCAGATTCGACGCGACAATGAGCACAATGAAGATGTACGTACTGTCTTCGGAAGGAGCACACGATCTGAGCCACAGCATCTCGATGCCGCGGATGTTGTCGCGCGACCCTATCACGACCTGAAGCAGATGTTTCGAGTCCGGTACCGTATAGGGAGCAGTCTCTTGCCCTCTTGCTCCTTCATGTCTATCCACGAAGCGTGACAATGTCGAAGCTGCTCGTTGCAGCTGCTCTTCCGATTGAGACCTTCAAAACCCAGCCTTCCCTTATCCAGGTTTTTCACGCGGGGTTCCGCTCGCTAAAGCTTTGGTCTAACATCTTGGAAAAAGGCGCCAATAGTGAAATGAGATGACAGCGGCTAAGCGACGTCGTAGCCAAAAGTGGAGGTTGCAGGCCGCGAAAAGTCGTGAGTGCGTAATCTTCTTGCTGATCAAGCCGTTTCCGTTGACGTGTTGGAGCTGTCAGACCCAAGGACGATCTTGCTTCCTTGCCATCAAGTTACGCAAGCCCTCGGTCGAGATACTGGCCCCATCTCTCAGCTGTTCATTCCTCCTCCAAGACTATGCCCGGTGTAGGGCTCAGGCCGGTTATCGGCCCGCTCTCAAGCGGCAGCACGTCCCACCGCTTATTGGTATCGAATGCGGCTCGTTCGATACCTCGAGGCTTGGCACTGTCAGCACCTGGAAGCGTCGGCACAGCGCGAACAATTCGAATCGGCAGCTCAAGCACACAGCCAGAGATCGCCATCTCTGACATCCTATCCAATGCAGCTGCTTCTCAAGGGTTGAAGGCGCCTTTGCCAAACTCGCTCGCCCGTGTCGTACGCTCAGAGCCTCCTGCCGGCCGGTCGTGGTTTCGCTCTTCATCAGCTTCAAGAAATGGACCTCCTCCCTCATCGGGACCCAATGGTCAACGAGGCAGCTCCAGCGACTCTCCAAAACGATCTGGCCGCTGGCTGAGACGGTCCGCCATCCTCGTAGGCGCGCTCGGCATCGGCTACATCATCGATGAATACTTCAACGCACGCACAGCACAACGCAACCTGTTGACCGCATACACCGGTCTTCAGATTGCGCTCGACTACAAGCTCAACTTTGACCGCAACTCGCTCGAATCCATCAACGCTCTCCACGAACGCTGTGCCGACAAGCTCATGTACGTCTGCGAGAAGAACCAGGGTCTCTACGTCAAGCTCGGCCAGGCGATCGGCTGTCAAGCTGCCATCCTCCCCAAACCATACCACCAGCTCACCAAGCTTTTCGATAATGCCGAGCGTTTACCATACGAAGAGGTGCGCAAGGTGCTCATCGCCGAGCTGGGTTCCGATCCCAAGCAAGTCTTTGCCGAGTTCAACGAGGTCCCCGTGGCAGCGGCCAGTGTAGCCCAGGTCCACAAAGCACGTCTCAAGCCACCACCCGATGCACCACCGGGAACCCTCGGTCCAGAAGTAGCCGTCAAGGTGCAGCGACCCAACATCCGCAAGTACGCAAAGTGGGATCTCTGGTCGTTCCGAATCCTGCTCAAGCTGTACGAACGCATCTTTGAGCTGCCGCTCTCGTTTTCGGGCCAGTACATCTCGGATCAGATCGAGCAGGAGACGTTTTTCGATCGCGAGCTCGCCAACTCGCTGCGCGCCAAGAAGGCCATCGAGACGGATCCCGAGGCGTTGGTTCGTAAGACGTGTTACGTGCCACGATTCTATCAGGACTTTTGCACGCAGAGGGTGTTGGTAATGGAGTGGATCGGGGGTACGTGTAGGATGACCGACAGAGAGAAGCTGGAAGAGTGGGGGTTGTCGGCGAAGCAAGTGTCGCGGTCGGTGTGCGAGGCGTTTGCGAGCCAGATCTTCCAGCATGGGTTCGTACAGGCGGACGGGCATCCTTCCAACGTTCTGGTGAGGAAGCATCCGAACGGCAAGAAGGGACAGCATCAGGTGGTGTTGATCGACCACGGACTGTACGTTGAGCTGAGCGAGGATTTCCGTCGCAAGTATGCTCAGCTGTGGAGGGCGATCTTCACGCTCGACCTCAAGACGCTCGACGAGATCACGGTGAGTTGGGGGGTGGGCGAAGGTGCTTCGGAGCTGTTTGCCTCAGCAACGCTGCTTCGACCGTGGAGCAAGCCCAAGGACAAGGCCGAGGCGAACAAGCCAGGCGCGCACGCACGCAAGTCGGATCTCGAGTTGCAGCGCGAGATGAAGGAGAAACTCAAGAGCTTCCTCGTCCACACCGAACTGCTGCCCAAGGAGCTCCTCTTTGTCGGCCGATCGATGCGCATCATCCAGGCCAACAACCAGGTGCTCGGATCGCCCGTAAACCGACTCAACATCCTCGCCAAACACGCAGCCGCCGCGCTCATCAGCAACACCGAAACCCCGAGCTTCTACCGCGTCTTCCGCCCCATCCGCACGTCCAAAGCGGCAAACAGCTCGATAGGTCAACGCTTCGCAGCGTGGATCAAGGACAGGATCAATTTCGTTCGCTTCCGAACAACGCTCTTCGCCCTCGACCTGGCGTTTGTCGGTTCGGGAGTGACGCACTGGTTCAGGTATTTCCTCAGAGCACCCGTATCGGCGTTGTTGGGCAGGAGCGATCCCAACGCCGGCGGCTTCGAGGACGATCTCGAGCAGAGCATGCGTCAGATGGCCAGGGATGAGTTTGGTGTCGAGCTAGATGAGGGCGCTTTTGTCGGATGAAAGCGGTTTTCAAATTGGATGCAATAGACGGACATATCCTTGAGAAGTGCTGGACTACGAAACGAGAACGAGTGTGATGAGACAACGAGAGAGAGAGAGCGAAACGAAGAAGATGAGGGGTATACTGGGAATTCCAAGACGACGTCCAATGCGAGAGGGCACTACCACGCAGGTCTAGGAGCCTGGATCTCCTGCGGTTGCAACGCGAGCTGTTGCGGGTTGAAATGGCCAAAGTGCTGTGCAGCGTAGTTGAACTGTGGTGCTTGCTGTTGCTGCTGTTGCTGCTGCTGCTGTGATGGCTGAAGATGCTGCTGCTGGTGCTGGTGATTGTGCGGATCGTTTCCGAACATACCCTGTGTGGTGCTCGGCGACATGGTTTGGGACCACGCCGCCTGGCTCGCGTCGACCGTCAACCCGGCAGGCTGAGCGAAGCCGAGATCGTGGCTCCCCGCCGTAGCGGATGCATCGCCGTAGAAGCCGCTCGCTGCGTAATTCGGGAAGTCCGCCGACGGCACGTGCGTATACTGCGGCTGTTGCGGGTGCTGATGGTGCTGATGCACCGCGTCTTCGCTGAAGCTGTGGTGGAGAGCAGGCGGCGGAGGCATGGGATGCGAGGCGTCGCGCGCCGGTGCAGGAGCCTGAGCAGCTCCGCCGGTGTTCTTGCGAGGACGTCCACGACCGCGTTTGGCGGTGGCGAGCTGCGATCCGGATGCAGCCTCTTCTTCGCCTGCTGCGCCGGCACCGGGAGCCGCGGCGGAGCCGGAGACGCTCGACGACTTGCTGGTGGAAGCGGTGCGCGGGCGCTTTCGGTTCTGGTTTGCACGCTTGTTGGAGCTGGCGTGGGACTCAGACGGGGAGAGGCCTTCGTCGTTTTCGCTGCCCTCTTCGCCGGACTGATCCTCCTGTCCGCTCTCGCCGCCGCTCGGATCCGGCGCGTTGAGACACGCTTGGATGAGGTTGCGCCCCTCGGCTTGGGTGACCAGTGCTTGAAGCTTGGGAGTGGTGAAGGTGTAGACGAGGCCGGTCTGCGATACGACCAGCAGCAGCACCTGGGTGCCGGTGAGCGTGGCCAGCTCGAAGGCCTTCTTCATGATACCGGCCTTGCGCTTGCTGAACGTGATGTGCCTTCGTGCATCGTCCTCGATGAACTCGATCTTGATTTTGCGGCGACCGGTCTTCATGTCGCGCTCTCCCTTGGCTTCCGTTCGCGCACGCTTGCCCTTCTTCTTTCCCTTTCCGTCCTCCGAGTCTCCGTCGTCGTCGTCGCCCTCCTCATCGTCCTCCTCGTCTTGGTAGTCGGCCTGGGCGGTCAGGCCGGCGGCAAGGTCAAAGTTGCCGGATCCATCCTTGCTCGAAGAGGCGAGGTGTACAGTGCCAAAGGGGACGTCGTAGACGGGGCTCTCGCTGGTTGAGCCTGCTTGGCGAACGCCAATGACGCCGGCGGAGAGGGTCGACATGGTGCCTTTCGGAGTAAAGAGAGACGAGGCGGATGCTGATAGACTATTCTTTGTGTTCAATGATACGTGAAGGATGATAGGGGAGCTGTTGTAAGAGCGACGGAACGGTGGCGAAATGATGTGATGATGGGACGGTGGCAAGCGGAGATCGACGAGGAAAGCAATAGTCAGACGAGGCTCTCTGGTAGAGAACAACACACGATCATGTTGTGCTGCTGCCGCAGACCAACACAACACCGAGACATTGTGATTTTTCTCTCAAAACATCGAGTTCAGTAGCCGGCAGACTTTACCGGTTTTTCAAGGCCAGCTGCGAGGATGAAGTGTTCTGCAAAAGACCAATTCAAACCTTGTCATGGTGTGCAAGTCAGCCTGCAGAAGTGATTACAATTTGATTGAAATGCAGACGCGAGTCGAATATCTAATTGCTGCCAAAGATTTTGAAATTGGCTCTGCATGCCCGAGCTTTGAGAGCGCGTTCCAAGGAATGTGTAGCCGTGAGCAGGCGGAGGAGGAGGGTTCTCCCATTCTTCTCCGCCTGAGTTCCAAGCGAGCATACAGGAGCATCAACAGGAAGAAGCGCTTGTCTCGGGTGAGTGTCATCCACTGGCTTGCAAGATAGCGCCGGGCATGAGAGGAAGAAGCAAAAGCCCGCGGAATCTTATGATGGCCAGTCACTCTGTAAAGAGCCACCCGATCCATGGCGCATGGCTCTTCTAAGCGAAGCAAGCGTTGCCATTTCTAGCCGCTGCCGAGCAGGATCGGATGTGGGTTTGGGTTGTCGCCAATCGAGCAGCAACGCAATGTCCATCCCCCGCGATTGGCAGAAATGATGAATCGTGTGGCTTGCCATCGTGGGAAAAGTCGATCTTCGGCCCGTCGTAGCCAACCCGTACCGACAGCGGCGCTAGACAGCCGAACACTTGCTCACAGTCAGTGTGGCCCATCATCGTTGGTTCCAATGTGACCCAAGATCGATGGTCTTTTCTTCTATGAAATACAGGTGCAGAGAAGCTTCATGAAAGAAGCGAGGAGGAAAACGCACCGCGGGGCAAGGGGACGCAGAGCTGCAGCAACAGACGTCACTTCTCAGTCACGAGCTGCTGCTTGGCTTTTTCTCGACCAGAATCCTCTCGTCTTGACTGGGCGTGGGTTGCTTCCTTTGCCGAGACCGTGTCGTGATGGCTATTTAGAGCCTTAAAATCTATTTAGGCTGTGCTGCTGCTCTCGAGCCAGGCTCGCTAGGCGTGGTCACTGACTGATAGCGATCCGCAGGCAACGGTAACGGTCCGATCTGACGCTGGTTTACCGATCCACCCTGCTGCGTGCGCTCACTCAGCCTGCCAGCCACTTCTCGACTTGCCGCATCCTCGTCGATTCTTCGCGACGCCTCTCTTCTCGACACTTCCATCATCCTCACTCAGAACGCTCTTCGCACCACTCTTGCAGGGTGAGATCGCCACATCTTGCGCCACAAGCACCACGGTTCGACTTCTTTATCTCGCGGAGTTTAGATTTGACATTTTTGGGCTCACACCTCCACGTATCGTAGTGAGCAAGGCTTAGCCCGCTGTCATTGTCATCTTGTCCGCCACCACCTTGGACTTCTGCAAGCCTTCTCACCACCATCGGACTCGCCGTATACGCATGCGTCTGTCGTCTCGGATGATCCGCATGCTCGATTGATTCGGCGTTCAGCCTGTCCTTTTTCCGCACAAGAGCCAGCTCAGCTTTCGAAAAGGCAGTGCATACATTTGCATATCGCTTTATAGCGCCAAACAGGAGTGTCGACGAGGCATCGGGCTACATCATAACCCACACAGCCGACAAAACGAGCGATGGCTATCGCACCAGGCGACAGACCTGCCCCCAGCACCATGGCGCAAAGCTTCTCCGCCACCGAAACGGACAATTCAGTCACGCCGCACTCTTCTACCGTGGCACCTGTACCATCCCGTCGGCGAGCACGCGTACTCCAGAGTCACTATCCGCCCAAAGAGATCGACACTCCCAACGAAGCTTCGTCCTCCTCGGCATTCACACCATCCGGCTTGGCCGTTCGAGCTCCCATCGTCATCCGTCCCTCGGGTCGTCCCGGCTTCAATGCACCCAAAGCCGCCACCTTCTTCCTGGGCAAGGATCACGAACGATGGAGGAGCTATGATCGTGAGCGCTTCTCCGGCCTCTTCAGCTGGGAGAGGGTCGCCAGTGCCATCAGCAGTCGTAGCCATCGAGGCAGTCGAGGTGCCCTCTCCTCCTACTCGTCAGGCTCCGACGATGACAACAGCGACAGCGGCACCTCGTTCCGCTCCAGTCGCTCCAGGTCCTCGCGACTAAGCGGCGGCGCTCGCAGTCGGCGACCCTCGGAGGCCTTCACGCCTCCCATGACCCCTTTCGACTCGACCGCTCCATCCTCGAGACCAAGACGCTTCTCCAGCAACGGGAACGAAGCTGCCTTCTTGCGACACGAGACGGTCATCGGTATCCACACGCCAAGACGACGGTCGTCCGCCGCGTCAGATACGCTGCCATTCTTACGCCCGCTCGCCCAAATCAACCCGCCTAGTGGTAAGCCATGCAGAATTGATGTTCCCGAGCCTTCGTCGCAGGAAAGCGATGTAGCAGCCGAAGCTCAGAAAAAGGCAAAGATGGTCAAGCAGTCGAGCGAGGAGCAACGCGTCTCGAAGAAGAAAGACAAGAAGCAGTCCGCCAAACCGCACGCAAGCAAGACAAAGACCAAAGAAGCACCCAGACCCAAGCCGGCTCCGCATGGAAAGCTCGACCTTGACGATGCGGCGCGCCCGCACTTGCGCCGTCTGCGGTCCAACTTGGAGGAGGCTGCCGCAGCCGCAGCCGCGAGCACCGAACCCAGCCCGGCCATCGATGAGGGTGAAGAAGCGCTCGACGCTGCCGTCGGCCTGCAGGCTTCGCTCTCGGATGCCGCACTCGAAGGCAAAGGTCCCCTTAGCGCCCAAGATCTGCGCTCTCTCCTATCTGCCGATCGTATTGCAACACCACGCTCGCCGCTCGCACGGAGTGCATCGCCACGCGCGCCCCCGCTCAAGCTCGCAAAGCGTCTCCTACCGCAGAACGTAGAGGGCACCCTGTATGACAAGACGGGCCCCTATCGTGAAGGTGCCGTCTCGGACGGTCTCAGCGTGCGACTGTTCAGCGCCGAGACGGAGCCACGGACGAGTTCGTTCGAGGATGCCGATCTGTCCAACTCCGAACATCCTGTTACCAAACCTTGGGGTCGAAGGGGGTCTAGCAGCAGCTACGATGACGACGATACGGATGCAGTGTTTATGCAGACCACACGAAGGAGATCGAACAGCTCCGGTGGTGATCATCGACGACGGTCACCGAGTCCCACGTTCGCCGGCGCCGCAGAAGGTCCTGCATCGGATTCGGCCGTGGACGACAGCAGCCAGATCTACCTCATCACCACGCCGGACAACCGTGTCTCGTCCGCCGCCAAGTTGAGGCGATGGGCGATGGACAGCGCTGGCAACTTCTACGCCGCCATGGAGATCAAGAGCATCGAAGCCAAGCTGAGGGCCGCCGACCCATCAGCAGGGCGCGTAACCCGCGAGCTGGCCAAAGAGCTCGAAGAGACGTATCTCGACGACATCCTCGACGAAGTGCAAAAAGCGCAAACGCTCAACCCCACGCGCGCCTGTGTGATCAGCAAGATCCTCCGCACCGAAGACAACCGCTACATCCGTCTCGAAGAGGACTACCCCGAAGAAGCCTTCTTCGTCATCGCCGGATGCGAAGAGGCCGAACTCACCGGTGTCATCCTCAACGTCTTCAACCAAGCCATCCGCACCCTCTCTCGCTTCCACGCCTCCGGCTGGATGCACGGCGATATCAAGCTCGAGAATCTCATGTTTGATGAGAACGGTGCGCTGGTGGTTATTGATTATGAGAACGCCAATCCGTATCGGGGCATTCCGGGGGGCGATGGACAGGTGCAGTTGGTGAGTTATGATTGGGTGCCTCCTGAGGCGGGGCCGGGGCCGTTGGGGAGGAGGATGGGTCCAGGCGGTGATCTGTGGGCGTTAGGGTGTAACTTGATCAGGGCGTTTGCGTTGCGGGATGGGGTGGAGGATGGGTTGATTCGGGAGACGCTGTTGGGGAGGGGGCAGAGGGCGTTTTTGGACAAGATGGCGAGGTTGGTACGGCGCAAGGAGAGGCAGCAGAGCCATGTGCCTGCCGATGACTATTTTGCGCCCCAGTCGATCAAGGCCACTTCGCCGACGGGTGGGGCGGCGGGGATGCCATGGGACATCTTTGCGTTCACCGTCGACCTCGAGCCCATCCTCAATGATGCCCTCGCCGACGACGAGTCCTCATCCCTCCCCGTCTGTCCGCACGAGTCGAAACCCAGCCACCACTCGTGGACCAGCGAAACAGACGACTCTTCAGGCTGCGACTCGTACCTCACCGCCGCCACACCGGACAGCTCCATTGCGCCCTCTTCCGGTCGTACTTCACCCAAAGCCCTAGCGTTGCCCACCCCAACAAGGCTGCTCTACCGCTTCGCCCGCTCCGCACCCGAGCTGCTGACCTGGGTCCTCAGCCGGTGCGTCGTGGAGAGCATCCAGCAGCGCAACATCGCAGAAGCCGAGGCGGAGGGGTTGCAGCTAGCAGATTGGTTCGAGAGCGAGAGGAAGGATGGGTTGGAGAAAGGCAGGAAGGCGGTGGATGCGGCGATCGAGATGTCGGGGAGCGTGTGGGTGAGGCCCAGGTTGGACGATGCGAGGAAGAGTATGGGGTTGGAGTGAGGGCTCAATGCAGAGGGGGTTCAAACGGTCAACCGAAGAGACGCGAATGGGTGAATGTCTATTGCAGTGCGGAAAAGGAATGACTCTAGAGGGACAGGACGCAGATCTATCATTGCACGCCCAACCGCTTCTTACTCTGCTCGTACACGACATAGCTGATGCTGACCGCAGGAACCACTTTCGCCAGCGTAGGTACCAAGCCCCTATAAAACCCGCTGAATCCTTCTCGCACATAAGTCTTCCTTGCGGCGTCCCAGAAGCCGTCGTACGTAGCTGGATGAGCTGGTGTACCCGCGGCCTGCAGCCTCGTTCGGATGAGGTTGAGCGGGTAGACGGTCGTCGCACCAACAGAACCCGAGACGGAACCGAACGAGAGCAACGCCAGCACTCCCGGTTCCTCTTTGCCCGTATACTTGATGTAGAACAGCTTGATGCCTTCGAACGTGGACATGTCGATGGCCGAGTAGGGGAAGACGCCGATGAGACCGGCGGTGAGTCCGCGGTAGTAGGTGCGCAGGCCTCCGGCGGCCCACATGTCCTTCGCGGTCTTGGCGAGCAGCGCGTTGCCCTGAAGCGACGTCTTGACGTTCTGCGACGACATGAGGCGCGTCTTGAGCGTTTCTACCGGATAGATGGCGAGTTGGGACGTGATACCTCCGATTCCACCTGAGAGGAATCGACTTGTGCCCGAAATGTCGCGCGAGTCCGAGACATTGTCGACGTACTTGGCAAAGGCGCGTTTGGAGGTCTCGTAGGATAGGAACTTGATGGCGCTCTCGGGGAAGATCTTAAGACAGTTGAGTCCGTTGCCCACCCAGAAGGCTTTGAGGCCACCACCGTCTCGGTAGAGGTTCGTGAGTGCCTCGCGGAGGATGCCTAGGCCTTGACCTGCTGCTTTGGCGGCGGCTTGGTTGGCGCCGTTCTTGCCAGCGACAGCGCCCTTGACCGCCTCTGCTACATCCGGCGACCGTGAGGTGGTGATAAGGTAGATCTTGAGACGGTCGAACGGCGCTGTGGCAGTACGCGAAACAGCACCAGCGATACCACCTGCCATCAAGAATTTGAGTGCGACGGCTCCGTGGATCATGTCGTTGTCCTCTTCCTCCTCTTCCTCGTCGACACTCTGTTCATGTACCGACTTGGCTGCCGCAGCAGCATCCTGCGCCGCCTTTTGCTTGGCTTGGTCGACGTCGCCAGAGCTGCTCGTCAGCGAAGAGGTCGATCCATCCTTGGAGTCGGTCGAGTCTTCGACCGCCTTGGACGCCGCAGCGGCGGCCGCCTCCTGTTTCTTTCCCAGCTTCTCTGCGCGTTTTGCCTCTTTGACCGCGGGCGACTCTCGCTTCTTTTCTTCGCCGGCCAAGCTAACATCTCCGTCAAAGTTGACGGCTGCAGCACCGCGCTCGGTCTTGCCCCAGCCGACGGCGAGCTCGGCAAAGATTCCACCCATGCCAAAAAGTCCGAACGCCTTTCGCACCTGATAGAAGCGGAAGATCTCCGGCACAGAGGGCTTGCGCGGAAGCAGCAAGAGGTAATCACGGAACTCGGGGAATGTGACGTAGGTCTTCTCGCCGCTGGCATGGGCCGAAGAACGTGTACTGGTGAGACTGGCGATAAAGTCATCGAGCGAGATCTGTGGCACGTCAAGGCCCGCTCGATCGAGTGCCGTGCGGATCTCTTGGACGTCGAGCCGCATATCGCCGTTCTTGTCCATCTCGACAAAGATCTTGTAGAGCTCTCGTTCCTTGTTCTCGGCGTAAGCGAGGAAGCCTTCCCATTCGATCTGCCGCTGGCGAGCACCGCCGTCGTCGTCGACCTTGTGCCCTTTGCGAACTTTCTCGTCTCGGTCGCGATCGGCGGCACGCTTCTTGTGGCCTACTGCCGAAAGACCCCACACGCCGCTTCCGGTCCAACCAGCTTCGTGTTCCATATCTGGTGGATTGTGTCCATAGCCGAGAAGCTTGGCATCTGACTGTGATCCTTTGCCGTATCCAAAAACAGATCCAATCGAATGGATGTAGGAGGTTGAAGTCGATGCTGGTGTTTGGTCGTCTCGCTGCGAAGAGTTCGTCAATGACTTTGGCAGAATCTTTTCGGACACCGCTTTCAGAGTGCTCTTGGAGGAATCGGCCGCGTCCTTTTGGTCATCTGAAGTCTTATCGCCGCTTCCTCCAAGCCAAGTGGGCAAGCCCCACGAAGAGGAAGAGCTAGGCTCTGCAGCGTGTTTGGCGTGCTCCTCAGCGAGTCGGGCCCGTTGCGCTTCGATCTCTTCTCGGCACTTGCGACACTGGTTGAGGAGCTCGTTTGCGTATGATTGTCGTGGAGGCGGTGGAGGAGCTGGGAGCTGCGAGTCTTTCGCGGAGGTGGAAGATGATGGCGATGATGAAGATGAAGACAATGTCGCAGAAGATGGCGAGGATGATGAAGATGCTGAGCTTGACTGAGATGCGTTGTCAGAGGACGAGCTGGAAGACCAGTTGGACATGGTGCAAGCCTCGAAGCCGACGGTGGAGTTGCGAATGTCGGAAGGCGCTAGACTGCCGCGAGCCAAGCTTCCGCCAGCGCCGTAGCGAGCACGGCGAGCCGACTTCATCCATTCTTCCCTGGCTCTTCCGCCGGCCAAAGCCTGCTCATCGTCCTCGTCTAGCAGAGTATCGAAGAGGCCACGAAGACGGATCAGACGGGCTTGTGGTGGCTCCTCGGCTCGGAACTCCTCAAACGAGGGTCGTCGCGGCTTTCGCTTCTCCATGGCAGAAGAGGCGGCAAGAGCTGATGAAGAGGAAGGCGAGATCCATGAAGACCAGAACGAAGAGCTGAGACGCGATGGCGAGTCCGGAGATTGCGTTGGAGATGGATTGGTCGGGTTCGCCGAGGAGGATGAAGACGGTTCCGCCGATTGAGACGATGCTTCTGGTGGTTCTGTCTCGCCAGTCGGTATCCTGGAAGAGCCTGATGGACCGGCGTCGTGTGATTGTGATGACGAGGCGGCGGCTGAGCTCATGATTGTCTAGCCGTCAAGACACCGTTCGGCGCCAACGAATCCAGCCTTCTGCCGTGCTTGGATCGGTTCCTAAGGAAAGCCAAGTGCCCAGAATCCGCGAGTGCTTAAGCGCCAGAGGTTGATGATGATGGATAAAGATGCTTCGATGATGAGAGGTGAAGGTGGGTGAGAAAAATTCCAAGATTGCGTTGCACAGCGGCTACACAGGCTCAGCTGAAGGATTTGCCTGCGCCAAATGACGGATCTCTCCACTCGTCCTGCCATTCCACTGACTGACGCTGCCAAGTTTTCACTGCTTGGAAATCCAAGCCACTTCAGCCAATTTCGGCAGATTTAGCCGTTGCAGAGCGGCCGTAACTCGCACGAACCACATTCTCCTCGCCCTACACCATACAACTACCATGACGGCTGAGCAGATGACCCTCGGACGCTCCCTCGGTACGAGGTGCGACGCAGGCAACATGGCAAACGGCAGCACTCGTCAGACTTATCTCAGAGCTAGCTCATGTGGTGACAGCCGTGCGTTGGAAGACCAGCCCGTTACTGTGACAACAAAGCTGTCCAAGATTGAACGCTGCAAAGAGAGTGTCAGAGAAAGTTGATCCGCCGCGGACTCGAGCCGCAATTTCCTTCGTCCGTGCCTGACCTCTTCAATGCGTTGGACAAGGCGCAATCAGCATGTCGGCCCCTGCATCAGCGTTCCAATGTTCCTGGCAGAAGACAAGCTTCGCCAGATCGTGTCTAACGTGGTTCACGTACCTTTCGGATTCACGTACCTTTCGGATTGAGCAAATCACGCCTGTGCTGTCAGCAGTAGAAAAACACAGGCAGGAGAGCTACTATATGAATTTTGCACACGTCAGACATACATGATCAGAGGCACTGGAGCAGTCAACTCTGTACCTACCTCTTGTTATCATCCTCACCACCATCTCCCCGTGATTCAGCTCAAATGGTCAACCTTTCACCGAGAAAAAGGGTTGCGAGAGCCCAGCTGCAGACCGACAGAGACAGGAAGGAGGCTCAGATACAAGCAGCACTGCACAGTTACGCTACAGGCCAATGCAAAGATCTGAAAGACGCAGCCACCCAGCACAACGTACCATACAGTACACTCTGGTGCCGCACCAAAGGCACAAAGAGCTTTGCCATTGCTTTCCAACACATGCAGACACTTTCACCGGTTACAGAAGGCGTGCTTGTGCAGCATATCAGAAAGCAGTCGGACTATGGATTCCCTGTTACGCCAAAGGAGCTCAAGAACTTAGCAGAACAGCTTCTGCGGCAGCAGATCAACAACAACGACGCTGAGCTTGGTACAAACTGGGTTGCTGCTTTCAAGCATCAGCATCCTGAGCTGACAAGCTACTACTCCAGGGTGATGGAAGCGCAGAGAGTGCAGGCAGGTGACCCAGTGATTGTTGAAGCATACTTTGACTTGCTGGAGAAAACCATTACCGAGTTCAAGATCACACCGGAGCAGATCTACAATATGGACGAGACAGGGTTCCTAATTGGTCAAAGTCAATCCCGCCACATCATTGTTCCAAAGGAGAATGGAAAGAACCGACGCTTCAGAACACATCCAGGAACACGAGAAACCATCACAGTGATTGAGTGCATTGGAGCACAAGGAAACAATCCACTCCCCATGGTAATCTACCGTGGACAGATCCACATGCAAGGATGGTATCACAACCATGCAGATGCAAGAGAATGGATCTTCGCAACAAGTAACAATGGCTGGACCAACAACAACCTTGGACTCGTGTGGCTCAAGGACTGCTTCAACAAGCACACGCAGCAGCAGGCCCAGGAACAACATCGGCTCCTCATTCCTGATGGCCATCAATCGCATGTCACGCTGGAGTTCATACGAGAGGCATGGGAACAGAAGATTGTATGTCTCTGCCTACCACCGCACACAACACATCTTCTCCAGCCGCTAGACGTGAGTATCTTTGGCCCACTACAAGCAGCTTTCAGGGAGGAGATTGACAAGTTTGCTGGTGCCAACCTCAGCATCAGCAAGAAAGAGTTTCTTGGGATGTACAGCAAAGCAAGGCGGGTGATTACTGCTCATGCATCCAGGAAAGCGTTCAAAGATGTGGGCATTGACTCCAACATCCGCCGACAAACAGTCTTGGTGCGCATGCCAAACTGGGGACAAGAAAGCACACCACCTTCAAGCAACCCAGCGTCAGAGGATGTTCGCACTCCAACAACGCCTGAAGAGGCCAAGCGCTTGATGGCACAGATGTTCACTGCCCTTGTTTCCACACAGGAGCAGCAGCAATCTATCCTGGCAGTCAATCATCGGGAGCAACGGGCATGGCTCAAAAAGTTTGGCAAGTTTGTCGATATCTTGTTTGACCAGCATGTGATAGATCAGGCTCGCATTCAAGAGCTGACAGCAGCACACAACAACAAGCGCACAGAGCAGCCTGGCGACAGGAACTACATATCAAGGGCCCGTGTTCTACATCAGACAGACCTCCCGCGGCTGCTAGCAGAGCAGGAGGAGCAAGCCAGAAAGCAGGAAGAACAAGCAAGGAAGGCTGCTGAGAAAGCGGCCCGGAAAGCACAGCCAAAGCAGCAGCTATCACGCAAGAAGTTCAAGCCTCTGTTTGCGGAGAGTCTGGTTCAGCCGCACAAGTCCCAGCAGTCAGAGGAGGAGCTCATGCTACCAACCAGACCTCCGCTTCACCAAGTGCAACAGCAAGCTGCTTCACCATTCCCATTCTTCGATCCAATGCTTGATCCAATGCTCATGCTGCCAGTCCACAATGGGTCACCCTTGCCCATGGCAACCTCAAGCAGGGTCACACTAGATTCGGAGGACTACCACACCCTAGCCACGCGGTCCTGAATGCCATCTGGCAGAAGCAGACCATGTTGAAGTGCGGTGAATGGTGACGAGCATGCCTGATCAGCACTCAAAAATCGACTGTGTCTGCTGCCTGAAAAATTTTCCGAAAATTGACTGTGTCTGCTGCCTTGGAATTTCAAATTTCAGATGGGGGTCTTTTTGGACCCCCGTTTGGGTCCAAATTTGGGGGCACGAAACGGACCCCGAGATCCGAGTGAATCCGAAAGGTACGTGAACCACGTTATGTGCTGCTTCAAAGGGGCTCAACCTTGCGGTCGTTGTCGGCACGTGACCTTCATTCAGCAACCTAACAATGCTGCATTTACGTGCGAGTGTCGCGTTCGGTTGGTCGCGCATCAACATCGGATTGACCAACACTTTTCCAAAGTCACACAGTCACAAAGCGCGCGATTTTCGACTTTTGAATTCGCTGGCAACTTGTATTCCCGCGCTTCAGAGCGGGTTTGAATTGAAAGTGTTTGAAAGGAAGCACACACGCAACCGTCAAAATCACTGCCCAAACTCAACTGAACAGCTCACAGGCCGCCTGCGTTGATCTCCAGCGTCTATCGTCGCGCTCATCCTATCCTGCTCGCCACCACCAAGACCACACTCGCTCTACGTTACTTCTGAGCGCACCTCCGATCCTCGTTCTCAACCTACTCGTCCTCGTAAGTATCATCAGGTTACACGCCTTCGCAAACGAGGCGACATCGATTGCGGACTACTCTCATCGAAATCTTCGCATGGAAGCAGTAGCTGACCGTGTTGCTCGAACGACGCTCTCGCGACATTGACATTGTCTCCTACCAGCACCACCTAAACACCAACATCAACAATGCGTGAGGTTCTTTCCCTCCACGTCGGTCAGGCCGGTATCCAGATCGGTAACGCCTGCTGGGAGCTTTACCTGGCCGAGCACGGTCTCAGCCCCGACGGACGCATCCTCGAGGGCAGCCCCTCGGAGAACGACGATGGCTTCTCGACCTTCTTCAGCGAGACTGGCAGCGGCAAGTACGTGCCCCGCTCGATCTACGTCGACTTGGAGCCCAACGTCGTCGACGAGGTCCGCACCGGTACCTTCCGTTCGCTCTTCCACCCCGAGACCCTCGTCACCGGTAAGGAGGATGCCGCCAACAACTACGCCCGTGGTCACTACACGGTCGGCAAGGAGCTCATCGACCAGACCCTCGACCGCGTCCGCAAGCTCGCCGACGCCTGCTCTGGTCTTCAGGGCTTCTTCGTCTTCCACTCGTTCGGCGGTGGTACCGGTTCCGGTTTCGGTTCGCTCCTCCTTGAGCGCCTCGCTCAGGACTTTGGCAAGAAGGCCAAGCTCGAGTTCTCGGTGTACCCTTCGCCCAAGATGAGCTCGTCCGTCGTCGAGCCCTACAACTCGGTGCTTACCACTCACACCACCCTTGAGAACTCGGACTGCTCGTTCATGGTCGACAACGAGGCCATTTACGACATTTGCCGCACCAAGCTCGGCATCGCCTCGCCCGGTTTCACCAACCTCAACAGGCTCATCGCCCAGGTCGTCTCGTCCATCACCGCCTCGCTCCGATTCGACGGCTCGCTCAACGTCGACCTGAACGAGTTCCAGGTCAACCTGGTTCCCTTCCCCCGTATCCACTTCCCCCTGGCCACCTACGCGCCTATTCTCTCGGCCGCCAAGGCTGGCCACGAGCAGAACTCGGTCGCCGAGATGACCTTCTCCTCGTTCGAGAAGGGCAACCAGATGGTCAAGGCCGATCCCCGTGATGGCAAGTTCATGGCCTGCTGTCTGCTCTACCGCGGTGACGTTGTGCCCAAGGACGTCAACTCTGCCGTCGCCACCATCAAGACCAAGCGCACCATCCAGTTCGTCGACTGGTGCCCTACCGGTTTCAAGATCGGTATCTGCAACGAGCCCCCCACCACGGTCCCCGGTGGCGACCTCGCCAAGGTGTCGCGCTCGCTCTGCATGCTTGCCAACACCACCGCTATTGCCGGCGCCTGGGGTCGTCTCGACAACAAGTTCGACCTGCTCTACTCCAAGCGCGCTTTCGTCCACTGGTACGTCGGTGAGGGTATGGAGGAGGGTGAGTTCTCCGAGGCGCGTGAGGACCTGGCTGCGCTCGAGAAGGACTACGAGGAGGTTGGTCTCGACTCGGTCGATGTTGGTGAGGAGGACCTCGAGTACTAATTGTTCGTGCGCGGGCATTGAGCGTTGGTGCGGCCGGGTCTTGACTGGATAGGTTCGCATCGGCTCTGCTGTACGATAGTCTCTCTCTCTCTCTCCACCTTTCAATTTTCTTCTGCTCCCTTGACTTTGGGCGTTGTGATCGTGTGACTGCGTGCGCGTCGGGATTTGTGAGATGAGACCGACACTCCTCACCGGTGAGCCGTCGCCCTTCGAGAAGCGTATGCGTTGATGCGGACGCAGTAGTACATGATTGCGTCTAGTGTCGATACTGACATCTGCGGCCATAGAACCTTGAAAGCACCGCATCCCGTCCGATCTGCGAAGTTAAGCAAGGTATCGCCTAGTCAGTACTGCGGTGGGGGACCACGCGGGAATCCTAGGTGTTGCAGTTTCTTTTTGGCGCTTCGAAGTGATCGTCTTGTCATCATGATGCTGAAAGCCGCCCTTCCTCCCCGAAAGAGTACCTCGGCCCTGCAGGGAATCCCTTAGAAGCACAGCCGACGGCTCGAAGTGGCCAGCATGACATCATTTCCTGCACCCATTCTAGTTCGGCCCAGCTTTCTTCGACCAAGTTGCACATCTCACTGCAATCCTTCGCCTTGCGATGCAGTCTCACAGATGCCTGGTCGGTCATCGCCAGCTGTTAAGCCGCCCGCTCACCGCCTCCATCACAGACACACCCGACAACAACACGAGGCACGGAAGACGACACAAAATTGACATTGACGAGACACATGATGCAGGATGAACGGTGAGAGGCATGAGGAACTTTTCGTGATATGGATGAGATGAGTGTGACTTGCGGTTGAGAAATGTGTATGACGGTTCGGGAGGAGACAATGTGTACACTCGATGCTGGGGGCTGATTTGGCGGATGAGGTCAGAAAGGGGAGGTTTCTACGGGCGCTTTGCGGTCGGGCAAGTTGAGGAGGCCATTGGAGGATGTGACTGGGCGATCGCTATCTGGATCCCGACGTGTCACTGCCCCGGACTCCTCTTCTGTTCGTGGTCTAATGCTGAGCAAACGGGTTGACGGAGAACACCTTCAACACGGGCGGCGACTTTGTCATATCCGACGTCACGATCACAGGAACGTGCATCAGCTCCTTGATCGTCTGCACCTTGCCACCCGCTTCAACGCCGTCGAACTTCAGCGGCGTCTTCTGCAGGCTCTTTTCGCGTTGACGAGATTCCTTGGCCGCTTCCACGTTGTGCTGACGGATGATGGCCGAGGTGGAAGCCTCGTCGTCGTCGTCAGCGAAGAGCGCAGCTTCGTCGGTCTGCGACTTGGACGTCATCTCCATCATCTGGTGCTGCTGCGCCACCTCTTGCAGCTTCTTGACGTGCACATCGTCTGAAGTCTCGGCGAGCCACGCGATGACGTCGACGTTGTCCTTCCAGTAGATGGAGAGCGCATTGCGAGGTTCGTCGTACGTGTGCTTCTCGATAGGCATCTGGTCGACGTGAACTCGCTTCTCGATACCGAACTCGGGGACGATCACGTCGAAGGCGGCATCTAGCACACCCATGACCGTAGCCGTGCGAACCACAGGGCCGTAGCGCATGGTGAGGTCATGGATGAGCAAGCACAGGAACAGATGAGCACTCTGCTCCTGGGCCAGCTTGGCCGCGTCCTTCTTGACGTTGCACTGCTGCGCAATCTTGGCCATGGCCTCGCGGTCGACGGGGAACTTGTCCTGCTCGGCAAGCACGGCCTCGAGTTGACGGTGCACCATCAGATCGGCATATCGACGAATGGGTGAAGTGAAGTGGGTGTAGAGGGGCACGTTGAGCGCGTAGTGATGGTACTTGGCAATGTCAACCATGCCTGTACAGAAGTATTTGGCCTTCATCATCGAGTTGGTGACCAGCGCCTGCAACGCCTGACGAGCCGAGTCGTCCTCGACCTCCTTCAAGCTGCGGTGGAGAGCACCGCCGGACGAGATGTCAATGTCGTAGCCCATCGACTTGGCGCGACGCAAGAATCCTTCGAGACGTCGGTCCAAGGGCTTCTCGTGTCGACGGAGAAGAGCCAGGTCGGGCAGGCCAGCAGCGATCTGCTGAGCAACGGCCATGTTGGCTTGGAGCATGAACTCTTCGATGAGCCTGTGCGCATCGTAGGACGAGTAGGTGCTTGCGTCGGTGGGCAATCCATTCTCATCGAGCTTGAAGCTGAGCTTGACGTTGTCGATGCGAAGAGCGCCGGTCTCGAATCGGCGAGCGCGCATCTTCTGGGCCAGCTGGTAAAGGACGAGGATGTCGGCGGCGATGTCCTTGGGCTCGTGCACCTTGATCTTGTCCTTGGGCAGCTCGCCGCCCTCAATGACCTTTTGAGCGTCGGCATAGGCGAGCTTGGCGCAAGAGTCGATGATCGACTTCCCGAACCAGCTCTTGATCACCTGCGCGTCCTTGTTCATGGTGAAGACAGCCGAGAAGGTGAGCCTCTCGACACCGGGCACCAACGAGCAGAGTTCCTCGCTGAGCGTAGGAGGAAGCATGGGGATGGCGCGCTGCACGAGGTAGACGGAAGTGCCGCGCTTGCGAGCCTCGCGGTCGAGACTCGAGCCGAGCTTGACAAAGTGAGATACATCCGCAATGTGGACACCGACCTCAAAGTTGCCGTTGTCCAGACGCACGACATGGACGGCATCGTCGAGGTCCTTAGCCGTCTCGGGGTCGATGGTGAATACACGGTGGGAGCGAAAGTCCCTGCGCGTTTCGTACTCCTTCTCGGGGATCTTCCAGGGAACAGGGGGAAGGCATTTGAGAGCGCCCTCGGAGAAGGCCTCGGTGGCGGAGCTGAGCGTATCCTTGAGCAAAGCCTGGGTTTCGGCCTCGACATTGCCGATGACGCCAATCTCTTCGACGAGAGCGCCGAAGGGGTGGAGGGACGTGATAGGCCAACGCTTGATGCAAGCCACAAAGAGACGACTGTTGAAGCTTTCCTGACCCTCGTCAGCCCAAAAGTCTTCGGGCGCTTGGTCGGCTGGGATGGCGATGAGCGGTACGCGCTTGTCGGTGGGACGGAACCAGATGATCTTGGGACGAGGCTTGACCTCGGGAGCCAGAGCAGCAACACCTTCGCGTTGAACGCGCTCAGCTTGCTGCTTCTCCTTGGTAGCAGCCGACGAGGGACGAAGCAGGCCCAAAGTTCCGGAGAAGAGCTGACCGGGCGAGCGCTCGACGATGGCGACGACGTGACCAGCAAGTTGGGGAGGACTCTGCTCGTTCTCCTCCTCGTCCTCGATGAGTCGGAGCTGAGCACCTTCCACCTCGAGGTCGTCCTTGGCCTTGTCCGGCTTGCGCGAGAACTGCCCGTTCTGCTCCTCCTTGCGCTTCTTCTTGTCTTCCTTCTCCTTCTTGACGTTCCACACCTCGAGAGGGTCGAGGAGCTCGACAGCGACCAGATCGCCTTCGAGGGCGCGGTTGCGGTCCTTGGATCCGCTGATGAAGATGTCGCCGTCGAGCACCTCTGTGGTGACGTAGGCGTCACTTCTGTTGCGCTTGTTGATTCGAAGCACGCCGACGACGATCTTGCCGTGGGCGAGCAGCGTAGGAAGGGTGCCCTGAGGCAGATAGTTGCCAAAGAGAGCTTTGCGCTGCATGCCTCCAGCTCCGTTGGCAGCACCACCAACGACACCGAATTGGTTGCCGGAGTAACCGCCGGCCATGGGATTGAAGGCGCCGCCGAGCGAGGGTGCGCGGTAGTGGCCGGAGACAGCAGCCGATTCGCGGAACTGGTGAAGCATGGCGAGATGAGCCTGAGCCTGGGCAAGGTCGACGAGCTGAGGGTGCTGTGCGCCATTGGTGCGCCACTGTGTACTGCTTCCACGAGCGTGGCCGCTGCGGGGACCGCCTGCACCAGCACCTCCAAAGCCATCGGCGAGGTCGTTCATGGATCCGCCCATGCCGAAGCCATTGAGGCTGACGAGACCGCCTCCAGCCATGAGATAGTCGGAGGAAAGATCGGTGAGCTGGGCCGAGGGACGACTGAAGTGACCCGAGGTAAGGTGGGAAGGTTGGTAGGCGGCTTGGGTATTGCGCTGAGCGCTGGCCGTGCTGGGGAAAGAGAAGTTAGGATTGGCCTGCATGGCGGGGCCGTTGGAATGCATGGCATCGGCGTTAGGAGAGCTGCGTTGTTGCGACTGCTGCTGCTGCTGACCTTGCTGCTGCTGCTGGTTTGCTTTGTTGAGAACGTTGACCGAGTGTCGGCGACCGTGGCCCTGAGGTAGGTTTGAAGCCTGGGCAGCGGCCTGAGAGGGAACGAAGCTGTTGAGACCGCTATTGAACGTGTTGCCGGTAGAGAAGCTGCCCATAGGACCTGAGCGAGGTGCGTGACTCTGGATACGGCGGTGACCGCCAAAGCTGTGATTGCTGCCGTTGAGGATGTTGCCAGCGCCTCCGTTTGAAGTAGACGTCGCATTTGACTGAAGGTTGGCCGACTGCATGAGTTGCTGCTGCTGAAGCTGAAGCATCTCGATCTGCTGCTGCAATGCGATCTGTTGTTCTGCGAGCATCTGGCTCTGAGCTGAAAGCGAGTTCGAGTTGGCGTTGCCAGCACCACCCGCCGCAGACTGGTTGCCACCCCTGTTGGAAAGCATTCCGCTCATATCGCTACCGGAGCGTCGATGAGAGCCGGTGCCGGATGAGCTGAAGCTGAAATCGGACAAGTGACCACGCTGGCCGCGGGTAGGATCAAAGGCTGATGCGCCATAGCCGACCGAGCTTGCGCCGTCATCGGTCATGTCGTCGGCTTCGCTCGGAGTGGGGCCAAGACCGGAAGAAACGTTGTATCCGAGGTCGGCGAATCGGCTTTGGAGGCTCAGCTGACGCTGGTGGGCGAGGTTGGCGCGAAAGTCGGCAGATGACGCGGTGTTGATAGCGTTGTTGGATTGACCTGAATGACGGGCCATGGCGCTTTGAAAAGCAGCGTTGCCGGCGAAGCGAGGACCGCTTTGACGATTGTACGAGGACTGGGACTGGGACGAATTGAGGACGTCAGGCGCTGCTTCGGCATCTTCGCCGAGACTGGCGAGACCGGCAGGTCTGGATGCGAACATGTTTCGACCTTGACCGGCACCGTTGAGGTTGAGCTGCTGTTGGAGGTGTCCCTGCAGTTGCTCCGTTTGAGCGGCCAAGCGGTGGGTGACCGCGTTGAGGTCGCGGTGGCTGTCCGGACGGTCCATTGCGGCTTGTCAAGGGAGTGCGTGGGCGATGCGGCGATGTAAGGGCGGAGAATTCTATGCCTGTGAAACGGAACGGAAGTACGAATGGTGCACGGGGATGGTCAGTCATGGCGCTCGTGAGGGTCGTCTGGGCATTGAAGGTGCGCGTAAGCATACATACCAAGACGACCTGATTCGAAGTGAGGAATAGGTGGTGTTGAGGAAAGACGGAGTATAAGGAGGGCGCGGTTGAGCTTGAAGCAGGTAGAGAGAGGAGTTGCAAGGGAAGGGTGGCGATTTGATGAGGAGTGAGGATGTGGGATGCTGTGAGCAAGAGAGGCTTCCGAAGATCTATTGCATATATAGGCGACGAGTTCGAGGCGAAGGATGTGGCCGGCAACGAGCTGAAGACGAGAGCCGGCTGTACGAGCACTCGGAGCAGTGAGGCGAGGTGTTCCGAAAGACACTGGAAGTGGTCGTGACCTGGAGAGGATATGCGTGGCGAGCTGAGCTGCGTGCGATGATTCCACAGAGAGCTGAAGCTGCAAAGCCTTCGAGATACAAGGTTGGCGATGAAGTCCAGGGTGCGTCGCAGAGCGGAGATGCGAACGACGAACGAGCGAGCGAGCGAGCGAGCGACAGAAAGGAAGGTGGGTTGAAAGGAAGGTGAGGACGAGTGCGAGTGTGACGGCGCCACGCCAAGACGGAGACCAATACGGTTCAGAGATGTGTGGAGGAGAAAGATAAAAAGATGGAGAGCGTCGAGTGGCAAACGACGATGTCAAGAGCGACCGACAAGGTTGGGCGCTGAAGGGAATGCACGCTCTGAGTGGGTGGCCCTTGCTGAGCCAGAAGCAGGCGAAGCAGGCGGCGATGCATTTTGGCTGACCTGACCAAGTGTGACTGACACGCAGCGTGATGCACGAAATTTGGCTCAGCTTTCCCATGTCAGCTCTGTCAGTCACACTCTCGAGTTGGATTGGACATCTTGTTCATTCCAGCCTTGAGCCATGAAGAAGCTTCTTCTCCGCTCGCCACCGGCCACTTTGTTTGGTTCATCGCCTTGGTCAATGCTGGAGATGTGATCTTGTAGAGAAGCGATTCTCGAAACGTAGCAAGGTTAAGCTCTGAGCATAAAGAAGTGAGCACAGCCAGAGCAGAGCAGGTCTCTTGCGGCAAACGAAGAGGCTCAGTCGCGGCTTGACCGTTTCCGCGCGTCGAAGCAACCAACACTTTGCCTTCTTTGCTCGCTGATCGACTCAGCGAACGAGCCATCACGCGCTTCAAATTTGCCCAAGTTCCGACACAAAGCAAAAAGCGTCTTGGTCACCAGCCATGCCCTTTCTTGCTCCACGGCTTCAGAACATCAGCACGATGATCTGGACTCGGCTGTCAGACGTAGACTGGCTTTGAGCTGCACTGCAGATCCTCAGGAGAAAGATTCTGTGAACTCAGTCAGACTGTGATGTGACTTTACAGAGCGCATGCATGTCAAAGTGAGTCTCGAGGTGGCGCAACTGCCAAGACGTCGAGACAAAGGCGCTCATGGCGAGGGGCTGACGGTGCTGGAACTCGACGACCGCTCATGCAGAGCGGCCGTGTGAAAGGTGGCTGATACGCAAGCGACGAGGTCCCAGCTCTGGATTGTCCTGTCCTGGATAGGCGCAAGAAGAGCGAGTCTTGCGCTGCGTGCAAAGTCACGACCTTTTTTTTCGCTTGTCAAGTTCTGCAAATCGATCGCCAAGAAGCTTCTTCACCATGCCGACGTGCAGCACTCACACTATCAAAGTCTCGACGAACTCGAGTGACCGGCAAGGTTCGGGCTCGTCTCGGTCTGCCCACGCTGGTGCGAGTCCATGTGGACAGTCACATTCGGAAGCGTCAGCAGGCAAGCGTGTCACGTTCGTATGTGAGGTCTCCGTCTCTTGACGGCATCACCTTGGCAACCATCCCCTGGAAAGAGCGGGTGTCATCCGAGCGATTCCTTGCTGCGCTTCGACGCGACGACAGTGCGGGCCTCCGCTCTCACACACAGTTCCGTTCCCACGCTCTTTCCCCCACGCTGCTTTTTGCCACGACCCTTTCTCTCATTCGGTCTCAGTGATCAAGTCTCACAGACGGATGCGTCACCCCAGATCGTGAGAACAACACTACATTTGATGGTACATACAAGACACATTTTCGTACAACATAGCCTCGGAAGCAGCGAGTCACATCGAGTGTGCCGCATTCAATACAGTCGCTTGGATATCATAGCTTCGGGAGCAGGGCCAGGATTCGGCCGGTCGAGCTGGGTCCGAGACTAGCTCGGCAAGAGCAAAGCCGGTCAAGGGTTCTTTCTCGGGCGACCGCGCGCCTTCTTGACCGGAGTACTAGCCGCAGCCTGAGCGGCTTGTGCAACGGGTGCGGGTTGCGAGGCGGGCAGAGCGGCAGCAGCAGCAGCGGCGACGTCCGTCTTCTTCGGGCGTCCGCGCGGACGCTTGGCAGGCTCGTCGCCTTCAACTTTCTCCTTGGGAGGACGACCACGCTTCTTGCCCGAGCTCGGAGGAGCAGCCGCAGCTTGCGTATGAGGCTGCACCGGCTTCGGAGTGGCCGGCAGCGGGGGGGTCGTCACCTGACTCAGGCTAGCAGGGTTGCCAGCGTTGGCCGCAGCCACATCGACATTCTTCTTCGGTCGACCTCGCTTCTTGGCCGGCGCGGCGACGGGTGTAGCAGGCGCAGGTGCTGCAATGTAGGCAGGCTGCGGCGGGTTGGTTGGAGCTGCAACACTAGGGCTGGCTTGAGCCGCAGAGGCATCCTTTCTGGGGCGACCGCGCTTCTTCGGGCTTGGCGTGGCTACTTCTTGAGCACGTGCGGGAGGCTGCAAAGTGGCGATGGGCAGGTTGCTACAGCTCTGGGACGGTGCTGCCACTTGCTGCGATGGTGCAGGCGCAGCAGCAGCGGCTGCAGCTGCCTCGAGAGATGCTTTGGAAGGGCGACCCCTCTTCTTGGCAGGAGGAGCGTTGGTATCAGCAGGTGCAGCCGGCGCAACTCCGGGTGCCGGAGCAGCAGCAGGTGCGACCGGAGCAGCTGTCGCAGCGGTAGCGGATTTGGGCGGTCGTCCTCGCTTCTTGGGCGAAGCTGGGCTCGCAACAGCGGGAGCAGCGGGTGTAGCGGGTGCGGCTGGTGTAGGTGCAGGTGGTTGGACAGGCTGGCTCGCGACTTCCGCTTGGACTTTCGGAGGACGTCCTCGTTTCTTGGGTTGCGGAACTGCAGCGGCGGCCGGCTGAGGAAGCACAGGAGCTGCGGGCGCAGGGGAGGGAGCGGCGGGAGTAGGAGCAGGAGCAGAGACCGGAGCAGCTGCTGTTGCGTTCTTAGGTGGGCGACCCCGCTTCTTTGGTGATGCTGGAGCTGTCACGGCAGCAGGAGTAGAGACTGGTGCGACTGGAGTAGGCGCGGGCGCGGGCGCGGGTGCTGGCGCTGGTGCAGTTGCGTCCTTGTGAGGACGACCGCGCTTCTTCTTTTCTGGAGCAGGTTCCGCAGCCGTCGGTGCAGCCACACCATTGGGTGCACTAGGGGCAGACACGGGTTGCGAGCTGGTGGATGGCGCAGCAGCGGCGGCGGCGGCGGCGGCAGCGGCAGCGGCAGCGGCAGCGGCCTCAAGAGATGCTTTGGAAGGGCGACTGTTGAGGTTGTGGAAACGACATTGGTAATGCGATCAGTACTGGCCCTCAACGTCTTGTCTCTTCATCAGCGATGACTGTGCGGCGCTACTTACCCTCTCTTCTTCTTAGGAGACTCCGCAGAAGCGGGTGTGGCTGGTGGGAGCACAGCTTTGGCGGCTTCTTTCTGATCGGCATCCTCGGCAGTCTCTGTGCCCTCCTGCACGCGAGCAGAGTCGGGAATGTCTTCGTCGGCGACGTGACCTTCAGCGAAGGCGCGCTTGACTTTGGCTTGGTCGGAGGGGATCAGCTCGTCAAAGCCGTCCTGCAACATCATGAAAGGCACCCAACAATATTGATAAGGAGGCAGCGAATGTCAGTGGTTGCTCCTCTAAGCATTCGAAGTACATCCGACGCGTCGTCAAACACTCACCAAGTCGGCGGGATCCGTGATGCCATCCTTCTCCTTGATGTTGCGGATGATCTGTTCCGTTACGCAGCCCCAGTGCCTCCATTGGAATGACGTTGTTCCTTGAATTGTCACGAGAGTCCCAAGTCGCAGTTCACCCTTGCGGATCTTGGTACCTTTGCATGGCTTTCGCCCCTTGCAGCCCGCGCGGTTGGAAGGGCTATAATCCAACGCGTAGGGCATTAGATCGTGACCAGCTTCTTTGGTATGATGGTGGAAAGGTGGTGACAGTGGCGTCAGCGACAGTGACAGTGACAGCCGCAAAGTATGGTGTCAAGGACCGCGTGGAGGTGTTGTTGATGTGCAAAACTCGGAAAGCGGATTTCGACGCGACGCCTGTACGCAGGGTCCAGCGGGAGCGAAAATGTGTGTTTTCCCGCAGCGCTCGAAAGGTGGCGAGGATGGATGGATGTCGAACGACCAAATGCTGAGGTCGATATGGTTGATGATGGTAGGAGGTTGGGGTGGATGGATGGACGGGTCGCGACAAAGAGGCTCAAGATTGCGGGACACACGAACAGCACAGCGAAAATGGAGGTGAATTTCTGAGAAAAAAAAGGGGACGCGCTTTCCTTTTTTGCTGTGCTTTGGCGCGTGATCTCACGCGCCCTGGCTCGGCACATCGAGCAAATGAGACTACGAGTACAAATGAGGAGTATTGTCACGACTAGCGTATGGCCTTGATGATCATGTTGAACGCACCGTTGTGATCTCGGTCCGAGCGATAGTGGCAGGCTGGGCAGAGGCAAGCTCAGTCAGGCTAGCGCTTTTGCTTTTTGGACTTGTTTGCGCCCTTTCCGCCTTTCTTATCCGAGCCTTTCTTTGGGCTTGCTTCGGCCTGCTCGTCGTTGAGACGTTTGGTGCCTTTGACCGAGATGGTGGTGTTGAAGCCGCTGAGATCCTTGCCTCCATTCTTTCGGAGCATGCTAGCCACTTCGGCTTCGGCTTGGCTCCAGTTGCTTCCTGCTGCTTCGTCATCGCGAATCGCATACTTTTGGAGATCCATGGAGTCGATGAGCTTCTGTTTAGCTGCGAGTAGCTCCTCGTCGTCGTTTTCGTCTTCGTCCTCGTCAACTTCGTCTTCGTCTTCATCATCGTCATCGTCCTCTTCCTCGTCGTCGTCATCATCCTCGTCCAGTTCTCCGTATGCCTTGCCTTGCTTGTTCGCCGCCAAGAAGTCTCGTCCGGCGTCTCGCAACTCCGACTGAAGATCACCCTTGAGCGCAGTCCAGTCGTCGCCTTCATCTGCGCCAGCGCCGTTCGCCTTCTTCCTGAGAGGGGCGCGGGCATCGAGCCCTGAACCAAGCTCCGGCATAGACTGGGCGATGTCCTTCTTCTCGACCTTGCGCAGGCTCTTCACCAGCAGTCGGACAGTCTTGACGAACAGTGCCATGGCTTGCTGCAACGGCAGACGCAGTTCGGCGCTAATTTCATCCGGTGTCTTCCTCTGCAGGCCGATGGCGAGGAGCAGAGACGATTGCAGGCCGGACAGACGCAGCTCCTCTTCCTCCTCGGGTGCGTCGATAGCAGACGCAGCTGCCTCGTCCTCGCGGACCGCTCGAAGCCTGTTGTTGAAGTAGAGGGCGGCGAGCGTAGGCAGAAGATCAAGCACCACCGACATCTCAACCATGTTGTTCGAGTACGAGTCCAGACGCTTCATGTCGAAGGGCGTCAGCAGCGTTCGCAGTTCGGTGGCGACCAATGGCGATGCTGCCGATGACGCAGGGGAGACGTCGTCATCAGCATCGGCTAGTCGAGCACCCTGCGTGGCGGCCTCGAGCACCGTAAGCGCAGTGATGGTGGAGAACTCGCGAAATTTGTACGAGAGCAGCGGGATGAAACGCTTGCGGAAGTCGGCGGCCAACGATCCGAGCCATGCCGAACCTGTCGTCGAAGTCGATGTGTCGAGCGCCTTGAGCTGAACCGTGGTGTACTCGCCAGTGAGGTCGTTGGCGATCTGTCGCACCCACAACGGACTGTATCCGGCCTTCTTCCAGAACTTGAAGAGCTGAGGTGTGAGACCGTACGAGACACCGAGCCAGTCGAGCTGCTCGGGTCGACGCTCTGACAGCCTCTGGAGCAAGGCAGGCATTCGTGCTGCATCTCGGACCTTGATCTCGTCTCCCTGTAGCAGGTCCGTATCCTTGGAGATCTTCCTGTCGCGCACAGCCGCAAACGTCTCGCCGTCGTCCAGATCGTCTCGCACGTTGTCCACGTCGAGCAACTGGCCGCTGTAGAATGCTTCGAGCGCTTGCAACGCGCGGGCTCCATACCCCATACGTGCGTAGTCAGGGTGAACGGCAATACGCACCACGCGAGCACCAGAGAGCGAGGCAAAGTCGGCATCCTGGAACTGCTGGGCCACGAGCCACGGGATCAGATCACCAGCCTCGCGTGTACCTCGGCTGAGACTGTTGAGCACGGCACCGCGGCTGATGTTGCCTTCCAAAGCGACCTGGACGACGCAAAGAGGTTCGGGCAAGCCGCCCTCGCTGCCTTTGAGTGGTGCCAGGAGGACAAAGAGTCGGTGACCGGGTGCGTCGCTCATGAGCTGCAGATCGTTGGGTGAGTTCTTGTAGTGACTCGCCACGTAGAGAGCCATCATGCGCTGCAAGAACACCTCCGAGGCCGGGTGATAGCTGAAGAGTGCATCACGGTTGACCATGTACAGGTCGCAGGAGGACGGGTGAGGGCAGCCTTTGGCTTTAAGCGCTGCGGACGAAAGGCGTGTGAGGGAAGCATCAAGGCAGAGCAGCTGGTGGAGCCATGACTCGATCTTGTCGCCCTTCGAGTATCGGATTGGCTCCTTGAGCTCGACCTCCTTGAGCGATCGAGCGGCCAGAGCGGCACCAGCGGCACGACCCGTGTTGAGGCCGCTCTTGCCTTCCTTTCGAGAGGACTTGCTCGAGGAGGCGGCCGTGTCGTCGCCGTTGGAAGCGTCGACCACTCCTCTGGCATTGTCGCGAAGCTGCTGGATGAGTTTGAGCGACAGACTGCGTCCTGTACCCTCGTAGCCGTTGATGGTGGAGGACAAGAAGACGAGGTATGGTCCCATGAGATTGCGCACGAGCGGCAGTGGGATGGCGGCAGCTTCGTCGATGACGACAAGCTCGGCTTGGCCGAGCACCTGGTGATCTTGCGGTTGAATGTATTGAATGGTCTGACGATGCCCACGGAAGATGTTGACTCGAACCACAACGTCTTTCCACTCTCCAGTGCCTCGTTGCAGATCCCAATCAGCAACCTCTTCGTATCCTAGCGCGTCGAGGCCCTTAAAGACGAACTCGAACAACGTCTTGAGATTTTCCGGGCTTGGCGATGTGACAAAGATGTTGCTGTAGCCGTGTGCTACGGCAGCAGCAATGCAGAGACCGAGGGCGGCCGACTTTCCACGACCTCGTGCTGCAGTGAGTGCGACGGTGGTGGACAGAGACGAGCTCGCCAGGATATCGAGGATGGTGAGGACGGCCTTGGCCTGGTCGAGCGTCTTTGCGTGCTTGACCACTTCACCGACGACCTTTGTTTCTCGGACTTGGTCCATGAGCTCGGAGAGCTCTTCCTCGGCCTCGACACGCTCCTTGCCTTTGCGGACGGTAGAGCCTACGCCGGTGCCTGCACCTGTGCTGGTCTCTGGCAACGGCTTGATGTCTTTGCCCTTGCTGAGCGGCAGCACGTTGAGCTCGTCATCCAGCAGGAGAGTATCTTGATTGGCACCGAGAGAGAGGAGGAAGCGCTCGTTGAAGCGAGCGACCGGGTCATCGTCGGACGCATTTGACCTGTAGTTGCGGTGAACATCCATGCCGAGCGAGTAGAGCTGTCGCAGACTCGACATTGTTTTGAGCAGAAGGATAACGACACCACCGCCTTGTACGGTCTCGATGGTACGTGCCAGCACATTGGGCGTGACGGCTTCAAAGTCTTGCAAGATGAGCATGCCGTAAGTCTGACCGAGGATCTTGGGGGTATCCTTGTAGTAGCAGTATCGAATGTCGGTGAGACTGACAAAGAGCTCAAAGAGGTCACCTTGGCCCTTCTCTCGTACGCCACGCTTGATATCATTCTTGATCTTTTGCTCGCGTTTCTTGCGATGTGTGGTGAAGCCGAGATCCTTCTTGTAACACCAGAGAACGTTTGGTCTCGACTGGACTCGAGATTGCGAGAGAAGGAAGTGAAGGTTCACGACCTGGTCCTTGCCCTTGTCACCAACAATGACAAAGAAGGAGCGGTGGTTGAGGGCGACATTGTTGCGAATGAGGGTTGGAATGCGAGGATCCAGCTGCTTCCTCATGGTGGCTTGTGATAGAGGCGCCGCTCGAGGACGGGCGCTGAAGGTAGAGATGGTCCTGCTTCTTTCCTCTGCGCTGTTGAGGTATCTGAGGCCGCGAACTTGGAGAGATGAGATATCTGCTGTAGTGAAGATCAGGTGTTGAGAACGAAGAGCAGCAGGAAGGCGATGTTCGAGCTCACCAACAGCTGAGCAGGTTCTTCTCAGGGTTCGAATTTTTTTTTGCCCGAGCCTTGAGCAGATGGCGCGAGTTCCGAGAAAGAGAAAAAGGTGGAGCAACGTCTGGATTTCGGTCTAACAGCTTCCACTACTTTTCGATTGGTCTAACAGGTTGAAAATTTGCGAGCGGCAGAGGGGCTGACCCCTCTCGCACAGACGCCGGGCGACTCCTCTTGGTCAAAGGTTTGGCTCGCGAAAGTTCAGAACAAACGGTGCTCAGAGCCAAGCTCGGTTGCGGAACTCCATCCGCAGAAGGCATGCAATATGAAGCGGCAGGAACACGTTGGCCGGTGCCTGAACAGCAGATCGGCTGTGTTGCCTCACGGAAGAGCGAGGCCAGGATGTCTAGAACAAAGCGCGCTAAAGTGGTTTCTCGCTTTGCTGTCTGAGGAATTGACGGTGCATCTTTTTGGTGCGTCTTTTTGGTGAGCCTTTTTCGATCGGCTCAAAATCGAGAACCCAAAGTTGCCGAAGCGGTAACTTATGCTGCCTTCAATACAATGGACGGCGACTTCCATCTCCTCTCGCTCCGCGGAAGCCCAGCTGAGCTTTTCATGATCGTCTGCGGCGGAGAACATGTCCACCTGTGCATCTCCAACTCGTAAAGGCGTTGAGCTCGAGCTTTTACAGACTCTCCAAAAGGTTTCGTGCTGGGCATACCTTTTGACCTCCCTGCGGCCACACGATGGATACATGAGTCCGGTAACGCGGTCGGGACGTCGAAAAAAAGGGACGAACCCTTTTTGACAGAGGCGCAGATGTCAAGGATCCGCGTGGAAGCTTAGTAGTACAGTAGACGACCGACCGAATCGAGGGTCGGAGACCGATCCTGCAACCGCCCACGTTGCTGCAATGCGCTGCATACTTAGCGTCATGCCTGCTCGAAATGGATCGAAGAGGGTTGACAATGTCCAGAGTTGGACGTCCACGAGATCCGAGCCAACGGCGTACAAAGAACGAACTTACTCTAGGTTGCCTGGTGGTCGACTTTGGACGTCAACGATGCTGTTGCTGGTTGTCAAGACCCGACCCGCTCTGGCGTTGCGATCATCCGTGGACTCTTTCGAGATGCTACTGTATTGAGAACAAGGTTCAGGGCTGGAATGCTCGAGTCTAAGCATGAAGGCTGCCAATTTGAAGCCGAACTTCCATCAAGGTGGGTTGTTCCTGTTGATAGCAACCGACCTCTTTCAACATACGAGAAAAGGCAATGTGATCGTCAAGCTCATCGATCGGCTTCAAGCAGCCAGCCTCGAGCTGATACGCAAAGGTGCCACTCAAGCCAATTCTGGCGTTGCCTTGCCAAGCCAAGCCATCGCACGGGAATCGGTCTCGAAACTTCGCTGCTTCCAGTCCCTGATGGTGTCGCCTCCACCACCACTCACTGGCTAGCTGGCTGGCTGGCTGGTTCGGTACCTGGAGCCACCACATCGCTCTGCTAAGCAAGCAGCTCAGTCAGCCTCACTCGCCCCTAGCCCAGTTCTCTGAACAATCCGCCACCATTTCTTCTTGATGGCTGACATAGACTCACCCGCCCAGATCCGAGACAGACTGGCTCGTCCACAGCTCAGTGGTTGACGGGCGTAGAAATGCGATTTTTACTCTTAAAAATCGGAAATTTAGTGGAGCTCGGCTCGATGATTCATGCATGCTGTGCGTTAACGTCGTACAGGCACTGAGTGGCAGACAGCAACCCTTGAAATTGGGGTCGAAACTTCTCAGAGGGCATCGATACAGAGACAGAGAGAGAGAGAGACTGAGAGCGAGGGAGCTCGGAATTTGACCTGTTGCGAGGGCGCTTAACCCGTGAGAAAAAGCCAAAGGTCTCTCGGCAGTCCAATTTCCAGAACACCTGCCTAGAGTAAGCGAGACAGCCCACAAGATCAGAACTCTCAAGTTGGTTGGACGAACGATGGCTTGGCCTGCTGACGAGCATATCCGAACGCCTTTCTCCGCCGCGTTCCGCTGTTGCTCTCGATGGTCTCTGCCTGGTGCCCTTTGCTCGCTCGCTAAGATCGCCTCTCCATACTTTCTGGCTTCGATCGGTACCTTGAGATGGATTGTCCTCTCCTCCCGCCTCCTTAAGCCGTCGCCACCATCATCGCTCCTTGCTTTCGCCAACTTCTTTCTGTTGCTCGTTGGCTCGTCGGATTGCTTTCTTCACGCTCATCACCTCCACCAGCCTCACCATCGGACGTTCCTTCTGCCTCTCCTCGATCAGCAATCCGATCCAAGACACCTGATCTTGCTAACTTGCACTCTTCTCGCAGTATCAGCAGGGAAGCAGATCCGTCATTCACCACAGTTGCGCCTTCCGACGTTCATTTCCCGCTGCGCCCCTTCTCATCACCATCGCCCCACGTACGCCCACGAGCCACCCACCACCGGCCCCGCACTTTTTCTTGATTCTTGCATTCGCTTCTAGCGGACCTACTCGACGCCACCCTGCTGCAATTCCGAGGGTCGTCTAGCATCATCTCCGTATTACGACGCTCGATTCGGCGGCTCACCTCGGTCTCATCCCATCCTTGCGCCCGCTCTTTGTGAATCCCGTCGCCAAGACCGCGCTTCATAACCCCGATTGCATCAAATTCGGCATACTCTTTCCTACGCTATCTCTTCTAGCTCGCCCACGCGCTGCCATATCAGCCTCAGAGCCTGCCTCTGGCTCCAATCACAAGCAGCTCCGTTCGAAGTCCATAACGGCCCGGACAATAGCCTTCAAGTCTTGGTGGTGCTTCCCGCGCTGCCCCCCTTCCATGCCTCTGTGCTGTCGGTCTTGACATCACCCTCCGGCCACATCTTCGACAGGCCTTGCCCTATCAGACGCATCTGCCCTGAAGAATTCGGCTCGCTCGTGCCCACCGCAGACCTCAGCCTCAGGCTGTCCACGTCGGCACCTGCCCCCACACACTCGTCCGTCTCACTCTCTGTACGGCAGCTGCGTACGGACACCCCACACAGTCCTCGCACTCATGATGACGAGTGAGATCGACCACGATCTCACCCCCTCCGCCCCTGCCCAGACCTTTGCCAACCTGCAGGAACGATCGCGTCCCCTCGGTTCCAGACGTCAAAGCCTCCAACCAACAGACAGCTTGCCATCCGATTCCGCATCCCGCCTTGGCAGCACAGCAGCCGCCGAGCTGGCACCCCTGCTCGAGTCCGCTCCAGCACCTGCATTCAGCAAATCAGCTCTCTATCAGATCGGCATGGTCGAGGGTCTCACTCCACCCGCGCATGCCTCGGTCACGGCCGTCGGCACATCGCCCGTCGAAGTCAGCAGCGTCGTGACAGCAGGCCTCGAGATGGGTTTGGGTGTCAGCCTCGCCTCTTCTGCTCTCATGACCCACATCCCTGGCGCCCAAGCAGCAGCGCTCTCGGGATTCACCGAACCTCGCTACGCTCGACCGCATCAGACGACATTCGAGCCGCAGTCATCCGATCTCCATGATGGCTTCGAGGCTCAAACATCGCCGACCACTGCCTCTAGACTCGACTTTGACGCCTCGCACACCCTATCCGCTGCCGACTCTCTGCCCTATCGCAACTCCAGCGGGCGTCACAGTCCCGACTATGCCGGTAATGGGCCCGAGGGAGATCTGCACCGCAGGCGCACAACAGGAGCACGTCAACCCAAGCAGCGGATGGAGCCCATGCGTCTGGGTCGTCATCACCGCGCCGACACGCATGACCCCATCATCTCCCCCTTGCCGCCTCCCGACACGGCCCCAGAGATCGTGAAACAGCAGTATTATCAGAACAACTACATTGCGCTTCGCAACGAGACCAAGATTCTCACGCATGGTCTCCCAGCCAGCCTCAGCATGGACGCACCGCTTTCAGCCACCACAAGCCTTGAGCGCGAAACCTCGTACGGCAGTCGCAGCAGCTCGCGCGCGCACGCCTCTTTCGGCGCCAGCACACAGCTTCAGACGCCTTCGCTGGGCGATCGAAGTATGCTCTCTCCCGACGCGCAGATCCCACTGTCCGCCAACCCGTTCGCTGCTGCTGCTGCTGCTGCTGCTGCTGCTGCTGCCACCACTTCGTCCAGCCCTTTCCAGGATGCCGGGCATCACAGAGAAGCAGCTGGATGGAAGTCGGTCCGACAGGGTCAGGCTGCTGGCGCTCCTGGGCCTACACAAGCAGCGCTTCTCGGTCTAGGAGGGGGCAGTCACTTTGGTCCTGGCGTTCGAGCCAAGGTGTCCGAGGTGCTCCCTCACCTTGTTGCCAGCATTCCACTCTCGGGCGAGGAGGGCGAGACGATCACTGTCGCCGAGTACGGCAGTCTCAATACGCGCTCCGTCAATCTGATGCAGGCCATCATCTCGTCGTTTGTCGACAAAGCGCATGCCGATACGCCCAGGAGGGAGGCGGGCAAGAGCCAGGATGATAGCAACTACTTCCCTGGTCTCGACGAGGCGGGCGCCGCATCGTTGCGATCCATCTTGGGCGTCGATGCGTCTTCGGACTACCCCTGCAAGGTCAACTTCTCCATCATTCACGAGGACTCGCCCCAAGCCGATTTCCGCCCACTGTCGCTGATGCTCGATTCGAACCCGGAGTCGTACCTCCATCCGCAGTGGCAGGCGAGTCACGAGCCGCCTCTGCACAACGCCATCTTCCCTAGCTTCGTCTCGCGACCCTTTGCTTCGCGCATCGCTCCCCCCTCCACTCTGCACCTCGGCATCAGCTTGATGGACTTGCACTGGTCGCACACGCCGAGGAGCCCCACTGTCTCGCTGTCCACGTCGGCACACGCCGAACTCGCTGCTTTCCTGACAGCCAGAGCGCACGAGTTCCGCAAGGGCGGTGTCATTGTCATGGCGTACATCGGTCGATCCGAAGACAGCAATGTCGTCTTGCCCGATCGGCCCAAATCCATCGTGCACAGCCTCGGCGCATCTGACGAGGATCGTGCCGCAGCATCGCTTGCCACCGACAACGGCAGTCATCTGCAGACCGACAACTTGGAGGAGCGTGGCGTGTCTTCACGCATGCCTCTGCTGCGCAAGGAGCGTACACGTTCCAACTCGTCGCCCAATCGTCCGTCCTTTGCTGCTCCCGCCGATGCAGCTGACGCAAGTTCACGGTCCTCGGACATCTGGTCTACGATGACCAAGACGCTCGCCCCGTGTCTGCAGCGTCTCGTCTCGTGTGGCATGCTCAAGAGCGACGTGGCGCGTCATCTGCTCAGCTTGCCCATGCATGCTCGTACTCCGCGCCAGACACGCAACGTGCTCAAGTCGGTCAAGCATCTGTGGAAGGTCGAGTGGAGCTGCGGTCTCGGTGACGAGCCTGTCTCTGCTGACGCCGCTCCCGCTCTTGAGTGCGAAGCCGAACCGCTGCGACTGCCTCATCCTGCTTGGAAGGCGTTGCAAGCGGGCACCCTCTCGCGCGTCGCTTTCGCCGAACACATGATTCAGCTCTTCAAGAACCTGTACGAGTCGCACTTCCGCGCCATTCTGCGAGAGAAGGGCAAGCTCAGCAAAGGCGCCGTCGAGTTTGTGCTCGATTCGCTCTGGGATGTGCTTCAGTCCAGGATCGATGATCAAGAGCCCTGCCCCATCGCCGAGTGCGAGCTGGAGGTGCAGATCGTTGCTCTGCGTCGCACCTAAGATCCATCCACTTCTCAGGTCACCTCTCTACCTCTAGCATTCTCCTATCGGTTCCTCCCGTGTCACCGCTCCTCATCTGGGATTTAGTCACAGTCATTTGTCGTATCATGTATCCTTGTCTTTTTGCATTCGCATTGTCTTCGTCATACCAGAATCAATGAATCCACCTCATGACAAAGCATGCTCTCGGCTGATCCGATCTCCGATTCGTGGCGTGGACACCTTGTGATAGCGTTGTACGGAGTTGTGAGACGATGGCACAGGCTAGTGAATAATATCGGTCACGCCAGGGTTCGCAGCTGTCTGGCAGTGATTACACGCAAAATCACACAGGGTCTGAGCCAAGCGACTGAGCCGCTCCACACGGATCAACTTCGGACTCGTGCAGGCCGTGCAGCGTCGACCTTTTGTGCTATCGAACCACCACGGCTCTTCCCTGTCCACCATCTCACAGGTGCCTCGGCGGAGAGCGGCGCTTCAAAACGTTCTGCTGTCTCAACCTGCACTGCATTCGGCGCGAGCAAGCTCTACAGTAGCCAGCGCCTGCGGATAAGGTCGACTCGACTCACCCGCCCAAACAACTCAACTCATCACGGCGACGATTCAGCTTCCGACCCTCACACGCCAGTACAATGCTTTGACGAGTTCACAAGTAATCTTCGTCCTAGCACCATAGCTTGATCCGCATGATCCGCAGGCTCGATCGGGCTCAGGGTCACAACACGTAAAGCAGGGATCGCGGACGACCTACAGACATCGGACAAGATGACGCTCGAGGATGCGGCAGGCTCGCCATCCGAGCCATCCTCGTCGAAGCGTCTCTCTTACGTTCCATATCAGCGCAAAGCTCATCAACGAAGCGTATCCGGCGCTTCGCAGGTGCCAGTCGGTTCTCCTGAACCAGAAACACGATTCTCGCATCCAGCAGCAAATTCGGCATCGGCTACACATCGCCCCAATTCAGATAGCACCTCGAGCAGCAGACGAGGTAGCGCCACTGCCGACAGGCTGCCTACTTCATCCACACCTTTACGGCCGCAAGCGTCCTCTCCACGCACGCCGTCAGCTTTGAGTCGACCCGCCGTGACATCGCCGATAGCTTACGGAGCGGGCCTTGTCCGACCGCATCGTGATCTCGATGCGCCCCCACCTCCATTGCGAGTCGCCTCCAAGCTAGCTTCCAGCAGCTCTCAATCTAAGAGCAATGCGGCTGCAGCGAGAATACAGGCGACCGGATCGTCATCTCAGGCGCAGTCATCCATCGGCTCAGCATCCTCGATCTCAAGCTCCTCCGCCAACCGCCACGACCGTAGTCAAAGTACCGCATCCACAACCACACTACGTGCAGCAGACCGTCCAAGCTCGCCTCAGAAGCTGCCAGAAACACCTCGAAACTCGAGCAGGATCCAGCCGAGTGGTGCGAGCTCGACACCCGCACACAGCTCCGCTCGCGAGTCAATCAAACCCAACGACGTCCCCAACGGCGGCACACCCATTTCGGCGAGCGCAGCATCCAGCATAAGAGGATCGAGCAAAGCTTCCTCAGCCTTGTCAAGTCCGCCAGGCAGTCGCTCCTCAACACCCATCATCGGCGCCTCCGGACTCTCGATCCCGGCTCACGTCAACTCATATGCAGCGCTTCTTGCGGCTCAGTCCAAGCTGGGTCCGATACCAGTTCCACAAGGCGTCGCGCTAGCCCAAGCTGTCGGAGCAAATCCTGCATCTATGGCTCAGTCGCCTGCAGCATCGTCGTCTGACGGAAGGCGGACAGCGTATCGATCCGGTTTTCAACCGAAAGGTGTCGTGCGCGTCAGAACTGGCGAGTTCGCAGAGTTGAGGAACAAGAACAGGAGCGAAGGAGAGATGGAGGCGCAGCGCATGGATAGAAGGCTCGCAAAGCTCATAGCCATCCACTTTGCGCCCATCTCCGACGTCGAAAAGTCCTCTGCCAGTTCGCCCAAGAAGGGTTTCGGGTCTGCTTTCCTTGACCTGGATCTGGACGAGCTCAAGCGGGATCCGAGAAGCGTTATCAGCAAAGGTGGCAGCGATCTATGGACGTCGTTCCGGGCACGGGGCAGAGGCGAAGATCCGGCCATCCGCCAGGCGGAGCAGAGCATCGTCAATTGGCAGGATGACGACCAAGTCAAGGCATGTCCGATTTGCGCGACGCCTTTCAGCTTCACCGTCCGCAAGCACCACTGCAGGTTGTGTGGGCGCGTCGTTTGCGCCTCACCTCACCTTACACGCCTGGCTTGGGCAGAGCAAATGGGTCCAGGCACAGGCAAGATTCTGACGCCAGAAGAACGCGCTGCTCTCGACGGCAAGTGTTCTGGCAACGTCATTGCTGATCCCATCAGTGGTCGAATCGAGGAGGTCAAAGAAGGAGCTGCCACCGCGTCCAAGACTGGCACAAGCGCCGCACAGTCCAAGGGTGTTCGGGTCTGCTTGGACTGCAAGGCGATCGTACGCAAGCGGCAGTACATGATGGACGACGAGCCGCTGCCGGTCTTCATGAAGCTCTACGAAGCGCTCATGCGCGTGCAAAAGGAGATCGAGCAGTCACTGCCCGAGTTTCAGGAGATGGTTCTGGGCCTGCAAAAACACGATCAGACAGCTGCGCTGGGATCGAGCATTCGGGCCAACATCGAGCTTCAACGCGATGCTGTGCAGGCGCGCAAACAGCTGCTTGCCAACTTTGCCACCTACGACGAGCTCGCCAAGCGCATCCGGGCACTGCCGACGGGGGACAAGGACAGCACAATCACAGGTGGAAGCGATGCAGCGCAGGAACGAATCCAACATGCCATCTTCACCCGCGCAAATCTCTTCCTGCAGCAGAACATGTTGCCGCTGCAAAGCCTTCCCAAACCCGGAAGCAAGAAGACTACTCCAGGCGATGCCGGCTCCGACACAACCGGCAGCGCACCAGGCTCACCTCAACCAGCATCACCGCGCCTCGCACCGCGACGATCAACCCAACACGCCAACAAAGGCTCTGTCAGCTCCATGGCCAGCTTCCGATCGCTCTTCGGCGGCGGCAACGGAAGCGCCTCTGGCTCTCTTCGCGCCAACTCACGAGCCGACCTCGACGAACAGCTCAATGCCGACGACGAGGCTGCGGACGACCATCTGGCAAACGCAACGCCGGCCGAGCTCAAGGAACAGCTCAAAGTGTTGCTGGAACAGGAGAAGCTGGTGGCCGACTACGTCGAGAGCGCCGCCAAGGCTCGCAAGTTTGAAGATGCAAAGACGCTCAAGAAGAGTCACGACGACGTGTGCAGGGAGATTTTGCGGGTGCAGAGGCGGTTGGTGGTTGCGGGCAGTGGGCGTTGATCTGATCTTCCCGGCAATGGAGCCGCATCGCTATTCTGCATTGAAATGCGCCTTACTCACGACGATGCTGCTCGACATGCTAGGTGTCCACGGTGGGAGCATCCACAGCTGAGATGGGCGATCGCTGATCCTGGATCAACGACGTCCAACCTGTACGATCGGGTCGATGTGTATCCAAGCGAGCCTCCGTCCAACGACCGAATTCGACGCTTTCCCGCTTCGCCTCGCGTCGAGCAAAGATCGTCCCGCGGCCTTCGCTTAGACCGAAAATTTCGCTTGATCTCCCACCTTCGAAGGACCCTCCCTATCTGAACCCTGGAAACCTTTGCCATTCGACGAGCGTGAGAACAATCGAGCATCCTGCCACCAAAACCAGTCTGCGGGATGGCAATCGCACGTGCTGTTGCGATCTAGCCCGTGGGTGGCGCCACGACTAGGCGAGAAGGGAAAGCAGGGTCCTTCGAGGAGGCCCTGAGATAGCCGAGGTGAGAGGCGAGGTATCGCGCATTGCCGTAGCCGACTGCTTTCTGTCCACATCGTCGATGACTGGCACAAGAATGCCTCGAACGAGTTCAGCCGGAAGCCTTGAATACGAGTTGACGACCAGAGCTTCTTCCTTTCAGCCGCGCGGTAGATGCCATGCTCAAGCCTGGCTGGTAAGGAGACTGCCTGCAAGAGGCGCTCTAAACGCCCACAGCATATGGTCACGATGCATCGGGTTTTCGGTCTCCGAAATCACAAAGACGCACTCTGATCGATCTCGCGACGGTGGTAATAGCGCCATCAAAGCAGAGTCGGAGTCACTAGCTAGCAGCACCGCTTTCGTGCGTAGGTTGCGGGCTGTGTTGGGATCGAGCGGGGTAACGGCCAAGCTGAGACATTTTCACGTCGCGATATGATTAGATCGTGAGAAAAGATGCAATCTACGGCTCGACGGATCAGGGGCAAGCCGTCTATCAGATGTGAGCTAGCGGTCGAACGTGACACACCGGTGAAGGGAGAGAGGAAGCTTTCAAACAGAGCCACACCCTCGAACTTGGCTTTCTTCTCAGCTTTGCCGAATCTCTTTCTCGAGGGGGCTAACAAAGGCGGACCGGAACCGCTATATGCGACCGTTAGCGCGAACATCGCACGACCAGGACGAGGGTCTCACGCCGAGTCGCCGTCGAGAGAAAGGGGTTCTTCTTCGCCGATCAAACAACGAGTAGCCCTGGAATTTCATGCTCAGCTGAGTCCTGCCTGCATGCATCCTTTGCGGCCAACCTCGCTGTTCATGCCGCAGAGCGGAGTCCAGGGCAGTGGTTCACTCGTCGCTCTGCGGTTGCACGGATGAGTGTAGTCCGCTCAAGTTGTCCCGCGATACTCTATGCGAAAGTGTAGTCGTGCCGGACGCGTGTGGTGGGTGAAACACGCGATTGCAAACACAGCCAACACTCGCCGAAACGATGTCTCAAGAAGAAATGCAAAGGCTTGGCAAGCACTCCTTCTTTGGGAACTGTCACACGCACACGATCGAGTCCTTGAACACACGGCCGAGAGACCAGGCTCGCTCTTTGGCCCAATCGACCTGCGAGGCATGCTGAAAGATCGCGTTTCGTCTCCGTAACACTTTCCCATGTCGTCCCTTTTCGGCGGTGTTGTCCGCAACTTGGACGATGCTGCCCTCCTGAAAGCTGTCACGTGCAACATGCAGCGCCGAGTCGATCCGCGTAGTCAACATCGATGGTGGATCCTGCCGACCAGTAGCCCCTAAAGACAGCAACAAAAGAGCAAAGATCGAGCGAATCGGCCCCTACAAGCGAGCCATTGTACGGCATGCGAGCTTCGACAAGGCCACGAGTAGAATCGATCTTCGAAAGGCGTCGCCATCGAAAAAGGCATGAAGCGAAGCGATCCACTCCGCCGGTGAGGAGAGATCGCCTGGAGCGCGAACCAAAAACGAGGTGCATGCAAGGCCTGCCAAGCGATGGTCCCTCGAAAATCGCTCGGTTGAATGCCGTGCCCGCGTGGGTTTCGAGGCACGGCACGAGCCGGTTTCGAGCAGACTGGCGCGCCTTGAAAAGGGTTCAAACTCCGAGACCAGATGATCTCTTTGCTAGCACGCCGATTTGCAAAAGACGCCGCAACTGGAAGAAAGAGTGCCACAAAACTTGTACGCCGTGAGACCTGGTCGTCAACGTGCGGTGAGGCGCTTCATTGTTGCCACCTCCCGCGCGTGTAACATGACAATAGGACGCCAAGCGATTCGAAATCAAGCGGCGGTGTGGCGACTTGCAAGATCAGCCGTCTTGACCGAGCGATAGAAGACAAGCCGACAAGAACGGCAGAACGGCAAGCCTCGGAAGTGTGCAGGCCATCGTCGCCACCTCGTGGCACGCGATCGGGCTTGCAACAAGGACATCGAAGCAACCCTAGACCCTCGACAAGATTGGCATCGCGGGGTAAGTCGACACGGCGGGTCATGGTCGGAGACGAGAATGCCGACAGCGACGGCTTGAGCAGGGTGAATGCCTGCCTTTGTCGAGTTCGCCGGCGTTTCTAGTGTGCGAACAAAGGCTCACCGACTGCAATCTGACCGTTCTTCGCCCCTGCTTCGACTCGCCTCGGCCATAGGTATGTCTTCCATCTATCACACAATCAAGTCGGTCGAAGCCAAGCCGACATTGTTCACGGGAAGTTGTAGCGGCCGAGAGTAGGTACGATACGAAAGCACAGCATCGATCGAACCCACCTTCGCTTAGGTCGTGATTGTTCGAAGAAGGATCGCAGCATACGCCGCTCGAACCCCTGACTGGACGATCGATGCCCAAGAGCAAGCTTAATCGAGCGTTACATGGCTGAGCGAGACGATCGACGAGGTGAATGAGGCCATCACGCAGCTGTCGGGTCCACCTCAGGGGCTGGCTGGACGATGTCAGGGACACACCACTCGTCGAATCGGTCAGATCGCGGTGTGACAGGCACAGGAGTCAAGTCAGGGACAGGCTGAACTCTTGCATACAGTCACGGCCGGTTCCTGCAGTGACTTGCTGTTCCTTGGTCGGCTCAACCTTTTGAACCCAATCTCCCACAAAGCTGCTTGCCCGTATGCAACTGCCTTTTCTCTCGAAACTCTCCCACTCGGTCAACCCTGTCCCTAGTCCCTGGAAACTCTGCCCAGCTGAATGCTCCCGAACCAATTTGATATTGAGCTCTCACGCGTAGAAGACCGACTCGCTCAATTGACAAACCTTATCATGATAGCGTTCGGCCTGGTTCTGGCCGCGATGGCGACGCTTGATAGCAAGCCAAACCGAAGAAACGCAACCACCTGTTGAAAACGGAAGGCTTTCAAATCGGCCGAGCATCAACCGAGACACAGCTGTGAATGCTTCGTCGTTTTGACAGCACCCTCCTTTTTTTTCAGCTGCCGCCGTGCTGAGCAGCAAGGGCAAGCCATCCAACTCTAATTACCGCACAAGAACGGCCGATCACGATCATCACGTTTCTGCATGCTTGAATCACGGAAAGCGGTGCGAGATCGATTCACAGGCACTCCTATTGCGATCGCGATCTATCGCATGAAAGCGGGCCTTTGTCGTGACTGCCAACAGGAAGAGCTAAGCCAAAAAAGAAAAAGAAAAAAAAAGCTTCGCAGGGATCGCCAGACCGCGTGCTAAGCGAGCAGTCAAGGTCGATCCGCTTTCAATCGCCGCCTCTCGATCGCGAGCTGGCTCTCTCCCTCCTCGATGCCGTGAAGCGAGGTGAAAACGTCTTTATTTCTTCGGCTTGCAAGCGAGTCTGTTGGTCTCTTTGCTGAGCTGCCAGTCAAAGTCGGGAGCCGGCGAGACACTGAAACCAAGAAAAGGACGAAAATTCCAATCAAATTTGTGTGAAATTTCGAGAAAAAAAAAAAGGGAAAAGCGTGGGTGAGACTTGGCCGGAAGGACCGATTTCTGAAAAGAGCAAAGCTGTGCCCCCTTTTTTTCTTGCAGGTTTCACTTGCCTCGTGGCAGTTTCTCGATCAAAGGCAGTCCCCCCGTTTTTTTGAAAGCTGATCTTTCGGTTCTTCCAAAAGATCAGCCTCCTCATCGCTACCTCGCCTGCCCTCGCCTGCTGCTGCTGCTGTGAGCGCTGCCGCAGGCAAGGCACGGCTCTGGCAGCGTGGATCTGCCGGCCGTGGATCAGCTTGCCCTGAAAGAAAAGGCAGGGCAGCACGCTGCAGTCCCACTGTCCCTTAGCTCGAGCTCGGGCCTGTCGCAGACGGTCAGCTGGCTCTATCTGACACCTCCCCCTCTGACCCCCCTCGGTCGTCGCCGACGTCGCCAGCTGGCGTGCTCCACCAAATTTTTAGGGTGCTGCAATCCTGTAACTTCTCTGCTCGTCATCCCCCGCAGCTGCCACGAACCCCTGCCACATCGTCCCAAGCCTCGTCTCCCAACTCACTGGCCAGCCGCAGCCGCAGCCGCCGCAAGCAGTCCGACCATTGTGCGCTTGCCTCTCACTCCCCTCTTTCTGCTTCCCTCTTTCTAGGGTTCACCTTGTCTAGCCTGTAAAAATTTTCAAACCCCTCGTCCTGTGTCGCTGGCCCAGCTGAATGCTTTCGGCCTCCTCCCCTCGGTTCCTCTTCTGTGACAATGCATGGTCCCTGAATTGTCTCTTCTTGCGCAAAGGTTGCCGAACGGGCATGTCAATCCAATCTCTACCTCTGCTCGTTCGCCACCTTCGGCCAAATCACCAGTCTTCACGGGCATTTCTTTGGATCGACAAGCGTTCTATCTGCTCCCGACACTGTCGATCCGCCCCTTTTCCACTCCTTTGTTCGCCGCAAAGCATCCCTGCCCGCCATCAGACCACTGCCAATCCGCCTCTCATGCCGTCTTTCGCCTCGGCAAATGGTAGGAACATCGCCCTCAGCCTGGCCTGCAAATGGCAGCGAGCTATAGCATGAACCGCTGCGTCAGGTCCATCCTTCTGGGTCCCATATAAACCGACTCGATCGGACCGAAACCATCCCTCCCATCTCATCAACCCATTCACACACCCTCTCTCACAGCTACCCTCCTTCGTCGGAATCCCTTCTCTCTCCTTCACAATGCTTGCTTCCAACGTTCTGGCTGTCGCTCTCGCCGTCGCTGGCGCTTCCGCTGCTCCCCTCGTCAAGCGAGGCAGCAGTGGCCAGGCCACCTACTACGCCGCTGGTCTCGGTGCCTGTGGTTGGACCAACTCGGGCTCCGACTTCATCGTTGCCATGAACGCTCCCGAGTGGGCCGGTGGATCCCACTGCGGTCAGACCGTCACCATCACCAACACTGGTAACGGTAACACCCAGACCGCCCAGGTTGCTGACCTCTGCCCTGGTTGCTCGTGGGGCTCGCTCGACATGTCGACCGGCCTCTTCTCCGCCCTGAACAACGGCAACATGGACGCTGGTGTCTTCCCCATCACCTGGTCCTTCGGCTCTGGCGCCTCTGCCCAGCAGAGCAACCAGCAGCAGCAGGAGGCCCAGAAGCAGCAGCCCACCTCCACCTACACCCCCGCCGCCACCTACACCAAGACCTTCGAGCCCTCGTACACCCCCACCCCCTCATCGGTCTCGTGGAGCCAGGCTGCTGCCCCCACCGTCACCACTTCGTACGCTCCCCAGCCCTCGTCCGCCTCCAACGCCAAGACCGTCGTCTCCACCCCCGACTGGTGGTCCAACGTCAACAACGCCTGTGGCTTCGTCCAGGACGCCGCTTCGCTCCCCATCGCCATCTCCGGCTCGGCTCTCCTCACCGCTGACAAGCTCCAGAGCGCTTGCGGCAAGTGGGTCCAGGTCAAGAACAACCAGAACGGCAAGGAGCTCTCCGTCCAGGTCGTCAACTTCTTCAACGGTGCCGAGGGCGAGATCGCCATGGGTGAGGCTTACAAGCGCCTTGCTAACAACTACGAGAACCCCGAGGCCATCGAGTCGATCACCTGGGGCTTCATCGACGGCCAGGGCATGTAAATCGTGCTTTCCTAGCTTCGTCGTTCCTTTCCCCATAGACATAGACGCGTAGTCGTAGGCACGATCGCTCATCGAGCTTCCCCTTTGATAGGTTGCTCGCAGCATCGGCGCTCTCCTATGCCTTCCTCCCCCTCGTTTTGCTTTTCTATCTCAGTTCCGCGCATAATGGGCTTTCAGTACTTGTACCTTTATATAGACTCTCACACACACATACACATAGCTCGCCGATGTCTTCTTCCTTGCTTTCGCGGGCCCGCTCGACGGGCACCCGAGCTTGGAGGACCATTCGTGTACACGGGCGACTTTTCTACAGAGAAAGCTGCTAGCCAGCTCTTCTCCTACCTCTCCACACTCTCTGCTTGTTCTCTCAAGTCGATAATGGAAAAATCTTGGCGTCTAGCCATCCAGCTCTATCCTCATTTGATGTTTGTGATGTGATTGCTAGGGATCAAGTGATCGAGAACGTTGATGGTGTCCAAGGTGTAACGTTGCCAAGAAGAACACGTTGAATAGCGCGAGGCCGCCAGCGCGCTCTTTGAAAACTGAGTTCGAGTTGGATCGGCAGATGAAATGGGATTTTTGGAACAGATCGGCTCGATTCGCACGGCTGACCGAAGAGTCGACTCCGATTGGCTCTGGAGACGCACTAAACCGGAAGCGCGCCTGAAAATCGAGCTGGCAGCCTGAGCAAGGGTTTTTGGCTGTTGAAAACGAGCTCCCATTTCCGGAAGGGTTCTGCCATTGATGGCCGGTGGTGACTTTCCCCCTCTCCCTCACTTGTCTCCCCGCAGTCGTCTGTCTCCTCGTCGAGCGCAATTCCGTTCTCCGCCGCCGCCGTCACGCTCAGTTCGGCGCTCCATTTGTCATCAGCAAGGGGTCAACTACCTGTCTTCCTACTATCACCATCGCAGCCGGATTACGGTCTTCACAGCAACCATCAAGCGGCCACTGATCCGCATCACGAGCCCTTTCGCTGCTCTTTTCAGATTCGAGCAACCAGCTCTACGCCTAACGCAGCCGTCGATCAAGGCTCGTTTCAATAGTCAAGATGTTCGCTGTTCGCGCATCACACGCCTCGCCGGCACGCCTGGCTGGCGCTCTCCGCAGCAGCACCATGGCTCAGGCTAGCCGATCGCTGCGCGCCACCTCGTCGGCGTCCGGATCGTCCCTAGCTTCGCTGTCCACCATGTCGACTCGAGGCCGGGTCAGCACTGCTGCTCGCTCTTCCCTCGGTCGCGCCTTCTCCACTACCTCGGCAGCTCGTCAAGCTACTCCGATCGAGGAGGGCGATGGCGAGCCTTTCGACCTCACCACCGTCGAGCGCGTCTCGGACGAAGTCGACGTCATCATTGTCGGTGGCGGTCCTGCCGGTCTCAGCGCCGCGATCAAGATCAAGCAGCTCGCCGAGAAGCGCGGCGAGGAGATTCGCGTCGTCGTCCTCGAAAAGGGTCCCGAGGTGGGCAACCACATTCTCTCGGGTGCCGTCATCCAGACCAACGCCCTCGACGAGCTTCTCCCGGACTGGAAGGAGCTCGGTGCCCCCCTCAACCAACCCGCCCTCGAAGATCAGATGCGTTTCCTCACCCCTACCGGCTCTTTCCCCATGCCACACCCACCACAGATGTCCAACAAGGGCAACTACATCGTCTCGCTCTCACGCGTCGTCGCGTGGCTCGGTGAGCAGGCCGAAGCCGCCGGTGTCGAGATCTACCCCGGTTTCGCCGCCGCACAGCCCCTCTGGCATACCGACGACAGTGGCAAGCCCATCGGCATCAAGGGTGTCATCACCAACGAGATCGGCCTCGACAAGTCGCGCAAGCCCAAGGACTCTTTCGAGCCCGGAATGGAGTTCCACGCTCCCATCACACTTTTCGCCGAAGGTGCACACGGTTCGATGACGCAAAAGATGATCAGGCAGTTGGGTCTGCGTGATGCTGTGGGGGCTGACCCGCAGACGTACGGACTGGGTGTGAAGGAGGTGTGGCGGGTGAAGCCGGAGAAGCACCAGGCCGGGTTGGTGACGCATACGATGGGATGGCCTCTCGACACGAGCACCTACGGAGGCAGCTGGACGTACCACATGGAGGACAACATGGTTTCGCTCGGTCTCGTCGTGGGTCTCGACTACCAGAACCCCTATCTCAGCCCTTTCCGCGAGTTCCAGCGTATGAAGCACCATCCGTTCTTCAAGGACCTGCTCGAGGGCGGTGAATGCCTTGCTTACGGCGCTAGGACGCTCAACGAGGGCGGGTACCAGTCGATCCCCAAGCTCAACTTCCCCGGTGGAGCGCTGGTCGGCTGTGCCGCGGGCTTCCTCAACGTTCCCAAGATCAAGGGCACGCACAACGCCATGAAATCCGGCATGGTTGCTGCCGAAGCCGTCGTCGAGGCGCTCGCCAAACGCTCCGAGTCGGGTTCCGAAGAGACGATCGATCTGGTCGACTACAGGAAGAGGCTTGACGACACGTACGTGATGAAGGAGCTGTACGAGGTGCGTAATCTGCGACCCTCTTTCCACGGTCCTTTGGGCTTCTGGGGCGGACTCGCCTACTCGGGTCTCGACTCGATGTTCCTCAAAGGTCGTGTGCCGTGGACGTTCCACCATCCGGGCGAGGATCATGCGCAGACCAAGCCCGCCGCCCAGTGCGAGCCCATCGAGTACCCCAAGCCCGACGGAAAGCTGTCGTTCGATATCCTCACCAGCGTGTCGAGGACGGGCACCAACCACGCTGAAGACCAGCCCGTACACCTCGTTGTGAAGGACGGAGACTACAAGGGTCACGTTGAGCGCAACGTGGGTACGTTTGAAGGTCCGCTGGGTAGGTGCTGCCCCGCGGGAGTGTACGAGTATGTTGAGGCGGATACTCCCGCGCAGGAGGATGCGTTGGGTAAGAAGCTGGTGATCAACAGCCAGAACTGCATCCACTGCTACACGTGCAGTATCAAGACGCCCGACCAGAGCATCCGATGGGATGTGCCCGAGGGTGGGGGAGGTCCCAAGTACTCGATGACCTGATCTCACCGTACGCAGGATCAGCGACGAATAGAAAGGCATTTCTTCAACATGACCAATGCATGTGATTCGGGATGATTGAGTAAAAGTACAAAGGCAGTGAGAGACAGGATCTGCATGGAATCGAGACTGGATGATTTCAGACGCTTCTAGCAATGGCTCTGGTCCATCGAGGAGAGCGAGCCTTTCACTCGGGCTTGGGATCGACAACGATCGCAAAGTTGTTCCTCTCCTTGCCCACGTTGATCTCCTTCTTCTTGAACACGGTTCCATCCCACTCGTCGGTGGCATTCTCATTCTTCTCCTTGGCCGCCTGCCTCTCCTCGAGCGACTTCCTCTTCAACAGCCATCTCGAGAGCTTAGCCGAATCGGACTGCTTCAGCACCTCAAAGCCGAGCGAGCTGAGAATGCTTCTGAGATGGGACTGGTTCATGTACCTCGAGTTGGTGAGACAGCTGAGGGGCAGCACCAGGAAGCAGAACGCAGGCGCATCTCCCGAAGGCAGATACTTATGCACGTGTCTAAGCATCTCTCCCCTCTTCCTTACGTCTCCGACAAAGTTAATCACCAGGCTGAGAGCGACCATGTTGAACTTGTGCTCCTCTTCGGTGGGGACGGGGTAGTCGAAGAAGCTGTACTTCTCGACGTGTTCGCCTTGCGGGTGCAGGTCGATGTACGTAGCGTCGATCCAGCGGTACTTGGAGTAAGCGGTACCGGTGATGGCGCCTACGTCGAGGACACGGAACTTGGGCATGTCGCGGTCGTGCGTGTAGACGCTGTTGAGCGCCTCGATGCACCACTTGCTGGTGGGGGTTTGGCCGGCTTTGGCAGAGCCGGTTAGGGACCAAGCCTGGTATTGGGCGAGACCACCGAGCGAGTCGAGTCCCTCTTGGATGACGTCCTTCTCTTCGGCGGTCTTGGCCTGCTCGAGCTGCTTGAGGAGCGTGTGGAACTTGGCGATCTTCTCGGCGTGTTCGGCGGGTGGGACGGGGGCTGCGTTGCCATCGATCTGGTCTTGAGATGGCGTCTTAGCGGTGCTGGGGGTATTTTCGGTGGTGGTGGCTTTGGCCTTGCGGGATTCTTTGACGGCGGATTGCTGGACTTCGGCCTGCTTGCCGCCCTTCTTGTGCTTGATACCGCCTCGCTTGCCTCGTGGTCGGATGAGCTTGCCCTTCTTGCCAGTGCTCTCGGCCTGAGGCTCGACGGCCGTGGTGGTGGAAGAGTCGGGGACAGCGGCCGGCGCAGCAGCGGGTGAAGCCTCAGCAGCAGCTTTGGCGGCTCGCTGTTGCGCGCCGGGTTTGCTCTTCTTGGTACGTGACATCTTGCGTTGGGCGTTGAAGTTTTGGTACGGTGAGAGGGTGGTTGAAGCGGTGGGAAGTTAGTATGGCCGACTTCGAGGTCGAGCAAGGGCTCAGACAGGGTCCAAGAAGACAGGCTGCTTGCTGGTGGCTCTCTCGCTCGCTCAGCCTCCGACCCACAATTTTCAAATTTTTAGAAGAAATTTGAGCGGCAGCAGCTCCACTTTCAAAGCAGCTCGATCCTCTCGTGCGCAGGGCCACAGCCAGAGTAGCATCATCATCGGGTGCTCATCCGCTTCGTTGACTGTGTTAGTGGAGCTGTCAAAATCGCACCTTTCATCTCTTCTGTCACCCTAACCACCGACCTCCCCTTCAGTTCACATCAAGTGCTGTAAGAAGAGGATAGTCTGCACACCATGAAGACCTCACAGATCGTCCTCACGTCGCTCTCCGTGCTCGGAGTCGCCGGTATCGGCTACGCCGTCTACTTTGACCACCGTCGTCGCACCGACCCAGCCTTCCGCAAATCCCTTCGCAAGGAGAGCAAGAAATCGTCCAAGGCCGACAAGAAGGAAGCCGCCAAGCGTGCGCAGCAGGAAGATGGCTTCATCCAAGACCTCCTGGAAGAGACGCGTGCACCGGGCACCTTCCCGGCCGGCGTCGAGGAGCGCGAGCAGTACTTCCTCAAGTACGTCTCGCAAGGCGAGCAGCTCTTCGCCATGGGTGCGGACAAGTATCTCGAGGCGGCAGCGTCGTTCTTCAAGGCGCTCAAGGTGTATCCCCAGCCTGTGGAGTTGATCATGATCTACCAGAAGGCGGTGCCGAAGGAGGTGTTTGATACGATCATGAGGATTGTTAGCAAGGACATTGCTACAGGAGGTGGGGCGGAGGGTGCGCCGATGTCTGCTGCCAGCCTTGATGAGGTGGATGACGACGCTCCTGCCCCCAGCGCTACTCCTGCGGCTGCAGCTGCGGACGAGGCTGCCAAGGAGGACAACGCAGAGGAGTTCAAGATCGACGACAACTCCACCACCCCCTCCTCCGCCCAACCAGCAACAACGCACCGGGGCACCGAAAGCACCACCTCGAGCCAGGAATGGGATACCCTCTCCGCCACCTCGCTCAACGAACCCGGCGTCGTCGTCACCCCCAACGCCGCCTCCCAAAGCCCCGAATCCGCCGCCAAATCCGCAGACGACCCCAAGCCGTCCACCATCGACACCTCGGCCGCTAGCCTGGCTGGAAGCGAATCGGTCTCGACACCGTCCAAGCAGAAGTTCAGCGGGGATTGGAGCCCCGCCCCCGTCTTTGGCGGTAGCCCCAAGAAGGAGTCCGAGAAGGAGGAGTAATGTTCTTTGTTCTGCAACGTTTCAAAAGCGTCGGTCTTTCAACGATCGACTGCACTTCAATTCGTATGATTTTGTGATGTAGCATCCTTTTGTGCCCCCTCTCACTCTCAATGTACACTCTTCTTGGCCCTCTGTTGTGGTCTATGAGGATCAATGCACAGTCTATCCCACCGTGTCATGGCCCTTGTATTTGAGGCCTGGAAAGGGAAAAGGCTGCAACGGTACATGAACGCAATCCTGTTTTCTCGCCCGAAAACGTTAGCTCCGGTGGCCAAGTTGGATCAAGGCATGTGGCTTATGGTTCTCAGCGTTTTCTGCTCGAGATCATACGAAAAAAATCGCAGGAAAATCTATCTTTCTTATTTAAACCGCGAGATCGTGGGTTCGAGTCCCACCCGGAGCAGCCAAGCTTTTTTTGGAGGTTGTATGACCTCGTATGGTGACGATATGGATCGAGGGGCAACGTAGTGAATGTTATCCTTTTTGGCATTCAGTATGTTGAAAAGAGATGAGAAGGCAAAGGTGTAAAAGGGACGAGCAGCGGTCAAGACGAGATATCCAGTATCGGGCAATGTGGACGCGGTCTTTGGCCAATCTCATTTTTCGCTCAGGCTGAGAAGGTCGAGGAAGAAATTGGAAAGTGTTTTTGGATGTCTGCAATTCGAGCGGGAAATCCAGGCTCCAAAAAGGCAGCCGTGACTCTGCTTGCATGTCCGGTTCATCTTGACCGCTGATGCCGAAGCTGCTATGTGGTTCTTTCAGCAGATTGTACAGCTCGGATGGCCATGACTTGTTGCAAAGAGAGCAGAGAACAGCAAGGATGAGGGATGCTGCACGAACCATTCATCGGTTGAGTGCGGGCAAGTGGAGAATGCGATTTGACTTTCTTGCTGAGCTCAGGCGTTGAACGAACTGTCGGCTGAGCTTGGCTTGGTCAGACGCCTCTCAAAATTTGATTTCGAGCTGAAGCCAATCAGCCTCTCGCCCGCTTGAGTCCACCCGATTTCCACTTTCTTCCATTTCTTCTTTGGTGCTCAGCCGGTCGCTGCTGCTGCTGAGCTGTTCTGGGCCTGTGCCACCGAGCAAATCCAACTCCACCCGAGCGACCAATTTTCTTTCTTCTTATTCGTCATCCTTCGTTTCGCCCGTCACCATCATCAGAGTTCCTCTCTATACCCTCCCACTCGACTCGGAACTCCTATACGATCCACAACCGGTTTCGTACATCACTCCATCACACACATACACACAGCCATGTTGTCTCGTGGTCTTCGCTCCGCCGCTCCGGCGACAAGGCTCTTGAACCAGCCCCTCCGATCCGCCGCCCCTGGTGTTGCCGTAAGTAGCGCTCTCTGCGACGTTCGCGATACAAGCGACGTAGTGGTCTTGTTTGCGAGACGGTTTTTAAGGACGACTAGCTGAACTCTTCTCGGATACTGTTCATCCCCTTATTGGCAACCGCAGCGTCTCGCACCTCTCGGCGCTCGATTCAACTCCGGCAAGGTCTCCGGCCCTGTCATCGGTATTGACTTGGGAAGTGAGTATTCAACCTCAAGCTGTCTACTTAGCTGCAACGGCAAAAGCGGCCTTGACAAGCAAAGAGAAGGAGAATTGGCTTGGTACACTTTGCTGACATTTTCCTCCTCTTCTTATCGCCCCTACAGCCACCAACTCATGTGTCTCCGTCATGGAGGGCCAGCAGGCCCGTGTCATCGAGAACTCGGAAGGTGGCCGAACCACCCCTTCCGTTGTTGCCTTCACCAAGGACGGTGAGCGTCTCGTTGGTCTTCCCGCCAAGCGCCAGGCCGTCGTCAACCCCGAGGCCACCCTTTTCGCCACCAAGCGTCTCATCGGCCGAAAGTTCCAGGACAAGGAGGTCCAGAAGGACTTGAACAACGTCCCCTTCAAGATCGTCCCCCACTCGAACGGCGATGCATGGCTTGAGGCCCGAGGCCAGAAGTACTCTCCCTCGCAGATCGGTGCCTTCGTTGTCGGCAAGATGAAGGAGACCGCCTCCGGCTACCTTGGCAAGACCGTCAAGCACGCCGTTATCACTGTCCCCGCTTACTTCAACGACTCGCAGCGTCAGGCTACCAAGGACGCTGGTGCCATCGCTGGCCTTGACGTTCTCCGTGTCATCAACGAGCCCACCGCCGCCGCCCTCGCCTACGGTCTCGACCGTGACGATTCGTCCATCATTGCCGTCTTCGACTTGGGTGGAGGTACCTTCGATATCTCGATTCTCGAGATGCAGAAGGGCGTGTTCGAGGTCAAGTCGACCAACGGTGACACCCACCTCGGTGGTGAGGACTTTGACATTGTCCTCGTCGAGCACCTCGTCAACGAGTTCAAGAAGGAGTCTGGCCTCGACCTCTCCAAGGACCGCATGGCCATCCAGCGTATCCGTGAGGCTGCCGAGAAGGCCAAGATCGAGCTCTCGAGCACCCAGCAGACCGACATCAGCTTGCCATACATCACCGCTGATGCTTCGGGACCCAAGCACATCAACTCCAAGATGACCCGTTCGCAGCTCGAGTCGCTCGTCGGCAAGCTCGTCGACCGCACCGTCGAGCCATGCAAGAAGGCGCTCAACGACGCCGGCTGCAAGCCCTCGGACATCCAGGAGGTCATCATGGTCGGTGGTATGAGCCGAATGCCCAAGGTTCTCGAGACCGTCAAGAACATCTTCAAGCGCGACCCAAGCAAGGGTGTCAACCCCGACGAGGCTGTCGCCATCGGTGCCTCGATCCAGGGTGGTGTTCTTTCTGGTCAGGTTACCGACGTTCTCCTGCTCGATGTCACCCCTCTCTCGCTCGGTATCCAGACCCTCGGCGGTGTCTTCACCCGTCTGATCAACCGCAACACCACCATCCCCACCAAGAAGTCGCAGGTCTTCTCCACCGCTGCTGACGGCCAGACCGCCGTCGACATCCAGGTGTACCAGGGTGAGCGTGAGCTCGTCCGTGACAACAAGCTGCTCGGCAACTTCCAGCTCACCGGTATCCCGCCTGCGCCCAAGGGTGTTCCCCAGGTCGAGGTCACCTTTGACATTGACGCCGACGGAATCATGCACGTCTCGGCCCTCGACAAGGCCACCAACAAGGACCAGTCGATGACCATCTCGGCCGGTTCGGGTCTCAGCGACAACGAGATCGAGAAGATGGTTGCCGACGCCGAGCAGTACGCCGAGGCGGACAAGGCCCGCAAGGCCGTCATTGAGGAGGCCAACCGTGCCCACTCGGTCTGCTCCGAGACCACCAAGGCGATGCAGGAGTTCAGCGAGCAGCTGCCCGCCGAGGAGAAGGAGAAGCTCAACGTGCTCATCAAGGAGACCGAGGAGCTCGCCTCCAAGGGTCTCAACGGTGACTCGGGTATCGAGGCCCAGACGATCCGCGAGAAGATCGACGCTACCCAGCAGGCTTCGCTGCAGCTTTTCAAGCTGGTTTACGAGAAGAAGGGTGCCCAGCCCAGCGGTAACGAGAACGCCGAGGCTAAGCCCGAGGGCGAGGGCGAGAAGAAGAACTAAGTCTTGCCTCTCAATGTTCCGTTCTCTCGATCCCGCATATCTTCCCTTTGTAACAACAGCTTGTTAGCACCTCGAAAGAGGCTGACACCATCAAAACGGGTTGCGTCTTCCTTCTTGCATCGGTACGCATACACCTACATCTCCACCACCACTTATTGAATTTCAGTCGATTTGTAACTTCCTATGATTGCGTGTCTCTGGCAATGTGTGGGAATTGGTGTGCTGGACGGGCTGACGGTTTGAGAAGCGACGTGTTGGTTGACTCGGATCAGAGGATGTTGGTCTCTCGGATGCGGGCGATAGATGGTTGACCCCGGGCTCATACCCGGTGCAATTGTCGGATATGGGCGGTGTATGATTGACTCTCGAAGCTCACACAAAGTCAGACTGTCGGATTCAGATGATGCGTTGACTTGGAGCTCCGACGAGTTCAGGCTGTCGATTCAGACGATACTTGGGTGACTCAAGCTCACAGGGGCAAGACTATCGGAAGTCAGACGTTGACTCGAAATCATACGATGCCTACCTCTCGGATCTGTTCCAGCCCAGCGACGAGCGTGGCAAACACTGAAAGCTCGGCTGCCGACACAAGCGCTACACCACCGCAAGAGGCAGACGATAGATCAAATCAGACTTCAGACAGATCGGGGTTTGAGAGGTTCCAAAGTTGCAAGAAGAGCAAAGGTTGCAGCGGAGAGAGAAGAACGATTGTACACGGGACGACGAGTGCGAGCAAAACGAGGACCGAACGGTTGGGCGAGGAGCGCGGGATTAAGGCAGGGAAGACACTGAAGCAGGCGATGTCGAGAGCTTCCAAATGGCGGTGAATGGTGAATGCAGGTGGTGTAGTGTGCGAGCAAGAGGCTGAAGGTCAATCATGCGAAGGTGAACAATTGAGCCCACTCACGCAGCCGCTGTTGCCGCCGCCGTCCCCGCCTCGTCCTCCTCCTCAATCGTCTCCACCCCCTCGCCATCATCCAACCAACTCGCCTCGACCGTCGCCTTAACCCTCCTCACGTACTCCTTCATATTCTCCCTATACAAACTCGCCGCCTCTGCATTCGCTGGACTGTTGGGATTCGGATCGTGCAACAAGCTCTGGATACTCGTCAAGATCGCCGCCACATCGTACGTTGGACTCCACCTGTTCTGTAGGATGTCTAGACACAGCTCTCCGTTCGCGTACACGTTCGGGTGGAACATCTTGGACAGAAACTTGACGGTAGGTGGCTTGTTGGGGTAGGATTCGTCGAAGGTTAGGACGAGTTTGAAGGTGCCGTCCTCGAAGGGTGTGTCGGCGGGTCCGAAGATTACGGCGTTCCAGATCATGAGGTTGTCTGCACATGGTGCGCCAGAGATTCCGCCAGGAGGGTCGGTCGAGAGACGCTTGAAATCGCGAATGAGACGCTTTTTGGAGGGGGTCGACATCGTAGCAGATTGCGTATGAGGTGGTGGTATTCGCCGGTGGAGATTGCTGAGCTCAGAAGGCTTGATTCAAGCTTCGATGGGTTGATAGATTGGCGCGAGATGTGCAGAGTTGAGCAGGATCGACTTGACGTGTGTGTGCGATGAATGCAAAGACGGTGTGTGGATGAGAACAGCGGACCGAAGGGTTGAGATCGATGCGGTGGAGATGATGGTAGCAGATTGCGCAGCAAGCAAATCGAACGTGTTGGTCCGTTCGATTGAAAAGTGTGACGCCGCTACGAGGGCCCTGCAGCAGCAGCAGCAGCAGCGAAGAGGCGTGGGCGTGGATCGTAGGCTGAAAGCTGCTCCGCCTCAGCAAGTAGTGACACTTTTTCCCTCGCCGGTCGAGATTTTCGCTTTTTTTTTGGCCGGACGGAGCAGTGTAAGATCGAACAATGCTCAGGCCGGGCAAAAAAAAACCACCATCGCGAAGCTCTCCCTCATGTAGCAAGGTGATGTCGAGAGATGCATCAACAATGGCAGACTCGGTCATAATTGATCTTCAGTCGAAATGTGATTCCATTGGCATGAGTTCCATCGTCACTGTGTTACATGAAGATACCAAAAGATTTTAGCTTCTCGCAGCTGTCGTAGACCTCCTCCATGATCTTCTTGGCCGCCGCCTCGTCTGCACCGATACCAAGGAAGCCTCTCGTGGCTCGTAGCCTGTTCTCCTGGTATTCTCTCGACCGTTCGCAACTTGTGTACATGGCCTGCTTGTACGCATTCTCGACGCGGTTCTCGAAGCCGGCGAGATCCTTTTTGCTGGTTTCCCCAGTGACGAAGGGATGGCTGTTGAACTGGTTGTCGTTGACGTAGTATGGAACGTGGTGTTTCGATGTCATGCGCTGTGTCTTGTAGATGCTCGAGGGCGACCATGTGAAGCTCGGATCCGGTGTCGAGAAGAGCGAGGGTGCATAGGCGAGCAAGCTGAAGAGACCCAGCACCAATAGCGGAAGAAGCTGCAGTAGGATGTTGGCGTTCTGAGGTTCTTGTGCTCGCCTTTGACCCGGTCGTTGTTGTCGGAATTGATGTGTCCGCATGCCTGGACCGCCAAACGTGAACGTGGTCCCGCCGAATTGTGCTCCGCCCATCCCCATGCCGCCGCCGAAGAACATGTTGAAGAGATCGTTCGGATCGATCTCGTCGCCGTACATGCCCCCGCCTCGGAAAGGCGCCCCTCCCATGCCGCCGAATGGGTTGCCGCGTCCTGCTGCCGCCGCTCCTGCTGCCGATCTCGCATTGTCTGGATCGCCTCCGTATCGATCATATGCTGCTCGCTTGTCGGCATCTGTGAGGATGCTGAACGCTTTCGAGACAACCTTGAACGCCTCGTCGGCGCCCGGAGCACCGTTCTTGTCGGGATGCAATTGCAATGCCAACTTCTTGTACGCCTTCTTGATCCCGCTTTCGTCCACCGTCTTTTCCACTCCAAGCACCTTGTAGAAGTCGCCGCCGGCCGTCTTGACCTTGGTCACCACCTCCATCTGCGCTTGTGTGTAGGCTCTCTTGGGTGCCGTATGTGTGCTTTCTGATGTTGAGCGTCCGTTGGAAGCACTGGCTCGTGACCGAAGCCCTTCAGCCGAGGTGCCAGCAGCAGTAGACGATGTCGAGGCGGAGGCTGATGCTGAGGTCGATGCTCCATTGCCCGAAGCACCACTCTTCTCGAGGCGTACCAGCAATGCTTCTGCTGATGGTGTCTTGAAGATGGCGATGCTCTTCTTGGTCCACTTAATAGCGGCTGCGGTGTCCCCATTTGCGTCATGCTTGAAAGCGAGCCGAAGCGCCTTTTGAGCATCTTCTGCTTCCATCCTGTACTTGCAGTCGAGGTTGAAGGTATCGACGAGAAGCGAAGGTGAGATAGATGGAGCGAAAGGAGGGTCCTAAGTCTTGCTGTCGTCAGCCAGGACTTGGTGCAATGCGATTCTTTGCTGAAGCTGCGCGGCTGCAAACAATCGGTCGAATGCCGCTGTCCTCTTGTTCGCGTGTGAGTGAGTGGTGAGGATGCTGCTGCTGCTGCTGCTGGCAAGATGGGAGAAGTCTTGAGAAGGTTGAGTGTGGTGCTCGAATCTGTGCATCGCTTGCTTGCTTGCTTGCTTGCACGGCCTCGTTCTCCGGAATACGTGTCTTCTCTGCGGTCGACTTTTCAGCTCGAGAGTCAATGGGAAGGTCTAACATCGCTGAAATTTCTCTCGCCCTAGGCTAGCGAGCCAAAAGTTCCAATCCGAGTTTCAGATTTCGCGCGAGCCGAACCGACAGCAAACGGTGTTGGACCCGCGCTTGCCTCCACCAGCTCTGCCTGACACATCTTGGTTCTTGAGTACCATCAACGGAGCCAACACCACCAGCTTTAGGCGACGTTGCTTGCCTTCCACTACTCCAACTTCTATTCTGAAGATCCACGAAGGGCACTGAGCGCTGGCGCCAACCCTTACTGGTCCGATGCCGACCATCGACGCGTAAGGCCGTGGCCTGTCAGGCTTCGTCATTCATTACCTCATCATCTTCCATATTGATACCCAGACTCATCAACCCCCTCCAACGAGGCCAAGATGTCTTTCAACTTCAAATGGCCGACGTTCTCGGAAGCGTTCCATGCGAGCGCTGCGCAGATGCTCAACAGCGCGCTCAACCGCGGACCGAAGCCCAAAGTCATCGCCGATGATATCTTAGTCGAGGAGCTGGGCATGGGCACCATCCCGCCCGAACTCGAGATTCTCGAGATTGGCGATCTTGGCACCGATCGCTTCCGTGGCATCTTCCGACTCACCTATGCTGGCGATGCGCATCTCGTCCTCAAGACCAAAGTACAGGCCAACCCGCTCTCCAAACCCAACCGACCCGACATCGGCCTCTTTCCTTCCTCCAATGCCTCCAGAGGCATCCTATTCGCTGCTGCGCCGCTCATTGTTCCCATGCACCTGCGACTTTCGTCTGTAAAGCTTCGTGCCATCGTGGTGCTCGTCGTGTCCAAGGCCAAAGGCATCACGCTTGTCTTCAAGAACGACCCTCTCGAAAGCGTCGAGGTCAGCTCCACCTTCGACAGCGTTGCGGTCATCCAAAAGTACCTCCAGCAAGAGATCGAAGGGCAGCTCCGCGAGATGTTCCGCGAAGACTTGCCAGGCATCATCCACAGACTCAGCCAAAAGTGGCTCAGCGGTGAAGTTCAGTCGGACAAGGATAGGGCCAAGCAGAAGGCCGAGGCAGACGCACAGAAGTCGAAAGAGCCCGCGCTCACTCGCTCTTCGAGCGCGCCTCTGCCCATTGTCGAAACTGCCGCAACACCTGGAGGGACTCCACGACGGACACGCTCTAAGAGCAAAAGCCAAAGCAAAGCTGGTTCTAGCGTCGCTGGCGGATCCGCAGTTTCGCCAACTCGCTCATCCAGTCGATCACCTCAAAAGTCACGGCCGAGTTCACGCCGACCTGGCCATGTTCCCAAAGCAGCCTCGACATCAGCTGCGTTGCTTCACGCCCAGGCTCCTGCCCCGCATACATCGCCGTTCGACGCCGCCTTTCCCGACATCGAGAACTACGATCCTACGTACGGCCTGCGTCCCGACGATCTTCCCATACACAGCGGCTTCTCAGGCCTCGGTCGCTTAGCGCAACGAGGCCTCGGCGGTCTCAAGGATCTCACGAGCTCTCCGGACTTGGGAGCTGGCAACACTTCGGACAGACATGATATCGATCTTGACGGAGCGGCAGTGTTTGATGACTATGACAGGCAGTCCAACGAAGGAGCTTTGCACGATGAGCACGAGCACGATCTCTCGGGCAGCTCGCGCGACGGAGACCGCACCGAAGACGACGTCACCACTGATTCGGACCTCGAAGCAGCTTCTGACGATGTTGCAGATGACGTCTCGGATCTAGACGAGCAGGAGAGAGACAGTCTCGTCGACACTTCCCTCGACTACACTCGGTTCGGGTACCCCCCGGCCTCCGCTGCCTTCTCCGACACGAACGAGCTCAACCGAGCTTCATCGATCATCTTTGACGAGCAGCCGCAGATCACCGCCAAGCGCAGCAAGCGTCACTCCACTGAGGGCGCCGCTCGCAGGCCCTCCTCGAGTCGGTCAGAGCGCTCGTCCACCACTAGCGCTCAGAAAAGAAGGCAAGAGCCCGAAGTGGTGTACGAGACCATCCCGGCAGTCGGAGGCGGCACCGTCACAAGGCCGAGGATCTACCACACTGCCAGCAAGATCCAACCGCCCGAGGTGGATTGGGACGACGAGGATACGGCTCGACCCTCTCAATACGGCGGAACGCCATCCACAAGAACAGGAGCAACGCGCTTCGGCTCCGACTTTGGCAGTGCTACTATGGGTGCGCAGAGCTCACGCACCAACACGGTGCGAGGTGCGCACGATTCGCCGCAGCTGGACGCCGCCTTCGTATCGCGGGACAGCAGCCAAGAGAGCCTGCTCGATCTTCCGCCCGAGTCCTATCACAGCAGCGATGCATCGCGTCAGCAGACGCCCGAAGCAGGACCCTCATTCGGGTCTGGCTCGGATGCAAGGGCAGCATCCGCAAGTCGAGGACCGGCGTCGATCAGTCGAGAGTCTTCGTACCGCGATTTCGGAAGCCAGGATCTGCACTGGGATCGCAGTGCTACGAGCACCGCTCCGACGTCGTCCCAGTCGCAAGGTTGGGATATGCACAGTCGGTCCGATGGTGTGGGTCGTACGGACGCTAGAGTAGGTGGTGATGCCCAGTCCAGCTCGGGCATCAAGTTCCGCAGGAACAAGAGTGCCAACCACCATCGCTCTCAAACCCTAGGCGGCGGAGGTGATCGCTCTGGATTTGCGCCGCGAACGCCAGGAGAAGGGCCAGGTATGGCCGCCACGCCAGCGCGACACCGAGCCTCAGCAGCTGGTTCTCGGCCTGGCTTCATCACCTATGCCACTTCTCCACCGGGGGACTCGTCCACCTGGCAGCGGAGCCCGCCTCAGCGTGCTTCTCCAGGGCGAGAAGCCTTCCTATCGACGTCGCCCGGTGCAGCGCAAGACATGCTCTCCATCTCACCCTTCCGCGACTCGGCAACAACCAACTTGGCAGGAGGATTCACCAGCACCAACAACAGCCCGCAAAAGACCGGTCTCAACAGGGGTGTGCAGGGACCAGGCGCTGCACCCACGCACCTGTCGATCGACGCTTCGGCGCACTTTTTGGATCTGGTCAACTCGAATCACACGCTGAGTCCGTTCACTCGGAACATGGAGCATTTCACGGTTCGAAGTGCGCCCGTGACGCCCGGGTGGCAGACGATGTCCGGCAGCGCCAGTGCGGTTGGGAGCAGTGCTGCGAGTGGTACGGGTACTACGAGTGGAAGCTCGCAGACTGGGTCGAGGAAGCCTGGTCAGCAGGGTGGAGGTCACGCGAGCTCCAGACATGCGCCGAGTCAAGCTCGATCCGACCAGAGACCAGCACATCAAGCCGCTGCATCGGGACCGTCGGGCACTTTGCCCGCTCGTCGACGACGCACCTTCCAGCTGGGAGGTTCGAGCTCGCGAGACGATGCACCCCAGCCGTTCAGCTCGCCCCTCGAAACGAATGCAGACCAAGGCTTCGCTTCCTACGCCGGTTCGAGCCCGAAAGCCTTCCGAGCACCCGGATCGTCCGCCTCATCTGTCACGGACGCTGAGTCAAAAGGCATACGATCGGGCATCAAGAATGTACGTAGGAGAAGTCGACCCGATTCTATGGCTCCTCCCTCGGAACCGGCGCGCATGAGCGCGTTGCGCTGGGAGGCCATTCGTGAATAGATAGACACCCCCCTTCAATGCAAGTTAGACGACACGGCATGATCAACAGGACGATGCCAAGTCTCGGCTGTGTGCGGCGAGACGGCGTCGACATTGCGTGGGGGTGCTGAGCCGGAACGATCCGAGCGTCGCGAGACGGAGCGCGGCGTGCATTGTTGGACGCCTCATTGACGTGGAGTAGATAACGAAGCGAGTGATACAAAGAAAAGTCTCCGCGAGTCAAGCGAGTGAGGCTAGTGGTGGTTGAGATTCTTGGCCTCGCTCGCTTGACAGCTGGTGTCACGCAGGATGCAGCACCACGGCAAGCAACGCCATCGAATGTCAGAGGCGCATCAATGATAGGCGATGCCGAGGGGCGGCTGGGCACGGATTGTCCTACGGTATGCGGCTGGCGCGCTAGGACAGGTCTTGGCAGACATGCGGTGATGGTGTTGATAGCAAGCTGGAATTTTCGACGATTTGTTCTGCGGTCTGGATCTCACAAGGGCCAAAAAATGGCTCTGCTCTCGGACGGCGGTAAAATTGGCCGAGCTGGAGACAGCCGTTCGGTCTCCTACACCGTTCATCTCAGCTCCTACGATCGCAATGGGTAGTGAAGCAGAGATCGTGGGGATGGTGCATAACATCACCGGTCTGTCAACGCCAGCATCGCGGGTCCCCGCAATCCGCATCATCAAGAAGTTGAGGGAGTGGGGAAAGAAAGCTTCAAACGGCTCTGGATTCGGCGCAAATCGCGCACGCTCGTCCCACTGTCGCAGATGATGGTTTCGCCAAGGCCAATTGGACACTCGAACGATGAGGGTCGAGGGTTGATGAACCCGCATCGGAGATGATCCTCGGCATTTTGTCAGGAGTGGTGGGGTTGGCAACGATCGTGTGTCGACGGCAAAAGCGAAAAACCTTTTGTGCCAAGAACGGGTTGGGAAGCGTTGGACGCACGACCGAGCATTTTCCGAATCTCCAATCGCGCTTTTCCCCGCCTTACAGAGCCTGGAGGTGAGGTTCAGACACCGATACGAACAGACCGAGAAAAGAGGCGAAGAGTGGGGCGGGTTTTCCGACACCCTGAGCGACGTCGATGGATCTTTCCGCGGCGAATCAGCCGAGATGGTTGATCGATTACGAACTTGAGAGAGCGCCATCGGTTCTCGGGAAGCTTTCGTCGTGCCTCGCGTGATCACGCTTGACACATGACTTTTCGGCGTCAGGGATCCGAGTGTCGACTTCGAAAAGGGGGTCAAGGTTGCGACGCCATCCAGGGGGGGGGGGATCGGGACGTGTGAGGTACCGGTACATCACAAACGAGGGGCACGAGTTCTCGGCATCTCGAGCTGTCGCTTTCGGCAGACTTGCATGCCAGAAATGACGCCTTGGCATCCATCTCATGTACGGACCCACAAGACATGGTCCCAACATGTGAGCGGATGTCGAGGCAGCTTCCCGTTGATTCATGCTGCTTTCGCGATCCGTCACTTATTACCGGCCATCGTATTCCCACGGAGACGACACTATCAGTCTTCGTACCGTCTCATGACAAGAGACTGTCGCGCGTTCGATGCTGAAGCCAGGAAAAGGGCTAGGCCGCGGTCCGGACAGAAGAGATGGGGCTCCTTTCGCATGAGCCGGCTCTGGAAGAACCTCATTGCAAAGCCACGCGAACGTGACCCCTTTGGCTGGCCAGGAAATTCTCCGACGGGCCAGACGAAGCCAAGTCGAGACAGCGAAAAGGACAGGGCTGAATCCCAACCCTTAACCCATGTGCACAATCTGCAACCACACCGCTCGCCAATCACGCAAAGCCAAAATTCGAAAAAAAAAGGATCCTTTCCGTCAGGGCCGTAAAAGAAAATCAAATCCCTCACTTGTCAGCGGGTCTGGCTACCAGCCTCGGACCGTCTCGAAAAAAAATTTCTACCTTTTGCAGATGGCAGAGATTGACCGGCGACCGAGACTCAACCTTCTCAAAACAAAGAGGTGCGCCGCGGCAAAGCCTTCTCTCATCGGCATTCCGAGTCGAACTCTCTTTCGCGCCGATAGCTGTGATCTTGGTGGACATAACAGTCCAAAGTGAGGTGGGTCGAAGCGCCAGCATGCAGCTGAAGCAACCCGTTCGATACGAAAGTGAAGCGAATCCTCAACAATGATCAGCGGTGGGCGAGGAGGGCGGCGGCGAAGAGAGGGGGCCAAGCATTCCTAGCGCTGGCTTGGCGGGAAGAAGAAGAAAAAAAAATGGAAAGAGCCGGTCAATTTCTTTGCGTGCCAGTGTGCGTGCTCTTTGCGTCAAGACAACGGCGGGTGTGCGACAAGGTAGTGGCAAAGACGTGTGCTTGCCAACTGGTTGTATCGTGGATTCTACTCGAGCCAGCATCGAGCTGCTAGAGAAGGCGAAAATGGCATCTTTTCACTGCAGCCTGCTGCAACCCTAGCAGGCTCCTGCATTTGGCTCAGCTCGCCTCAACTCCGAACGGGTCAACCTGAGCCCGCCTTCCCGCCTTTTTCCAGGACCGCAGCAGCAAACAAAGATGGTCGATCACTGGCGTCCAACAGCGCTTTGCAGCTCTCTGATTGGATCCTCGAGCTTGCTCTGCTGCAGTCTTGGAACTCAGTGATCGGAGGCAAGCAGCAGCACCCGTCGTCCCAATTTGAAGTTGCGCAGCGCAAGAGCCGACAGCCAGTCTGAAACAAGGAGAGCTCATATCGACCCGCACCGCTGCTTGCTGGTTCCAATTCCTTTTGAGTGCCTCAACGTGGACAGTAAACCTTGCCGTGGATTTGACACGGGCCCGCTCGCTTGCTATAGTAGCACAAAGCCAAGCGCGTCTCGAACTGGGAAGAAAGGAGCGAATCAAGGCCGAAGCGCGAGCGACTTTGAATTCCAAGGCGGTCGGTCGCCGGCAAGAGGCTCAAACTTCGCTATCTTTTAGACAGATTAAATTGATTTTTTGCAACCAATGCGTCGGCTCAGGATTTTTTCAGGTTCAAGAACAATAATGATTTTTGTGTGGCGTGCAACCGGCTGAAATTCCCGCAAATCCCACGCGAGCCCTTTTGGTTTACCAAAAGTTTGACTTCAGGGACAGACAACGCCAAGCAACTCGAGTTGAAGAAAAAAAAATTGTTTCTCTCTGACAGCTTGACTCTTCAGCGTGGTGTCGATCCTTTTTTAGTGCTTGGCTCCAACACCGACACCAGGCACTGCACCCGTGTTGGGCCCTAGTTGCATGAAGAAGATGATCAGGTCGCCGCATGTTGCTCTCGAAACCCCCTTGTTAGCCTTGCTGCCGAGTTCCACCAGGTCAAAGCTTTGCCCTCGTCAAGAGAAGAAGCAAGCAGCAGCACTTCAAATGCCTGCCGATTGGCCAAGAGTCTGCGAGATATGAAGACGCAAGAATTTGCTTTGACTGTTGGCTGCCTTTTGGCTAGCCTGAAGCGTCTTCGCATTTGTTCGGTTGATCCGATGTCAGAGGGTCAAGCCCGCCCTGTGCCCTTGGTCAGTGATGGGCCCCCTCTTTTGCCATCATGCAAAGACGATGAGGGTCTGCAGCCCGCCGCCGTCCAGCAGGAAGAAGAGCGCTTTTCGCTTGCAAGGACCGACCGCCCGACTGAGTGACTGACTGACTGACTGTGTTGTGATTTGCCATGAGATCACACGCTGTCCCGCCGCTTTCTGCAATCTTAGAACGCACGACCGCCGCCTGCCCCTCCTCCTGCTCGCCTCCCCCCTGAGAGTATATAGTATCCGTTCCCCTTCTCAATCTCTCTTCGGTCTTTCCCTTCGTCACATCTTCACCTTTCTGATCACCATCCCTCCCTCCCTCCGCCGTCCGTCCATCCTACGACGTACGGTCACAAGAGATTCGGCACAAGCGCCGTCTCAACCTTTCATCAAAGTTGCTTTTCGTCGTCCTTTCGACCGTCGAAAGCAGTTTGTATTCCCTTACCGTTCATTCCCGAGGATCGATTGCGTTTGCCTTCGCTCCCGTGCTTGATCGACCTTGACTGACCAGCAAAAGTCAGCAACTGGGTACGTCTCATCCCCCCCATCATTGCGCCAGAATCGCATTCCCACGCCATTCTGCCTTAAGCTAGGCTCAGCCGACGACAGCCTCGAAACGCTTTCGCAAAACCGCCAAGAGTGGCTGGCTCAGTTCATAGCTCGAACGCGGATATTGCGGGCGTCTGCTGTGTCGGTTTTTCAATAAGCGGCTGGCCAGCAACGCTCCGATATGAAATGCGCCCCTCCTATTCTTTCATCTCCCACCTACAAAGCATTTGCACTTCAGAACCAATCGCTGACCCCCTTTCCGCTTTCCTTTTCATCCTCTCCGCCCTTTCAGACTCTGAGTTCTTTTCCCTCTTCCATTCCCTTCCCCCTTTGACCAACCCCACAAGAAGACCGTCAACATGTCGGACGTTCAGGAGAAGAGGGTCACCAAGCACCGAGACATTGATGAGGAGCACGCCAGCACCGCTCCCAAGCATGCTCTCGTTGACATGAGCACCATCGAGCTCAAGGCCGAGGACCTCTACGACAAGGCCAAGGTCGACATCGAGGCCGTCGAGCTCGAGGATGTCTGGACTCTGCTCCAGTGCAACGAAGGCGGTCTCACCGAAGAGGAGTGCACCCGCCGACGTGGCATCTTTGGTCCCAACAAGATTGAGACCGAGGAGCCCAACCCCATCCTCCAGTTCCTTTCCTTCATGTGGAACCCTCTCTCCTGGGTCATGGAGGGTGCCGCTATCGTCGCCATCGCTCTCTCCAACGGTGAGGGCAAGGCTCCCGATTGGCCAGACTTCGTCGGTATCGTCCTCCTTTTGCTCATCAACTCCACCATCGGTTTCATCGAGGAGCGCAACGCCGGTAACGCCGTCAAGGCGCTCATGGACTCGCTCGCCCCCAAGGCTCGTGCTAAGCGTGACGGCAAGTGGATCGAGATCGAGTCGTCCGACCTCGTCCCCGGTGACGTGATTGCTTTCAAGATCGGTGACATTGTCCCCGGTGACTGCCGTCTCTTCGATGCTATCAACGTTTCGTGCGACCAGGCTTCGCTCACCGGTGAATCCCTCCCCGTCAACAAGAAGGTCGGCGACCAGTGCTTCTCCGGTTCCATCTGCAAGCAGGGTGAGGCTGAGGGTGTCGTCATCTCGACCGGCCCCAACACCTTCTTCGGTCGTGCCGCCACCCTGATTGGCCAGGACGATGACACCACCGGTCACTTGCAGCAGGTCCTTTCCCGCATCGGTCTCTTCTGCATGGTCACCATTGGTCTTTTCATCGTTCTCGAGATCCTCATTCTCTACGCTGGTTTCCGTTACCGCTACCGCCGTGGTATCGACAACATCCTGGTCCTCTTGATCGGTGGTATCCCCATTGCCATGCCCTGTGTGCTTTCCGTCACTCTTGCCGTCGGTGCTCAGCAGCTCGCCAAGCACAAGGCCATTGTTACCCGTATCACTGCCATCGAAGAGCTCGCCGGTGTCGACATTCTCTGCTCGGACAAGACCGGTACCCTCACCACCAACAAGCTTACCATCGACACCGAGCTCGTCAAGCTCTACTCGGACTGGGCCAACGTCGACGACGTCATCCGATTCGCCGCCTACGCTTCGCGAACCGAGAACCAGGATGCCATCGACGCTACCATTGTCGGCACTCTCAAGGACGCTGCCATCGCCCGTAACGGTATCAAGCTGCTCGACTTTAAGCCCTTCAACCCCGTCGACAAGCGAACCGAGATCACCTACACCGAGGAGGCTACCGGCAAGATGTTCCGTGCTACCAAGGGTATGACTTCCATCATCATCGACCTCTGCAAGCGCAACAAGACCGAGGCTCAGGAGAACGCTCTTGAGGCCGACGTCGAGGAGTTTGCCAACCGTGGTCTTCGTGGTCTCGCTGTCGCCTTCGAGGAGGTTCCCTCCGGTGAGGTCGAGGGTGAGGGAACTGGTTTCGAGCTTCTTGGTCTTCTCGCTATCTTCGACCCTCCCCGTCACGACACCAAGGAGACCCTCGACAACGCCCAGGCTCTCGGTGTTCGCGTCAAGATGGTTACCGGTGACCAGCTCGCCATCGCCAAGGAGACCGGTCGTCGTCTCGGTCTCGGTGACCGCATGGTCAACTCCAAGGTTCTCGTCGACGGTGCTCTGCCCCCTGGAAGCCCTTACAAGTCGCTTGACGAGATGATTCTCGACCTGGATGGATTCGCCGGTGTCTTCCCCGAGCACAAGTACGAGATTGTCAAGCGTCTTCAGGGTCTCGGCCACTTGACTGCCATGACTGGTGACGGTGCCAACGATGCCCCCGCTCTTGCCCGTGCCAACGTCGGTGTTGCTGTCGAGGGTGCTACCGACGCTGCCCGTGGTGCTGCCGACATTGTGCTCACCGAGCCCGGTCTGTCGACCATTGTCGAGGCTATCCGCCAGTCGCGTATCATTTTCGGTCGTATGAAGAACTACGCTGCCTACGCTGCTGCCATCACCATCCGTGTCGTCGTCGGTTTCGCTCTGCTCGCCTTCATCTGGAAGAGTGACTTCCCCCCCTTCATGGTTCTTATCATTGCTTTCCTCAACGACGGTTCCATCATGACGCTCTCGCTCGACACTGTCAAGCCCGCTCTCGAGCCCCAGCACTGGGACTTGACCGAGCTCTTCTTCTGCGGCTCGCTCTACGGTCTGTACCAGGTCGCCTCGACTCTGTCGCTCTACGCCGTCATCTACGAGACCACCTTTTTCGAGGACACCTTTGGCGTCACCCCTCTGCACGGTTACCCCAACGACCCTCGTCTGCACATGATCATGTACCTCCAGGTTGCCATTCTTGCCCAGGCCCTCATCTTCGTCACCCGTTCGCACGGCTTCTCGTGGATGGAGCGCCCCTCGTTCGCTCTCATGGGTGCCTTCTGCCTTGCCCAGCTCATCTCGTCGATCATCGCCGCCTACGGTGACTGGGGCTTCACCAACGTCCGCTCGATCGAGGGTGGCTGGATCGGAATCGTCTGGGTCTGGAACATCATCTGGTACTTCCCCATGGACTTGGTCAAATTCTTTGCCAAGTTCCTGCTCAAGAACATCCGCTCCAAGAAGACGCCCGCTGCTGCTCACGAGGGCAGCCTCAGCCGCACCACCTCGCGCGCCGGCAGCACCTACTCGAACCGTCTCTCGTTCCTCAAGCGCGCCCAGCGCAAGGCCGGTTTCGGTGGCGAGAAGAAGGTGCACATGTCGAGCACCGAGCTGCAGCGTCTCGGCAGCATCCAGGCCCAGGAGGCCTCGCGACGTCTCTCCAAGAGCCAGTAGGCTACGTCTGTCACGATTCGAGACGACGCATCATAGAAAAAGGCGGTTCCGGCTGCAAGGCCTGGGCTCCGTCATCTTTCATCCTTATCCCCAACACACGCATACACTTTCTCATCCCTTCGCATCATACAAGTTTCGAATCTCTTTCTCGGTTGCTATAGTAATGCTTTTATCGTCCAGCGTTGCGTGATGAGGTGATGAGACTGGAGTGATACAGCGCGGGGAGGAGGAAGGAGTAAGGTTCGATCGGTTGGTGAGACACACGACGAGTCTTAGGCGACTTGTGCGAGAGGCGGCGGTGGTGGCGCAGAAGGCAACGCATGATTGGCCGCGCCACCAACCGAGACGCACGTTGGCGTCTGCTGCACAGAATCACGGCATGCGCCTCGTTGTCCGCGACTTTGTCCAGCTGTGGCATGGCGTAGGTACGAGGCAGAAAAAAGGCGAGGCAGAAAGACGGCGATTCCCATGACGTGGTGGTTATGGAACTGCGAGCGCCTCACTCAACTCTAATTGCAGTTCGCCACACCGGTAGAGGGTGAGGCTACGGTCTCACCACACACTCCGCGTGACTTTGAATAGGTGTCAAGTCGCGATCTAGCGGAATTTGGGAAAGGCGTCACTCAAGACCGTTTGTCAAATGACCGCGATCTAGAGTGACAGGAGGGAGAAGGTCACTCGAGAGCGTTCTACCGAGAGAATCGGACACCGAGGAGGTGAGGGCGAGATGGTGAGAGGGCAGAGACACAGTCTAGGCGTCCAACGCAGGCTACGCGGTTAAGGCTCGACTCCGTGTCTCGAGTATGTGACTTTTTTCCATCGCAAGCGAGGCTGTCGAGGATTGCCAGCGTTGCACCCTGAGAGGCGCGACGTAGAAGTCCATCTGGCTTGGCACAAGCGGAGAGGAAATCGTCTGACGTCTTTTTAAGCGCTCTTGTCTCACTCTGACTCCACGCGAGCAGAGCTTGAGCTTGACTGCTACACCACAACGCTGCGTCCTTTCTCGACACGATGCTGCATAGGCAGCACCGGTTGCTGGGATTGGGTATGGCGACGGCTGAGCCAGCCACCAACCCGGCAACACTCTCACAACGACGAGCTACGTGGCGGCAGACGACGCCGAGACGATCCACGCCCAAAGACAGAGTCGGAGTTGCAAACCAACAGTTACGCGAACGATCGTCAGAGCGCTGTCTCGCCTGTCTCAAATTTCTCCCACTCGTGAGGACCCTGAAGAGGGCCGTACGACGATTTCTGCATCCGGAGTTGGAGTGTCACCCTCCTCAAGAAGTGGCACTCCGCCCAGTGGTGACGAGAGTATTGAGACATGAAGGCGCGAGACGAACCGTCAGATGACCTGTGTTGGTGATGGCGGTCGGCGTGGTGTCAATGGAGACAGGTGCGCCCCGCAGACAGCTGCGTGATGGTGAGGTAGAGTGGATGCTCCGCAGGTACGGCGTGACAGGGCATGAGAGCGAGGACTACGATAGAGCTCGCTCGGCTGGTTCGGAGTGAGGCCGCTCGAGGACGACTCCGACGATCCCTGCATGGGGTCGATCTAGATATAAGCCCCCTTTCCCCTTTCGTCGTCGTCGTTGCAGCATTCCTCATCCCCGTCTCCCCCCTCTTCCTCGCTCCTACCTTCCACCACTTCACACTTGCATTCACCCTTCACATTCTCTTACAGCGTCATTCGCACCACCTCACCCTCGTCGAACCCCACCCTTTCCTTCCATCCTCCACCATCTTTTGCACAATGAAGGTAGCCACCACCCTCGCTGCGGTCGTCGGCGCACTCACCCTCCTCACCCCCCTCTCTACCGCCGCTGCCGTCGCCGAGGCCGTCGCTGTCAACGGTGCCGAGCTCGAACCGCGCTCCTCGTCTCACTGCCACGTACAGCCTCGTAAGCATCACGAGAAGAACAGGAAGAAGGCGTCCAACGCCAAGAACTTGGCCAAAGCAGCCACGACGCAGAGAAAGAAGACAACACAGCGTAAGACGAGCACCAAGCGACCTTCGTCGACGAAGAAGGCGACTACTACCAGTGCTGTTGTTCGAGCTGCTACCACCACCAAGAAGACCACCTCGACCACTTCGAACAAGACCACCACCAGCACTGCCAATCGCGGCGCCACCACCACCACCAAATCCACCACCTCTACCAAACCCACCTCTACCACCCCCTCTTCCACCACCCTCACATCATTCCAACAGCAGATGCTATCCATCCACAACGTCGACCGAGCCGCCCACTCGGCCTCGCCTCTCGTCTGGGACGCCACCGTCGCCGCCTCTGCCGCCTCCTGGGCTGCCGGCTGCAAATGGGCACACACGCCCAACAACCCCTACGGCCAAAACATCGCTGCTGGCACCTGGTCCACTTTTGGCGCCAAAGACGCCACCGATCTCTGGTACGACGAATACAAGCTGTACGACTTTGATAAGGGGGAGTATAGCGATGCTACGGGGCACTTTACGCAGATGGTCTGGAAGGGAAGTAAGAAGTTGGGGTGCGCACTGCAACAGTGCACGGCAAAGCAGATGGGACTGGGCAACTCAGGAAATGCAAACTTTGTGGTCTGCAACTATGACCCTCCTGGAAACTGGATCGGCGAGTTCAAGGAGAACGTTTCCAAGAACTAGACGAGGACAGAATGAAAGAGGGAGAGATAATCGCAGAGAAGGAAGGAAGCAAGGTGGGATGGAGGCGGGCCGGTGAACCGCGTTTCTTTCGTGGCCCCCTCCCGAAGTCCGGAGGATGTCGCTGGTTCGACGTTCGATACAGCATTCGCACGGGTTGTTTGTGTGATATATTCGGGGCACTTCGCAAAGTGATTCGTTTCGCCGTCCACTACGAGCATCGCTTGTGGCTGTGCTTGTGTGGGAGGAGACCAAGAGAAAGACGTTCGAACGCCTGTCCAGAACGGCAAAGTCCTCCATCGACAGCTTCTGCGGCGTCGGTCGAATGCTTGACTACAAGGAGGGACTAAGGAGAGACGCTCGAACGGCTGTCAAGGACGGCAAGATTCTCAAGGACGTGGGTCTGTGGCGTCGGTCAAGCGGCTAGCCGGGTCCAGATGGTGGCGACATTAGCGCTCATGTCTCATCTGCGTTTGTCGTGCGAGCAGTCACCCTTGCTCACGCACAAACTCATAGTTCACAGATGCAAGCCATGTGGCGGCACATAAGGCCATGCAGCACGCCCACATAAGTCCCAACACGGACCCGCTGTCTTGCTATTGTAGGCGTCTCTAGCTTGTAGGTCCGTGTGGGCTGTAAGGCATTGTCAGCCACCCGCTCAAGCCCCTTCCAAGCTCGTGCTACTGCAGCTTGCGCGTGGGCCTGCTCGAGTCTTAACTGTCGGATGCAAGCGAGCTCGAAGCAGGGGCTGCAACATGCTAGTTTAGAACTTGTTGCGGCCCATTGATTGCGGGTTCCATCGCCGGCTCTCGTACAGTAGATGAAGCGGGAAGCAATGGGATTGCACTCGAACTCGAGTTGGACAGGTGGGGTTTGTTTGGGTCTAGCATGGTATAAGTACGAGCCTCTTTCTACACTCGCTCCTCCTGGGCCCCGACCCCGCAAGCATCACAGACTCTCTATGCGGTCAAGCCTCCTGTCACTGACCCGCTAGTCCGTTCGACGGCTCCTTCAGTTCACGTGTAGTCGTTGCCTTGCTCAGGCCGTCCTCGACCACAAGCCTCTTGATTTCCGCGGACGTTCGGAATTCACGGCGGACGCGAAGGGAAATTTTTAGCCGTGACGAGGCAGCTCAAATTTGGGTAGGGCTGGTCGTTCCCCCGCTTCGCTTGGAGCTGAAGGTTTTCATGCGCTGCCGACAGAGGTGATCCCGTTGGAAAGCGAAATCCTCTCCACCACGTATGCCCATGAAGCCTTCGCGGACTGCAACGCAGCAGCAGTCGTCGGATACAGAGACGGCGTCGCATACATTCTGGCGCGTCGTTCACCCGCCTACCATCTCGCGACCTTGCGATCACGAAGCTCGTGAACGAATGACCCGCCGACGAGCTCGTTCCATCTCTTCGACCCTTCGCCGACTGTATCACCGTTTCAGCCATACATCGACGTCGACAGAGGCGCAGGACACACGCATCAGCTCACCGTTCGAGACCTCAAGCAACGCGAGCCTCTCTTTACGATCTGCCTCGCCCAGAAGCTGGTTCTCAACACCATCGACATCACAGATCTCGGTCTGGTCTCGTCAAACATCAAGCTGGACCGAGTCCGTAGCGTCGTCCGCTTCGTCGCTCGTCTTCCCCCTCGACCCCGCATTCGAGCTCGAGCTCGAAATCGCACTCGAGATGGCGCCGCATCAACTGGGTTCCGCCTGGAGCCACGACTCGTACAACCCAACGCAGTATCTCCGCGCTCGCACGCCCTATCCCCCCACGATGACGGACACGACGTTTGACTACCACGAGCAGCACGCGGGTGCCTCGGTTGATCGCTGGCAGTCGGCACTCGAGATCGGCTGCGGGCCCGGACAGATGTCGGTGCACCTCGCCACCCGGTTCGCAAAGGTGTTCGGTCAAGATCCCTCCCCGAACATGCTCAAGCTGGCCAACACGGTGAAGCACATGTCGGCAGAAGAGCTTGCCGAGGTGCGTCTGCCCCCTGTCGAGGACCCGACTCGAATTGAATACCTACAGGCACGCGGCGAGGATCCGGTGCTACCCGACGGCGAGAAGGTGGACCTGATCATGATGGCCGCGTGCATTCACTGGATGGACTGGCAGACGCGCGAATCGACGCTTTCCAACTGGACACGCTGGGCGTCGGTGCTCAAACCGGGTGGTACGCTGGTGGTGACAGGCGGTCGACCAGTTATCGGGCCCTACACGGGCGAGAGGGGGGATCAGATCCGTCCGCTACGCGATTGGCTGCTTGACTTCCCACTAAACTACCCCGAGATCGACCGGTACTACGGGACGTCCAAGATGGTGCAAGAGCTGCGAACGGGCGGGCTGTATCGCAAGCTGCCCATGCCGTGGGATCATAGCGGGGAGTTGGAAGCGCTGTGGGATCGAGACTCGTACTGCTGGATCCCGGTGGATGACTGTACGGTGTTGGGCGAGCAGGCGACCTCTTCGCAGCTGTCCAAGGTCGACGACCCCGAAAACTTCGCTCGCATGATCACAAGCCTTCCGCAATGGCTACGACCAAGCGTCCTTCGAGCCGCAAGATGCGACAATTCACACGGCGATCTGGTGGTCTCGATGACAACGCCGAGAAAGATGGCTGATTGGGTGAGGTCTACCTCGGGCTATCTCAAGTTTTTGCAGGACACGCCGGAGCAAAGGACGCTGAGCTTGCAGGATGAAGACTTTGCAGCGGTCGAGCTGAGGAAGGTGTGCGAGACGATCGGGATCGGGTTTGACGACGAGATCGAGTGTCATCATTCGGGTGCTGTGCTGTGTATCCGACGCACCGAGAAGGAGTGCTGATGGGGTTTTGCTTCTCTTGTATTGCTTTGCATTCGTTTCTGTTGTTGCTTAACACGCTCATTGTACGGTATTGCTGTCATCACTGTCGTTCTCGTCTAATCATACTTGCATTCATCATTGACGGATGCAGCCGAAGAGCGAGGCTGAGTTGTGACAGCACGAAAGAGAAGAATCTCGCAGGCGCGTTCTTGGCTTGCAAAGATGGAGGCTTTCAACGCGACTCGGTGAAATTTTTGAGAAGCTTTGCTGAACCCTTTCTTAGATCGACGTGGAGGCGTCATCTGAGCATTCCTCGTTCCGCTCCTCTTCTCGGCGGGTCTCTTCTCCTCGACTTTCAGTGGCAGCCATCGAGATCGGATCTGCCGACGATCAGCCACATACGGCCTCGGATTCGCCTCTTGCATCCCGACAACAAAGGCAGAAGCGGAGCTCTTGGCTTCTTCATCCAGCCCACTTTCTCACGCCATCTCGCGACCATCTGTGCAGTCACGGCCAGTGGGAGCTAGACCTCGACTCCGCACAATGCTGCTGCAGCTCCATTCAATTCAAGTCTGAAAGACAGGAACGGCCATCACGCACTCACTCAGCCACGATCCGATCCAGCATCGTATCCGCTCAGGCAAGATGCCATCGGCAACACTCGCATCGCCGACTCAACGGTCAGACGTCTCAGCGCCTCTGCCAGTTGGAACCATCTGCGAAGTTCTCGACAGCAAGACGGGCGCAGCACATACAGCCACCATACTCTCACGGCGGGTCGGCAGCTCGTCCAACCCGCCAGATGGTCACGCTGACACCGACAACGTGCAGTACTACATTCATCGACATGACCAGGACAAGCGGCTAGATGGCTGGGTTGACCAGGATCTTGTTCGGCCGGCATCCCTTTTCTTTGACAATGATGCCAAGGTAAATGCAGCGCTGTACAAGGAACACGTTGCCGCGACCAACACACGCCCGCATTCAATCGAAAAGGGCAAAAGGAAAGCGGACGACGAGCACCACAACGACGGTAGCGATGGTAGTCGCACTCCTTCGGTCAGCCGTCAAGCCTCGCCCGCCCTACACGATCGGGCTGCAGGTCACCGCGCGAGGCACAAGACTCGGGCTTCTTCTCCTTCCGAAACTCCGGCCATGAGGAACATCGATCGTGTCCTCTACGGCAACTACGACATCAAGTCATGGTATCATAGTCCGTATCCGCTCGATCAGGATGAGGACGGTCTCGAGGGCTCAACTTCTCATTCAGCCTCGTCCCACGCGTCTGTGAATCTGACCTGCAACAGACGCAATCAATCGCCCTCGGCACTGCGAGCCGGAGCAACTGCGTCTGCCGCATCAAAGCGAGCGGCTCGAAGGGACAGTGCAGGTAGCAGCCTCGGAGGAGCCCTGTCTACGTCCATCAAGGATGCTCCCGCCATCAAGGCGCTAGCAGCCAACGCTGCATCTGATGCCGTCTCACCGTCCGGACGACAATCTCCTGCATCCGCTGCGCTCGGCTCTGCCAGAGGCCGAAAAGATCTTGTCCCGACCAAGATGCTCTGGATCTGCGACGGATGCTTCAAATACATGAAGACGTACAACGGCTTTGCCGCGCACCGCAAGTTCTGTCGCAACACGCACCCTCCCGGTCGCAAAGTCTACCAACGAGGCGCGCACATCATCTGGGAGGTCGACGGCGCCACCGAAAAGCTCTACTGCCAGAACCTGTCCCTGTTTGGCAAGCTCTTCATCGATCACAAGACCATCTACTTCGACGTGGAGCCGTTCATGTTCTACGTGCTGACCGACGCTGCTAATGCGTCGTTCGACCACCCGCTCGGTTTCTTTTCGAAGGAGAAGATCTCGTACGACGACTACAACCTCGCATGCATCGTCACCTTCCCTCCGTTTCAGAGGAAGAGCTTTGGAACGCTGATGATCGAGTTCTCCTACTACCTCTCGGCGGCACAGGGGATGTTGGGCACGCCAGAGAGACCACTTTCGGATCTAGGCTTTAAGGGATACCTGTCGTTCTGGACTGCTGTGCTGCTGCGCGCCTTGATATGCTGTTTCGACGGACCGCTGCGCCCTACCACTACCGCGACGAGACATCGCAGAGCGTCGTCGGCGATCAAACCGGACGAGACGCTCCCGATCGAGGCCAGCGCAACCGACAGCAAAGCCGCGCCAGAGGAGGCGCTACGACGCTGGCACATCCTCACTCAGCGGTGCAAGCTGCTCGGCGTCTCCATCGACTCGATCTCCCACCAAGCCGGATTCGCCGAACTGCAGCAGCTAGCAGCCGAAGCGGATCCGACCGACTCCCTCGTCAGCACCGCGGGCTCGCATCGGCGCAAGCTTCGGCTCAAAGGCTGGGCCGGCAGCACTCCGCGATCGCCCCGCCCACGCAGCGCGGCAGACGGCGAAGCGAGGCGCTCCTCCCGGGCATCCGCCGGGTCCCACGCGGTTCATCCGGCGTTGGACCTGTCGAAACTCCAAGTCGACGAGTGCACCATCGCGGTGACGGTAGAGTCGCTGTCGAGGCTCACGCATCTACGCGTCGAGGATATCGTGCTCGCGCTGGCCGAGGCGGGGCTGCTCGACGCGCGCCATACGCCGTTCCTGCCGACGGGTGATGAGGCGGTGTTGCGCAACGGCGACACGGACCCGGTCAAGGGTAAAGGTTCGGACCTGGCGCTGCTGCTCACGCGCGACGCGGTGCGAGAGGCCATGGCCCGGTTCAACGTGCGTCCGGCTGTGCTGGACGAGTCGTATGCGCTCATCTAACCAATCACAACCGTTCTGAAATCCAAACACTTTGCATTGTGATGTGTGTGTATGTGCCTGAGTCCAATCACTTTGCATTGTGTCTGAAGGTGAACATTCTGCATTGCGAAGTGTGTGTCTGAGGCGAGGAGTCTCACTTGCTGGCACCCCGTCGTTCGAGACGGGCCAGACTCTCGGCAGCCTTCTGCTTGGCCATGTTGAAGCTGGGGCCTCCGATCTTGTCGGCCAGAGCGTAGGTTTTTTGGAAGTAGAGTCGTGCTTGACATTTGTCTCCCGCCATCTGTTTGGTCGAAAGCATAGAGAGCGGGATCGAGGTTAGAATTGGTCCTCTGAGTCAAAGGTGTGTGGTGGACACTTACGTCGCTCAACACGCCCAAATTATACAATAGCGTCAGCTTGACACCCAAACACTCGATCCTCACCTCCTGCGTCCTCTCCTCCGACGACTCTACCACCTCCTTCCCCTTCCCCACCTCCCCTGTCTCAAATCCAGCCATCGTCACCGTCGCATCCGTCACTTCCAAACCCTTTGTCGCCCACCGTGTCGCATCCTTGACATTGCTCCCCGACAACAGCTGCGAGAGGTTGTTCATCACCAACCCCGCCTTGCATCTCTCGCTCGCCGTCGGAGCCACGCCTGTGTTGGAGGGGGGAAGGAGGATGGAGAGGGTTTGGAGGTAGAGTGGCACCGCGTACTCGGGGAGGTTTTTGGCGGCGTAGAATGTGCCGAGCGATTCGATCGAGGAGAGCAGGTCGAGCTTGGTCACCCAGGCGGGGAGGTCGAGGTCGGCGAGTGAGATTGTGGTCGGTGGTGTGACGCTAGTCAATGTCGCTTTTGTGGCAGGCGCGGGCGAGTCGGGGGTGGAAGCGGCGGCGAGGGCGGAGGACCGTACGTCAGCGGGTAGGACGAGGCGGAAGAGCTCTTCGACACTCCATACCAGCCACCGCTCAGCGGGATCTTGCGACTCGGCGGTACCCGTCAATGCGAACCTAAACTTCCCACCTTCCTCCTGGTCAACAGATGCAAGCTTAGCCTTGTCCAACAACGCCACCCGAACTTCGGGTAGCTGACCGAGCTGTCCCAGCTTCTGCGCAATCTGTACCGCTCTCATCCTGTCCTTATCGCTCCTCTTCCACTCGCCCTTCTCCTCCCCCACCCCCTCATACTTGCCCCTCTCCATCACCTCATCCCAAACATCCTCTAACACCTCATAACTCTCCTCAACCCTCCCTTCGCCCTCCATTAGCGCCGCCAGTGCGATCGCAATCCCCGAGATCTTCAACATCGCCTCCCCCCTCTCCCCTTCCTTCTCCCCCTTTGGCGTCGGCGTGACTTCGTTCAACTCCCCCTTCATCCCCCTCGCCTTCTCCAGCGCTTTACGGAAGTACGACTCGGCCCGCCTCGCATCGCCGCGATTCCTCGCCTTGAGTGCCGCCCGCAAGTCGTCCCGGATCGAGACGGGCCAGGCGGAGAAAGATGTGTAGTACTCGTACAGACCGTACCCGGTGACGGCGACGGCGAGCGCGATGAGCGAGGTGAAGAGTGTTCCGACACGGACGGCGCCGGGACCGGAGACGGGGCGGGGCTTGAATCCGGGTGTTTCGAGGTTGCCTACGCTAGTGGTTGACGAAGAAGGCTGGGAGGGACGGGTGGTGTTGGCGGTGAGGAGGGTTGACGAGAAGGGTCGGGCGAGGGTTCGCGAGGGTTGCGCGAGGGGTCGAGATCGAGCGACGGTGCGACCCGCGGTAATGGCGACGGTTCTGAGTGATGCCATAATCGATGATGAGAAGCTTGATGATGGTGAGGAGAGAGGTGTCGTGGTAGGCTAGGATAGAGGCAGAAGGTGTCGCTGACACAAGCCAGGAACGCTTTCTTCTCAGATTTCTCCACTTTCGGCAAAATCGACCGATTCTAAGATGGGAGATCACCCGATTGGGCACGCGGTCGGACATGCCCGAGCCTGCCCCAAGAATCTTCTTCTCGACCTGGGCTCAATGTGGGCCGAGCATCCGAAGTCTGTGCTTCGCTCAACCTTCTGAGTCGACACCTTTGCAACGTTGGCATCCTACCACCATCCTCTGCCGCTACATCGCGTCCACATCTCCATCATGTCCGCCGCCAACGTCACACAAGACTCGCTCGCTACGGCCATCACCACCCTCCTCGCCTCTCTCCCCTCGCTCTCCGCCTTACCCCCCATCTCTCCCACCCCCAAGCTCCCCACCACCGAAGCCGAAGTCTCCGCCCTCATCGACCACACACTCCTCGCGCCCAATGCTACCCCCTCGCAAATCTCCGCCGTCTGTGACGAGGCAAAGCAGTACCGCACCGCCACGGTGTGCGTCAACTCGTCCATGATCCCCTATGTCGCCCAATTCCTCTCTGGAAGCGGTGTCAAGCCTATCTCTGTGATCGGGTTTCCGTTCGGGTCGGCGAATACGCCGTCGAAGGTGCTCGAGGCCAATATCGCGTGTGAGCAGGGTGCGAAGGAGATCGATATGGTTAACAACATCGGACTGCTCCGTTCGCAGCACTACCTAGAGGTGTACAGGGATATCGAGGCGGTCGCGAAAGAATGCCACGCACAAGGCGCCAAGCTCAAGGTGATTCTGGAAACGGCGATGCTGACAAAGGAGGAGATCGTTGCAGCGACGTATATCGCCTGTTTGGCCGGCGGCGACTTTGTCAAGACCAGCACGGGGTACGGAGGACCGGGCGCGAAGGAGGAGGATGTGAGATTGATGTACGAGGTGGCGCGAAGGGAGGATTTGGGTTGGGACGGGAAGAGCAAGGAGGTCAAGGCGAGTGGTGGGGTGAGGAGTTTGGAGACGGTTCAGGCGATGGTGAGGAACGGCGCGACGAGGGTCGGTGCTAGTGGGACGAGGGCGATTGTGGAACAGGTGAGGAGTGGTGCTAGTGCGCAGCCTGCAAAGGATGGTTCAAACTATTAGTCGCAATGACATCGTGGTCTTCGTCCATTGCGAGTGCATCTGTGGTTACAACTTCGAAACAAGAGTCAACGGTGACGTCTGCCCTGTCCTTGACTGTTGCGTGGACTCGTCGTCTGCAACCCACCGCCGAACGCACTCGATCAAGAGCTCTATATCCTCCACCGTATTATCTGCATGCACGCAGATCCTCACCCTATCCTCCCCCCTCGGCACCGTCGGATAGCAGATCGGTCTCGCCAGCAACCCATTCGCCCTCAGATGCGCTGCCAACCCCCTCGCATCAGCCGTCAGTAGCGGGATGATCGGCGAGGGCTGCTCCATCGACCAGCTCACGAAATCCTCCTCCTTTCCCCTCTCGGCTCCACCCCGAGATGTTAGCTTGAGATGCGGCGGCAGCGCAACACGCCTGCCCCCACCCGCCTTCTGTGATCGAACGACCCCCTCAAACCCGTCCACCAACCTCCTAGCGTTACTAAACGTCTTCCTCGCCGCCAGCTCGGCCGTACCATCCCGAATCGACTGGAACGCCGCCAAGATGGACGCCAACTGCGGATACCCCAGCGCAGTACTGAAGATGAGCGGTCGTGCGTAGTTGATGAGGTAGTGGCGTGCGGTCTTGCTGCAGAGGACGATGGCTCCGGAAGCGCCCCATGCTTTACCGAACGTCATCAGGCGGGCTGCGATGCGCGGATCGTCTTGGAGGGAGAGGGCGTTGACGAGACCACATCCGCGTGAGCCGTAGAGTGCGGTGGAGTGGGCTTCGTCGATGACGGCACAGATGCGGCTGGATTCGACGTAGGAGGAGAGCGTGTCGAGGAGCGGGCGGAGGGGGCAGACGTCGCCGTCCATGGAATAGACGCTTTCGACCGCTAGCCATACGTTGCTCCCAGCCGCGGTGCTGCTCCCCGCCGTAAGCGTTCCGTCCCGCGTAAGGCCCGCCAGAATCTCTCTAAGATGCTCCACAGAGTTATGCCGGAATGGGATGCGAAGATGCGTCGGGATCCTCGACCTTCGCAACCCATCATGCACGGACGCGTGGACGAGCTCGTCGTAGATCACCACATCTTTGGGTTGAGGAAGTGTGCTCAGCAGGGAGACGTTGGCCTCGTATCCCGAATTGAAGAGCAGACCGGCGGAGGACGAAGCAAAGTGGGCGGTGAGGTCGTTTTCGATCGCTTCGTGGATCGAGGAGTTGCCGTCGAGTAGGCGGGATCCGGCACTGCCGAGTTGGGAGGAGAGGGGGTTGGACGTGACGATGGAGGTGAAGTCAGATCGCACGCGCGAGGAGGTGGCGAGGCTAAGATAGTCGTTGCTTGAGAAGTCTACGAGTGGTTGCGCGAGGGAGCAGGATGAGGAGGAGGAGGATGGAACTGTGGCATAGACGGTGAGCTGTCGGAGAGTGCCTTTTGCTGCTCGTCGGTCGAGTGCCGATTGAAGCTCGTCGTCGAGCATCGTCGTGCGTTTCGCTGCAGGAAGAGCCCTGGTAGCAGTGCTCGCTCTAGTTGATGGTGATACGGAGGAAAGGTCGATGGTGCCCGGTCTAGATCGGAGCGTGATGAAGGATTGTTGGGCCGAGTTGATTTGGGAAGAATCGATTTAAGAGGCCGGAGAACTTGCCGAGGTTGCGATTTGTTTTGACAGTGTTTGATCTTCGTAACGATGCTTCGCAATAAGAAATCGGCACGTTGCCGGAGCTCAGTCAGACTGACGTTTCCTCCACACAGCACAGCAGCAGAGCCGTGCGTCTGTGCAGCGCCCCTTCTCACTCAGTCACCTGTCGGACCCTAAATGCTCTCAGTATCGCATCGCGTCACTCAAGGGCTCATATCCTGACATCAAGCCAAGCCTTGTACCTTGGCGCTGCTCTTGACCTTGAAAGCCATTCCCTCCACCACCATCATAAGTCCATCCGAGATTCGCGCCTTCGATATCGTCTATCACCTCTCGATAGCCGGGTTGCATTGCCGGTAACGTCGTTGGTCGACACCTCCTCATCATCATGAGCGCAGTGACGGCATACGACGCCGCCTTTGCCTCGGCGGGAACCTCACTCGCTCCTCTGCCGCTGGCCGACGGCGACGCCATCATCTCAGGCAAAGCCGCGCGCGCAAGCATACCGAACCTCGAAGATGCCAAGGACCCATCAGCACTCACACCGCTCCGAGCTCACTACCTCAAAAAGACGCTCATTCGTCTACAGATGGAAAGAGAAGTCGCTCAGCTCAGCACCAAGAATGCACTCTCCACATTTGGTCCACCTTTCCGCGCATCGCCCGAAGCTCGCAGAACCGATCTGCCCCTCCTGCGTTTCATGTTTCAGCACTTCGTCCTCACCTTCCCCTTTCTTAGATCAGCGCCATCCAACTTCTTTGCAGACAAGGTGCAAGTCTTCTTTGACAAGTTCCTAGAGCGCAACATCAGCGGCACAGACGACAGAGACGAGTCTACCAAGCGACGCAGACTCACCAACAAGCTCGAAAAGTACTTTGTCCTTCTCATGGGCTCCGCAATCAAGGTCAAAGGCATCGGCGAAGATGTCGTGCGCATATCCGAACGAGATCGTGCCAAGATGGATGCGGTCGAGTCGCGTCGTAAGGCGGCTCTCGGCAGAGCTGCACGGTCACCGAGGGCTAGCGACGACGATGCATCATCTGGCTTTGATATCAACGTCGTCTCGGTACGCAACGTCATCACCAAGGGTAGAATCCGCAGTCGAGCGCACGAAGAGTTCATCATCCGCACACGTAGAGGCTACGGCCAGCCAGACATCTACGTCTCGCGGCGATATGGCGACTTTGCCAAACTCGCAGAGACGCTTCGGGTTGAATATCCGGACGAGGGCATCCGTCCGCCGCCAGCCAAGGATCGCAGTAACACAGACGTCGCAGACCCGTATCGCAAGTCACCCGCCGAGCCATCGGCATCCACAACGCACTCGGACGGTTCACGTCCCTCGACCGACTCGACCAGCTCGCAATCGCGTCTCCCCTTGCCAACAGGTCCTCTTGCCAGAGAGAAGAACCGTCTCACACTGCGAGCATACCTGCGCTCGCTTCTCGCAAGTCCATCGGTCGCTGAAAGTGCCGTCCTTATGGACTTTCTCACCGCCGAGCCCACCAAGCTCACGCCAGCCGAGGAAGAAGATGCAGCCATCCGGGAAGGTCTCGACCACGTTCGTGAGGAAGAGCATAAACGATTTTCAGACGAAGCAGCCAAACGGGCTCAAGAGCTGCAGCAGCATCTCAAGGAATTCAAGCAGGATCTGGTTCAGCACGACGGACTTACACGCATCTTTGCCACCATCAAGTCGACGCCCCGCATCGAAGATCTTCCCGAAAAGTACAAGGCGCTGCTCAAGTGGTCGCGCATCAGTCTTGCCTCTACCATCTTCCACATCTTCATGGGCAGCGACAATTCGTCCGAGATCTTCTCGCAGATGAAGCGTATGCACGGTATGATGCCCTACTTTATGCTGCGCGGCATCCTCCGCATCTCCAATCCCATGCTCATGGTTCGAGGCGTGCTCGACATCTTCCTCGCTCGACCCTTTGGCTCTCAGAGTCTCCTACAACGCATGTTTTCGAGCAGTCTGCAGGACGAGGTGCGCGAGCTCGACGAGGTCTGCACCGCCATCATTGCCAAGGTAGACGATCAGACCATCTGCGAGAAGGTGCGCCAGTTCGTCTACGCGCCCGCCGACATCCAGGCCATGTACCGTAAAGATGCCGAGGAGGAGCGTCTGGATCTTCTCACGACGATCCTTCGCTCGCCCGAGGCGCCTGCGCTCGACCGGGCCCAGATCCATCGCGTCGTCAAGGCGAGTCAGGCATACGAGGTGTACAAAGAGTACCGTAGAGGTCTCAAGAATCCCGATCTGGAAGACGAAGGCCCCCAGGACGACGACGCATGGCTGTATGAGGACTTGCATGTGCTCGTCAAGATGCTCACGCGCAAACGTGACAAGGAGCAGATGATCTCGCTCATCTTTGAAGGTGTCACCGCCGAGCTGCTCAAGGATATGGTCACCATCTTCTACTCGCCGCTCGCACAGGTCTACAAGCTCGCCAACATCGCCGACAGCTTGTCGGATCTGCAAGCGTTCATCACCGATCTCATCAAGACGGTGGAAGCCAACGAGGAGCTCAGCTATACTGATCCGACACGGACGGTGCAGGTGTTTGTTGACCTGGTCGAGCGGCACGAGGGGCGCTTCTACAACTTCGTCCACCAGGTGCACTCGAAGGGATCGGGACTGTTTGACGGCCTTATGCACTGGATTGAGCTGTTTATCAACTTTGTTCGCGGCAACGAGCGGTCTGCCGAGGCTGTCTCGCAGTCGATCCACGGCCAGTCTGCATCGGATCAGGACGTGGGCCAACTCGGGGGCATAGGAGAGGTCGACTTGGAGATCTGCCTGCCCGCAGGGGGAGAAGAGCGCAAGAAGGCGCTCGACGAGATCGACTCGTTGGTGCTGTACGCCTATCGACTCAAGTTCCTGCGCGAGCTCAAGCTGCGCCGCAAGCTGGCAGATCGCGAAGTCGCCGGCGTCGCAGGCAAGCTGATCGGAGCCGAAAAGAAACGCAGACCGGACGGGCTGACGGAGAATGACGACTCGGCTTTCGTCGGCGCTATGGTCGAGAACCTGGGTGTAGGCGACATCTTCACGGGCGAAGTCGCAGATGCCGAAGCGGAAGAGGAGGAGCTGGAAACGTCGGACGAGGACGATTCAGATGACGAGTTGCATCCTCGCGCGGATAAGCTGGCAAAGGAGCGCAGGTTCTCGTCGAGCGACAGCGAGGTGTCTGCCGAAGATGAGGAGGAGGACAGACAGGCAGCAGCACGATGGAGACCGACACCCTCGCGACAAAGCACGCTCACGCCCGGCAACATGACGCTCGCCGAGAAGCAACTCCCCTCTCTACCTCCAGGTGCAGCAGCAGACGGCGTCGACGGCGAAAAGAGCAAGAAACGCCGCAAGATCCCCGCACCAAAAGCACCCGAGCTCAAGGTACTCCCCGAAATGCTGCCTCTGTTCGTCGAGATGGTGCGACCGCTTCTGCGTCCAGCAAGGACCGCCAGTGCGTCGAGCCACCGTTCGGCCAGCTACGATCCGTACATCACCCCGGGCGTAGGTCCGCGATTGCCACCGTTGGCTGCGACCGGCGGGAACAGCGCCGACGGATTGTCGGGCGCGATGCAGGGGATGGATCTGGGGGCAACTTCGTCTCCGACTTCGTACGTGTCTGAGCCGTTCGCAACGCCTAGGGCGGATGGCGGACAGGGTGGGCGGATGGGGCCGGGTTCTGAACGGTTGCCAGGGGGGTATCAGTGGTGATCACAGCGAGGTTGATTTCAGTACATCAACGGACAATGGGATGATGCTTGGACGTGCATTCTTGCAGCGCATGCTGTCGTATGCCGAGACCAGACTGCGAAGCTTGAGATGGAAGCAACGACCGACGTTTGGTACAGAACGCTCTAAATTCGCATGAGTGTTGAGTCGTTGAGGCTAACAAATCTGCGAAAATCGAGCTGAGCAGATTGCGTGCTCAGACAACTTTTTCGCTGCAGCCGCGTGATGTGATTCCCGGTCGAGAATTTTGAGATCTTCTTGAGTTGCTGTTCCTTCCCGGCCATCATCCTTCATCCCTGTGGACCGCTTTACAGGATTCCCACGATGCACGCGATGCTCACACACAGCCTCAGGGCGACCTCGAGGGCGACCCGCAGCGCCGCTCAGGCTTCTCGAACCCTGGCTACGGTCTCGGACTCTCCCGTTCAGCATGGCTCGTCTGGATCTAGCAGCCACAAGGTCGTCGTCATTGGCGGCGGCTCGGCAGGTATGGCCGTCAGTCATCAGCTCGTTCGATCAGGTGGATTCGCTCAGGATGACATTGCCATCGTCGACCCCTCCGAGTGGCACCACTATCAACCCGGTTGGACCCTCGTTGGCGGCGGTCTCAAGGACAAGCGCGATCTCCGACGACCTCTCGCCTCGCTCCTCGACTCCAAGCTCAAGCACTACGCTTCCGCCGTCGACGCTTTCGTTCCAGAGCAGAACCAGATCACTCTCGCCAACGGCAACAAGATTGCATATGAACAGCTCGTCGTCGTCCCCGGTCTCAGCATCAACTACAACGCCATCAAGGGCCTTCCAGAAGCCCTTGCCGACTCCTCCTCGCTCGTGTCGACCATCTACGGCTACGACACATGTGACAAGGTGTTTGACACCATCTCCAAGCTCAAATCCGGCAAAGCCATCTTCACTCAGCCCGCCGGTGTGATCAAGTGCGCTGGTGCCCCTCAGAAGGCCATGTGGTTGGCATTGGACCACTGGAAGAAGGCCGGCCTCTACAACCCCACGGATCCTGCCAACTCGCCCATCTCGATCGACTTTGCCACGGGTCTGCCCGTCATGTTTGGCGTGCCCAAGTACAGCGAGCGTCTCAACGAGCTTCGTCAGCAGCGCGGTGTCGAGGGACTGTTTCAGCACGATCTCGTCGCTATCGAGGGCAACACGGCGGTGTTCGCTCGACCTGATGGTGCCGAGCAGGTGCGCAAGCAGTTCGACTTGCTTCACGTCACCCCCAAGATGGGCCCGCTAGCCGTGATCAAGGACAGTCCGTTGGCGGACGGCGCCGGGTTTGTGGATGTCGACCAGGAGACTACGCGACACAAGCGCTTCGACAATGTGTGGAGTATCGGCGATGCTTCCTCGCTGCCGACGTCCAAGACCGCCGCGGCCATCACGGCAGAGGCGCCCGTGCTGGTGCGCAACCTCACCCAGACGCTGCAGGGTAAGGAGCTGGATGCGGCATACGATGGATACACCTCGTGCCCGCTGCTCACCGAGTACGGCAAGGTGATGCTGGCCGAGTTCAAGTACGGCGGCCAGCCGAAGGAGACCTTTGGCAACTTGCTTGGTATTGACCAGGGTGTGCCGAGGACAGCATTCTGCCACCTGAAGAAGGACTTCTTCCCGTGGGTCTACTACAACTCGTACGTCAAGGGCACATGGGGTGGACCCAAGGGCTTTACCTTTGCATCGGCGCCTCTCAGTCCTGAGGCAGTTGCCGGCAAGCGCACCTTCTCCTCCTCCTCCCGAGCACACCTCCCCGGCTCTAGGAGAGGATTCGCAACATCCAGCGTCGGCCTCCGCAACACACCCGCCCGCCGACCGCGCGACCCCCTCGACGCCTCGCCCGATGCCACCCGCCACCCGCTCCCCTCGGGCGAAACATTCATCGTCCGCCCCCCTCCCAGCGCCACCCCCTCCCGCTCCACAATCTACCAACCTCAACCCCTCCTCTCCGCTGTCCCCTCCACGCCCACCTCCTCCCTCCCGCCTGCACTCCGACCTAAATCGCGACGCGCCGAATCGCAAGCCATCACGCCGGAACAGATCGCCACCATCCAACGTCTGCGCAAGGAGGATCCGATCACGTATACCAAGAGCGTGCTGGCAAAACAGCTTAACTGCAGCCCGCTCTTCGTGAGTATCGTGGCGCCATTGGAGAAGGGTGTTAAGCAGGTCAAGAGGCAGCAGGACGAGTTGAAGAGGCAGAGCTGGGGTCTGAATAAGAGGGTGGCTAGGGCTGAGCGCGAGGAGCGTCGACTGCTCTGGTAGATCGATCCTTCGTAGCCTGTATTGTAGCACTCGACTCCGCATCTTAGTCGCAGGGAAGAACAGACCGAGTGTGAAGCAGCTCCGTTCTTTGGGATGAGCAGACAGGTCAGAGCGTCTTTCTCATCGTCTGAGGCTCTGGCCAGCGCAGAGGTAGATATACTTGCAACAGACGACCGTTTTGGCACGTGCAGAATTGCGTCGGCCGCTTGGCGTAGTGGTATCGCGCTTGCTTTGGGTCGACGGCTCTTTAGGATACGTTCGAAATATGCAAGAGGTCACGAGTTCGATCCTCGTAGCGGCCCCATTCTGAAATTTTTGGCCCTTTTTTGGCGTCCATTGAACTCGCAACGACGAGCCGAATCCATTTCCACAATCTGGAGCGAAGTTGATTGGGAAATTGCTGAGAAAATGGTGATTGAACAGTTCGAGTGAGATGGTGTGAGTGACGGTCTCGGGTCGCTACGAGAGCGTCGGGAAGTCTTGTGGAAGGGGCCCGAGCTCCATCAGGTAGGCAATTGCTGTTCAAACGTCGTGAGGCTTGAGCGCTGCTGCATGGACACGCCCGTAGTGATGCTCGGTGCAGAAAGTAGGCAAGCCTCATCGCTAAGAGAGATCACTGAACATGAGATCACAGTCCCTTATCCCGACATGTGCAGGCTACTAAAGGGAGCTTCACATCGCATCTCGCAAGAGTCTGCGTGCGTCATGAGTCGATGCGCTTTGATCTGATAAAGGTTGTGTCGGAGTGGGTCGGACGAGGTTTGGACTTGCAGCCAAGCTGGGCAGGATGAGCGCGCAAGAGGTGGCTTGTGAAGGGACCCTGGTTTCGAGTTTAGCTCAGACGCGCCGCTTTTAGAGCAGCCCAGCCCAGCGCAGATAGGAGCACGGAGTAGAGACCGATAAGATGCCGCGCAACACCTCCACACGGGCGCACCCTGACACAGCCTAGTCACATTCACACGCTGACCCCAGTCACACGGCTACGGCGAGCTCTCTCTCTCTCTCTCTCTCTCTCTCTCTCTCTCTTCATCACCATCAAACCGACCCTTCTGGTTCGGAACATCCTTATCGCGCCAAGAGCAATCTTTCGCGACCAGACTGCTGGGATCACCTAACACTTTCCAGCCTCAGGCACACACGTGCTTTACAGCAACATAGAGGAAGAGACTTGCCACAATGCTATCTCGAACGGCACGACTACGAGTGCTTCGGCGGCCAAGTGCTACGACTACTCCTCTCATCCGAGGATATGCAGTCCCAGTGAATCCTTCGAGCTCGGTCGATGCGCTCCTTGGCACCTCGGTCCCGCCACCACCTCGAGAAGGACAGGAGTATGGCTCAGCAGCTGGCCCCTATCGCACTCCTCCACGATTCGGCAGCAAAAATCCTAACGACATCTCTGACCTTCTCCGCGGCCATCGTCCAAGGGAACCCACCAGCGGTCGATCCAATGGCAGTGGGAGCAGCAGCAGCAGCAATACGGGCGCGAGTCACGCTGATCTTCAGCGCATCAAAGGCACCGCCATCGGTGCCGAGCGTAGAGGCATTCCGATCCCGTCGCGAGACGAGATGCTCGACGAGATGTTCAAGCGGCCCATGCGTGAGCTCGAAGATCGACGTGGCGTTGTTGATCGAGAGCATCCTCATCCTATCGATGCGCTGTACGGTCGAAACGAGCTGGATGAGCGAGTGCTAGCCGCTGCTCGTGCGCTGCATGCTGCTTCTGCCAATCCTAATCCACGATCTGCAGACGCCGCCGACACTTATAAAGCTGCTACCCTCCCAGATTTGCTCACTCGGTTCGAATCAAGGTCCGGCTACCAGTTGTCGATCGAGCTACCCTACGAACCGACGCCCTCGGATCAACGCAAAGTGCCGCTCACGTCGGCGCACAGCTCAGAAGCAGAGTTGCAACAGGCCAACGAGGACGGCGTACTGCTGCTCGCATACGTGTCCAACTTGACCGGCGCCAGGGGCACAGAGCGCATCAGCGTCTCCTCAGGCTTTGCAGTGGAAGGCGGAGACAAGATCTCGGCAGAGGATGGCGATGGCAGGGGAGCTCTCGTCGTCTCTTGCGCTCATACTCTGTGCGCCTCGTTGCCATCCAAGCGTGCATCGGATGCGGAAGCCAGCAGCTCGAGCACCGACCAAGCCGCAGACAGCATCGCCCTCGCCATCACACGCACCGGCGCCATCTACCCCGTCCGCAACCTAATCAGCAGCCTCCCCACCTCGGACGTCATCCTCCTCCAACTCGGTACCACCGCCCTCACCCTCAACGGCACCCCCTCCACCCCACTTCGCACGTTACCCGTCTCGCCCTACCCAGCACACGTCAACAGCGAGCTGAGTGTCTCCTCCTTCTGGGGCTGGGAGGACGATTCGGGTGCCATCCTGCCTGCCTACACTTTCGATCCTGACCAACAATCTCTTGCCGTCGCCACAACCACTTCACCGCCGGGGAGAGAGAAGGAGCGGGTGAAGCTCGAACGCGATGACGCCGGGCGCAGCCGTTGGGGCCGTGCGAGGCTGGTCGAGTACAAAGATCCCTGTGGGGGGAGTGCCATGGTGGGCACGTACGACGAGCTCGCACAGCTCGATTACAAGTTGCTCGTCTCCTCCCCCGCCAACCCTCCCGCCCTTCAGGCTGATTATCCGCTGCGCTTGTCCAACACGGTCACCGAAACCACGCTCGACACTGGAGGATCAAAGGGTACACGCGAGGTGATGCAGAGTCAAACACGCAAGCCGCTGCCGAACTTTCCGCCGCCCGGATCGAGCGGTGGGCCCGTGGTGGATGTCGAGACGGGTAGCGTGGTAGGGATTGTGAGAGGGCATAAGATGAGCGCGTTGGAGGGGAGGAGGGGGGATGCGGTGCCGGCGGAGAAGGTGTTTGAGTTTTTTGCTTTGCCGGGGCTGGGGAGGAAGAATTGATTCCAGAGACACAGCTGTACACTTTGTAGTCACACTCGCGCTACGCAGAATGATACTTTTGCATTACATTGCCATCCTCGGGCCTGACAGCGTGCTCTGAGCTGTGGTTATGCGAGAGACGCTTCTCGTCCGAGCCCTTACCCGCGTGAAGCACGGACCCTCCGCTGTGCGCACTCACACCTTGCAAAAAGCGGTCACGCTCGACACGCCTCCCAACCAAAATCCACCCTTCTCCCCATCCCACAATGCCGTCGTAGCCCCGCTCATCCCCTCCCCGTCATCCTCCAACACCTTCTCGACGTTCCACTTCTTGCCGAAGAACTTATCTTGCCCTACATTCTTGCTGATCTTCAACACGGTACTCGGCGAATGCTTGTTGTAGGGATCCTTAAACTTCGCTAGGAGCTTGGGGACGTTGGGGAAGCATGCTGCGTAAATGTTATCCTCCTCGTCCACTGTTAGGTTGTCCGCCGGATAGCCGGTGTGGATGACGTCGATGAGAGCGAGCGTGTTGTCGGCTTGGAGTTCGAAGACGCGGATGTTGGGGTCGGCGGATGCGGGCACGTAGAATCTGTTTGGATACTTCGAGGATCGAACGACGCCGTTGGGGTAAGGATAAGGACCGGGAGCGGCGATCTTGCAACCGCTCTTGTCGCAGAATCCCAAGTCGCTTCGGGGCAGGATGAAGTCCAACACTCTGCCCGCTCCGGTCTTGGTCTTGTGATCATTCGTAAACACAAAGCTGTCGGGACCATTGGCGGCAGGACGGTTAGGAGTGCGAATAGCATCCCCAACGTAAGTACGGATGTGACGCATCCTCGATTCGCCCAACGTCGTTTCGAATAGCTCAAACGCCGAATTGGCTCCCACCTTGGACGCATCCATGACGGTCTTGCTAACAGGATCGATAGGAGGTCGGTGGTTGTTGAGGAAGATCCTCAACGTAGGCTTGAGTTCCGCCGACTTAGCCGGCACCTCGTACACCGAGATGCCATGAAGGTTGAGCGTGCCCTCGAACGAAACAGGCTTGACCTTGGTAATCCTGCTCGCAAACGGTCCGGACTTTCTCGTGTCGAGGATCGCAACATAGTCGTTGTTGGGTCGACCAGACACATCGAGATTGTCAATGGCAGGTGTCCAAGCGAGACGTCCGGGGATGTCGGAGCAGGCGAGGTAGAGAAGACCCGATTCGCGATGCATCCACATGTCCTCGCACGCCTCGAGCTCGGGGATCTTGGTGCACGTGTGCGAGGTGTAGTTGAGCTGTCGACCGAGGCCGAAAACATCGTGCGCTTTGCTACCAGGTCCGGAGAGGAACTGGTAGGCTAGAGCGGCGAGGGCGATGGGTACGCCCAGGTAGGTGATAAAGCTGGGCATCTTGCAGAGAGTCACTACCGAGTCGGCCTTGGTTGATGGTAGTCAAAGGCCGAGGTATGAAAGACGGATCAAGGTTCTGAAGCCGGTGAGCACCAAGAGGGAGCCGCCGGACGGAGCCCGCACAGACCACGACGAGAAGCTTCGCTTGAGCTGGTAGCCGAACAAGCCGAGCAAGCGGTGGACCAACTGAAGCGGCGACCAGGAAAGCGGCTGCGGTCTCACTCATACACCACCAAGCCATCCGTTCATCATTGTCACGTCCTGCCTGTCAAGCTGCAGGTTGTGCATCACCTTGCTTTCCCCGCAATTGAGACAGCGGATTTTTTTTCTCGAAGCTGTTAGTCATTGCCAATCTGCTCAGGACTAATTATCGCTCGCTGTGAGATTGGCTGCAAAGATCACGCATTGATAACGCAAATGCACAGAGGATGCGCAATGACGCTGTCAGCGTGTCAGAATTGCGAAGGCTGGGCAAAAGGGCCGATCTTGACAGGCTTGGATCCAGCGTTGTTCCCTCGATGCGATGCTCCAAGGGTCCTGACAACACCCTCTTCTCGGCTTGGCCGTTGGCTGGAAACTGAGAATCGAGCGATGCTGTGCCGAATGTCGGCGTGAGAATCGCACATCTTCCCGTCAGCTTCGGCCTCTTCACGCTGGTCCGTGACAACGTGGCGCTGCTCGCCGTTGCGCCTGCTGAATCACTCGTCGTCCTCTAGCTTGTCCTGGCTTGGCGTCGAAAACCTTCTCAAGTTTCTCGTTCCTGCCTTCCCATCTACCACCATCATCGATTCAAATCCGAACCCAAGCCGCATCTTGTTCAAGTCGATCTCGACCACGATATCCTGGCAAGATGTCTTCCTCGGATGACTCCAAACCCGCTCCTGTTCTGGACCCGGATCAGGCAGCCGCCGTGGGTGCTGCTCCTACCGCTACTGCCGCCATGCAGCCCACGCCCACCGAGCCCGACCAGCCGGCCAAGGAAGACCCAACCACCCTCAAGTCGAGCGCCGACAAGACCGAAGAAGCGGGCCAATTCGCCGACAAGGAGAACACCAACTCTGCCGCCGCCGCTCTCGACCACGAAGCCCATCTTCACAGCGCTCCCAAAGCCCAAGTCGCCCCCGAACGAGTCACCGACCTCAAAGGCACTCAAAAGGAAGTACCCGCTCCCGCCCCCGGTGATCCCGACCGCGCCATCGAGCCCGAGCTCGACGATCTGGGTTGGAGTGAGGAACCCAACGTGCCCATCCCCGTGCTGCACGGCATGAAGAACGAATCGCTCTGGCTGCTCGTGCGTCGCTTCAACAAGCAGACCTACCGAGTCAAGGCGCTCGAAGACCACTCGAACCGCGACTTTGACATGTATATCAGCAACAAGGAGCAGTTCCAGCCCGACAAGCTCAAGGCGACGTTTGAACGCATCTACGTCAACGTCGTCGTCGGCATCGTCGCGTTTATCCAGCACATCACTCGTGTCCGCTCTTGGTCCGAGCCCAAACGCACTGCCGGATTCATGATTGTCTATGTTGCAGCGTGGGTCCTCGACCTCCTCGTTCCCACCTTCCTCGTGTTGCTTCTGGTGTTGATCCTCTCGCCGCGTGCGAGGACGATTCTGTTCCCGGCGGCTCCGCTCGCCACGATCGACGCCAAGACGGGCCAGGCCAAGGTGCCCATGGCGGGCCATTTGGGGAGCAAGCACAGTCTGACGGGCGCCGCCGAGACGTTTGAGGGCGAAGCAGTCGAGCAAGAGGCGTCCAACTTTGTCGGCGCTCTCGGCTCGGTTGCGCTCAGCACGGCCGCGGGCAAGTCTTCCAATGCAGGCGCTGCAGACACCGACATTGACAGCGAAGACGAGGACAGCAGCGACGAGACCTCCTCCCTCAAAAGAAGCAGTTCCAAGCCAAAGAAGGATCCGGAGGACAAGATCCCCGACCCGACCAGCGTCGCCGCGCTCTCCTCTGCCGCCCAAAGCAAGGCCGCCGGCGAGAAAGCCGGCCACCCTGACAAGGGCGATCATACTAAACAGCCTATGGAGGCAGCCATCTTCGCCAGCCTCGCGCCGTTCATGCATATCCTCAACAACGTCTGCGACGACTACGAGCGTTTTGCCAACGCTCTCTCCCCCACTCCGCCCTTTTCGCGGTGGACCCCGCGAGCACGTCTTGCCGGTGCCATCCTTCCCGTCTTTTTGGCATCGCTGTATGTCAACGAAACGATGATCTACAAGGGCAGCACCTTCGGCCTGGGTTTCGCGTTGTTCGGCCAACCGCTGATCGACCGCGTCAAGTTCCCCGCTGTCATCGCTTGGTTGGACCGCAACGTGCCGGATTGGAAGAAGTACGTCGAGCTGCGGTATTACCTGCTCCGTGGAGTGCCGACGAATGCGCAGCTTACGGTGACGCTGCTGCGTATCGGCGAGGCCAACAAATCGCCACTGCCTCCTCCGCCGCCTGCGGTTGTCGCACCCCCGCCGTCGGCCCTGCACGGCTCCGACATGGCGGAACACCCCGATCTGCCACCGGAGTACGCCGAGCAGCTCGCCGACGCGCAAGCCGACGACGTGGCCTCTCGACCGGCTGGTGAGGACGCCTCTACCACCGACCCTCAAAAAGGCAAGAAGGGCAGTAAAGTGCTTGGCCTGCTGAAGGGTGTTACGAAAGCCGGGGTTGAGACGGCGCTGGGAGTGAACAGGGTGAAAGCGACGACGATGCAGTCGATGCATGCCAAGACGAAGCTGGGCGTGGTGCAGAGCGAGGCGATGGCGAAAAAGTATGCCTCGGACGGACCGGTGAAGTTCAAGGCGCGGTACAGGGGCAAGCGCGGGCATGTGTACATTGTCACCACTGCCGCTACTCCTTCGGTGGCCTTCGAGAGGCAAGGTCATGCAAGTCCGCTGCAGGCAGCAGCAGCGGCGAGCAAGGGCAGCGACGCGGTGAGCGCAGCGGAACAGGCGCAGAGGTTGGTACAGCAGAAGGGCGCGACGTTTGCGATCGCGATTGATGAGATCAAGGAGATCCACAAGGTCGGAGGACTGGGTTGGAAGGGTAAGCTTGTCGTAGGCTGGGCATTGGGTGGAGAGGTCGCGGATGGGATCGAGATTGTGGATAAGCAGGATAAGGTGCATAAGCTCACGGCGATGGGAAGGCGAGATGAGGTGTTCAACCGCCTCATCGCGCTCGGCAGTCAGAAGTGGGAAGCTTTCTAACCCCGTTCATCTTCAATCGCAAGCTCTGTCTCTCTCTCTCTCTCTCTCAATTGATGATTGCGAAGAAAGCGTGCCCGTGCCTTACAACCCACCACTACCCGCCACACCCCAATCCCACAACCACTCATCCAGCTCAAACCGCACCCTCTTCGCCAACACACTCACCACCCCATACCCTACATTCGTCCTAAAGTTGATACTCGTCCCCAACTTATCCTGCGCACTCGTCCGCACCAGCATCCTCCTCGCCACCAACCCGTTGATCTGCGAATACACGCTCAGACTCTTCGCCCTATACTCCCACAACCCAGACCTGTCCTCCACCTCGCCGTTCTCTGACGAGAGTGATGAATAGACGAGTGACATCTCCGGTGCGGCTTCGGTGATGAGCGCTTGGAAGATGGAGAGGAGGCGGTCGATGGGGAACGGTTTGGGCCCGAGCAGTTGTTGACGGTTGAGGTTTTCGGTTTGCCCGTCGGTGGTGACGCGCAGGGCGGTTTTGGAGGGGCGCCCTCGGGTGCGGCCACGACCAGGACCGAGTTTACGTCCGCCTTTGAGCGTTTTACCCTTGCTAGAGCCGGACGAGAGGCTGAGCAGCGAATCGTCGCGCAAAAAATACCGCACATCCAAGCGGGAGGGGTTGTACGATGCGAGGAACGAGGCGATGACGAGGAAGGTTGGGATGAGCGCCAGCGAGGGGAGGAGGGAGATGGTGGCTTGAGAGGAGGCGGAACGAAGCCGGGTTAGGGCGAGGGTTTCACGTTCGAGCCACTCCTCCTCGTCGAATCGGCGCTCTTCGTCGATCATCTCTACATCCTCCTCCTCGGCAGCACCGTCGGATGCGGGCGTCGGAGAAGCTGCTAGCCGTGCAGCACTGGCTTGGATGGATTTGATCCTCGCCTCCTGCGTCCACTCCCTCGGCCCCACCTCGCGCGTCTGCAGGCGGAGGATGACGTCCTTGAACAGCGCCGACGAAGCAAGCACCAGCTGTGGCAGCTCCCACGAGCAGTACTCCCTCGTCTGTACGGGCGCGATAAACGAATGCCACACCGCCGCACACATAGTTCTGAGCTCTTCGACGTCTCGCACGTTGGACCGCACCGCATCGTAAAATATGCCGACAAACTGCTCGTGCAGTCCACGCAGCCCTTCCATCGTAACCTCGTGCCCCGATTCGACCTTTCGCAGCTTGCGCGTGGTGGAGCGCTTGCACAGTGCGGGCGAGGTGCCGGCGTGCATCTGCGCCGATTGCACCGACGAAGAGTAGGACTTCCAGAGATAGGGAAAGTCGAGCGCGAGGATGGAGAGGATGTCGGGTCGAGTGAGGCGCGGGAAGCGGATGGTGATGGGCTGGTGCGATACGGTGAGGCCGCTGGGCGTGTGGTATTGCGACCATGAGAGGATGGAGATGAAGACGGTGGAGATGCGGCCGGGATTGGCGGCGAGGAGGGCGAGTCGGCAGAAGGCTGTCCAGATGTGTTCGGGCCAGAGATCGCGGATGCGCTCAGCGTCTTTGATGACGATCACCACGCGAGCGTGGGTTGAGGAGAGGATCGTGCCGAGCTTCCAAAGGAAGTAGTCGATCGATGCTTCGGGTCGGCGGTACTTGGTCTTGGACGAGCCTGCGACGGAGGGGGCTGCATCGGACCGACGTGTTTGCTCGAGTTGCTGAACTTGCGCTTCGAGAGAGGTGAGGATGTTGCGAAAGAGCGTGGTCGGGTTGATTGACGTGAGTGGAGAGACACTGCACCAGAGCAACGGGTGTTCGTCGTCACGATCACGATGTGCGAGCTGGGTGAGAAGGTCTGTGACGAGTCGAGCGGTGGTGTTGGGACTGCAAGCGTCGTGTAGCAGCAACGAGGAGGGTAGGGGCTGCGAGGAGTGGCCGAGCAGGTCGGTCAGCGCGACCATCTGCTGAGCCCTACCAGCTTGACTTGACGAGGAATCCATCGCAGCTTTGTAGCGTGGTGATGGTCAAGGATGTCATGGGAAGAGTAGGTTGGTGACGAGTGCACACGGCCTTTGACAGCGACGGCGACCGCGTGACAGGTGGAGGCGAGAAAGCGCTCTGCTGTAGGCGAAATTTTCTTGCAAAGTGACACACTTTCTCGAGCTTGGATCCTTTCACTTTGTGCTCAGCCCACCTCTTCACTATCATCACCGCCGCCCAGGGAAGACGATCAGGTTTCAAGATGTCTCTCTGTCGCTCATCTCAATAACACGAGGAACGATGTTGCTGAAACGAGCTCAGCCAAGGGCCTTGCGCTCTCTTCTGGCAGCTGCTCATCCCAGCGCTGCTCGGCAATCTTGTCGCAGGGCAGTATCCTCATCGACTCTACACAGCGGAGCCTCGACATCGTCACTACACCCTTCGCCATCCCATCAACAAGCTGTATCAGTACGTCAAGCTAGCCAATCTCGCGGACACTCACAGCACCGCCGCTTCCACTTTGGCCCGGACCACGCCAACCAACCCGGCCCCAGTCGCCTACCGTCTCGCAAGGCAACACCTCTGGACGAGATCACCAGACTCCGCGAGCTCATCAACCGAGCCAACGCTTCCAACTCCAAGCTGTCCAAGGAACGAATCTTGGCCGAATTCGACGACTTGATACCCCTGCTTGCCTTCCTGTACGACCCCTACACTCGATTCCACGTCACCTCGTCCAGCCTGCACAACTACCTCCAACAACGGCGGAAGGATGACTACTGGCAGAACAACCAGGCTCCTCTCATGAGCCTCCCCTCGACAAGCTCCCAGAAGAAGACCCGCGCAGCCGCCCTGCGAGCCAAGCAGGAGCAGGACGTTCGAGAGCAAACACCTGCCACCCTCCTCGAGCTCTTCCAGCTATTAGCATCGCGCCAGATCACCGGTCATGAAGCCATGGCGGTCGTCCGAAACTTTCTCGGCCAGCACGGAATCATCGAGCAGCACGAGTATACGCTCAAGGCAGCCGACGATCCCAACATGACCTCTTCCGAGTTGTTCCGTCGGGCTCTGTTGCGTCCGACATCGCTCGAGATCTTCTACAGGTGTCTGGATCGCAATCTCAAGGCGGGCTTCAGGGAACGCATTCTGCGTCAAGCCGTTGGTGCAGAGACGGCAGCACAGCAGCGCACGAAAGGCAAGGTTGACAAGAAGGACAAGAACAAACCCACAGACTCGCTTGATTTGATCCGTCAATCTTTCGAGGTGGCTCTTGGTAGACCGGTGAGCAGGGACCAGCTTCATTCGCTGTTTGCTCAGGAGGACGCACCGGCATGGTATGCGAGTAGGAAGCTGGACGGCGTGCGATGTCTTTTTGTGGTGCGTCTTCAGCAGGACGATGCGCAGTGGAAGGTCAGTTCGATTCTGGCTCTCTCGCGCAACGGTCGACCCTTTTCTACGCTATCTGTGCTGGAGAAGGAACTGGCGCAGAAGCTGCCCTCCTTCCCCGGCCTCGCTGACCTGATCGGCTCGGCGAGCAGTGACAGTGATGGACTGCCGACCACGGCGACGCTGATCCTCGACGGCGAGGTATGCATCCTTCGACCTCCCGAACAAGCCTCGCTATCGGCTATCAAGCAGCTTGATGCTAGCCTTGCGCAAACTGGAGAGGACATCACGGAGCAGACCATGGTCGAAGACTTTTCCGCCGTCGTCGGCCTCATCAAGCGGCACAACTTTACGATCCACGAGCCGGCTTTTTTCCCATTCGACCTGCTCACCCTGCAAGAGTTTACACAGTGGCGAGCGTCAACCACACGAACGTTCTCACAACGACTGCAAACCCTCGATCCGCTCGTCACGTTCTTCCAAGCCGATGCACGACGCCATCGCAAGCCGGACATCATCCGCAAGCTCTCGCAGCACCTCGTCTCCTCCACGGATCAAGTCGAACGGATGCTCGCCACCGCGAGCCAACGCGGATGGGAAGGACTGGTGCTGCGGCAGGACACGCCGTACGAGGGCAAGCGCAGCAAGGCGATCCGCAAGTTCAAGGAGTGGAAGGATGCCGAGTATACCGTCCATTCCATCACCGTCGCCACGATGCGGTTGCCGATCGATGGACAATTCGAAGAGCGCGAGGCGATGGCGAGTATACAGATTGAACACCGGGGTACGAGTGTTTCGGTCGGGTCCGGGTTCACGCCAGAGCAGAGGGTTGAGTTTGCAAAGGATCCGAGCAGGATTGTGGGCAAGGTGGTGACGGTCGAGTACTTTGATGAGTCCAAAACGACGGCTGGGGGAGGGTCAGCACGGAATGGCGAGAAGACGGAGGTGTATAGTCTGCGCTTCCCGAGGATCAAACAGATCTGGGGCGAGCAACGTGACATTTGAACAGCCTTCTTTACCAACGCTAGAGGTTCTTAACTTGTTCGCAATGCGATCATCATTCATAGACCTGCACAGACACGCGATTCAGCAATGAGGGAGGCGATCTGCATTGACACGATCGGAGGGGGGGACAACAGTCAAAGTTCAACACCTCCGGTATACACTCTTACGCCGGGGACGCATTTAGATCTTGGCCATGGCGGCGACGTCGGTGGACTGGACGTAGTCCTCGCACTCGTCGGCGATGCGCTCCTGGAGCTCGTCGAGCGAGACCTTTGCGTCCTCGACAACGAGGGAGCACTGGAGCTTGCTAACACCGTAACCGATGGCGACGAGCTTGGAGGAACCCCAAACGAGACCGTCCATCTCGATAGCACGGACGGAGGCCTCGAGCTCCTTCATGTCGGTCTCGTCGTCCCAGGGCTTGATGTCGAGGGTGACAAGCGACTTGGCGGCGGGACCGGGACCCTTGGCAGCCTTCTTCTTGTTGTACTCGGCGACACGCTCGGCCTTGATTCGCTCGGCCTCCTCGTCCACCTCGTCGTCCGAACCGAAGAGGTCGACGTCGTCATCGTCATCGGCAGCGGCAGCGGGGGCAGAGGCGGTGAAGGTGGAGCCAAGGAGAGTGGCAGCCTTGGCCTTGTCACCGGTGAGGTCCTTGTGCTCGGCCTCGTACGAGGTGATGTGCTCGTACCAGCGGGCAACGTGCGAGTGCTTGTCGGCGTCGGGGGCCTTGCCGAGAGCCTCGTAGACGGCGACGTCGGCCTGCGAGGGCGAGTGGCTGTGGTGGCAGAGAAGCAAGGATTTAGCGGGGAAGGTTGTCAGCATGCTGTAGCTTTTGCAGGGACGGAACGTGGTCGAGGTCTCTCTTCCGCTTTCCAATGCCTCCTGCTCCTTCTCCTCTCTGCCTTCTACTTGGCAGCAAATGCAATGGAACATTGAAACAGATCAGATAGCTTGGAAATAGTTGGGTTTCGTCAAAGCATGAAAAGGTCGCGGGGTCTTAAGCCGCTGGGCTCGGAAACACGGACCAAAGCAAAATAGTCATCACGTTGTATGTTCCTGTAGAGGTTGTCCTTCGTCCACCTAGCAGCAGTTGCATGAGCCGAGCTCGATGCTGCTGCTGATATCATCGCTGGCTTGGCACTGGTAAAGCTGAGAAAAGAGACTCGACGTTGGTGACTTAAAAGATGCTTACCCGTCAACGTAGGACTTGTCGGCGAGGAAGCCGTCGAGCTTGGAGAGGTTAGCAGCCTGGGTGAAGTCGGGAAGAGACATTTTGATGTATGTACGATGTGGTGGATCGGACCCAAGGAGGAATAACACACCTGATTGGCAGCATGCTCTTGCTCGCCGTTGCAGAGAGCGCAGCCCAACGCCGCTCGCTCGCTGGCTCGAGAAGAAATCAAAAGAAGAAGAAAAAACGCAGAGCTTCTGAAGGAGAAAAAAAAAAAAAAAGTAAGTTTGCCTGGCTCCAGCGTGTTTCTTCTCAGGCTTCGAGTGGCGGCGGCGGCGGTCTGTGCCACTAAGGCAGGCGCAAGCAGAATCAACACCAAAATTATTCTGAAATTCGGTTGCAGCCCAGCCAATGCCAAAATTTGCGAGCGCACTGCTCCTTTTCTGGCAGTGGCGAGCTTCTGTGGCCCGATCACAGAAGCTGTAGAGGCACGTGCGAGAAATAGTTTTGTTTTGACATCGCCTTCGACCTCACATCTCTAATTTCAAACGCTGGCCGACTCCCGGCTTCCACTCAGACGCGGAGAATCAGGGTCGACGTCTAGGCTGCCTTGGTTTGTGGGAGCGACAGCTTCTGAGCGAGAGACTCAGGCAGACTTGATTCCCGGCATGCAGCAAAGCGAGCAAGCGGATTCCTCTGCAAACGAATCACTCCACGCATCCTTCCTCTTTCTGTCATCACTCCTCCTCTCTTGCTCAGTACCATCACGCTCTTGCGGCTTGCAGTCACAACATTCATCTCCTCTACCTCCCACTCGTCGACCGTCTGGCGATCTCATTGCTCAATCACGGAAGCTAGCAACTCCCTCCTCAAGCTCATAGCACGATCATATCAGGCTCCTGCGTCCCTCGACCACTGCGATCCACTCCTTGCCTCTTGACGCAATCGCACATCCACATCATCACGACGCCCATCTTCATCGAACCATGAAACACCAATCCGTGGCCGTCTCGGCCGCTGCGGGCCCTTCGCGAGTCCAGCCATCCACCTTCTTGCTCAAGGCCGGCGCCAAGAATGGCATCGGCGGTCTCCCTGGCGGCGTCGTCGGTCCCGAAGCAGCCGGTCTCGACCCATCCGGTCCCGAGCACTTCTTCGTCACCCTCGCCGCCTACGCCGATGCGCTCGACGCCCTCCCCCTCGACCTCACCCGTAGCTTCTCCGACCTCCGCGAGCTCGACGCCGTCCTCGGCTCGCACCTCAACAGCCTCACTGCGCGCCTCAACCACCTCACCGCCCTCATCGAAGACCCCGAGATCGACCAGGGCCAACGTCTGCTCGCGCTCAAAGAAGTCGCGGAAGAGGCACGCGCCTACAAGATGGGCGGCGAGGACAAGATCCGCGTCGCGCTCAACACCGCCGAGACCATCATCAGCCACACCGACTACATTGATGCGCTCGACGCCCAGCTCGACCGCTTCCCCGAAATCTCGGCGCTGTTGAACCCGACGAAGCATCTCAAGCTCGACCAGTACTACGTGCCCGGTGCGCTCAAGGATCGCAAACTCGTCTCGTCGCTCGACGGCACGCTCGGCGCAGCAAGCGGGTCCGGCGCGGGCGACATCAACGGCACCGGCGGGTCGAAGAAGAAGAAGGTCGCTGCACACCTCGCTGCCACCACCGCAGGAAAAAGCCACAAGGCCGCCGAAACCGCCTCCATCACCGGCTCCGCAGCAGCAGGCGCAGGCTCGTCCAACAGCAAGAAACGTAAAGCCATCTCTGGCGCCGCTGTCGCCGTCTGTTCGGCCGGCAGCGCCAAAGTCGCCAAGACTTCCGCCGCGGGTAAAGGCGACGAGGACGTCAAGTCGGCAGCCAACGGATCCAGCTCGCACAAGAAGAAGACCGACCCCCACTCGCACGCCGCTGCTGCCAAGGCGAGCGCTTCGAACAGCAACACGCGTCTTCCGCGCGCTGCACACGCCCACATCGGCTACATCGAGGATGACGAGGATGCGGGTGGCCGCAAGGATGGATCTTCGCGTCGTGGTGCTGGCGATGCCGAGGACTCGGCGGGCCGCAGTCGCAGCCGTGCTGTCCGATCGGCCGCAGCGCAACGCAGCGATGACGAGGACGAGGATATGGACGATCCCGACGCCGACGAGCCCTCCTCTTCCGAAGAACCCACCGCAGCCCGCACCTCGGCCAAGAACCGCGCTCGAACCAACGCGCGCACCACCACCACCTCGCGCGCCCGCAATGCCGCCGCCGCATCCCCAAACATCGGTTCCGCCTCCGCAAGCCGTGCTGACAGCCCCGCCTCCAACACAGGTGGAGCGGATGATGCAGACGAGGCGCGATACTGCTTCTGCAACAACGTGTCGTACGGAGACATGATCGGGTGCGACGATGACGATTGCGAGAGGGAGTGGTTCCATTTGGGATGTGTGGGGTTGACAAAGCCGCCCCAGGGCACGTGGTACTGCGAGGCGTGTTTGGAGAGGAGGGCGGCCAACGGGAGGGGTGGCAAGGGCAAGAAGGGCAAGAGTTCGAAGGGTAAGGTGCGTCGTTAGTGTGGAGCAACACGATATCGCTTCTGCGTGGCTACTGCTGTATTCTGTGCTGCGCTTGCAATTGGGTTGCTGGTGCAGCAATACCTCTCTGCTGTGTGTGTGTGGGAGATGATCCTCAACGGCGTCGTTCGTATGGAGAATCGACCAGGGGCGATCTCCCGATGATCGTCGAGGTGTGCGTCGAGCAGTGAGAGATGCACGGCGAATTTCCGGTAGATCTTTCCGACGGATGTCGTCACAAACGCGAGCGAAATACGCCGAACCAACACCTTCGGCCAATTCCAGCCAAGAAAAGTTTCCGAGACGAGGCTAGGCGAGAGGATTGGATCGACGGTCGAGCCTGTGTGTGTTGTCCCATGTGGGCTGAGCGCAAGGGTTTGGCAGAGTTTCATTTCTAGCGAAAGTTTGCCGAGGGCACGGCTCTGACCCACGCTGACGGTTTTTCGCCGAGGAGAGGGGGGGATGACAAGGTTGACAGGTGAGCTAGGGAGGAAGCGATATCGATAGATGGCGTGTGGCGATAACGTGAGGAAGTTCGGGTTCGGTACGGCACATGAAAACGGCTGTTGGATGCAGGGAGATGATGTGTGCATGTTGAGATGTTGTCCTCCTGCCCGGCTTGAGGGTTGTCGTTGGGTAGACAAGAGACCGTGCGACCGTGCAACCTGTCACATTCGATATAAGTAAGGCTCCTCCTCTCCTTCTATCTTCTCACCATCATCGTATACCCATCAAACTCAGGCCAGAAACATCCAAGATGACGTCGCCAGCCACCTCCCCCCCCACCTCTGCGCCCTCCTCTCCGCGTCGCTCGCTCTTCCACATCCCAGGCCTCCCCAAGAAATCCTACCACCCTCAATCCGCCTCTGGCACCTCTACCCCCTCCGGCCAGGTCACCACGATCGCGCAAACGCCCATCCTCGAGTCCTCGAACCCGCTCGAAAAGTCCTCCATCCCCCCGCAGGCACGCGAGCAGCAAATCGTCGGTCAACCCGGTACCAACCTCTCCACCGCTAAAATCCTCATCGCTCTCGACGGCACCGATGCTGGCGATAAAGCTTTCTCCTACCTCCTCTCCAACAAACTCCTCAAGACCGACAGTCACGTCTTCCTCTGCACCGTTCTCCCGGCAAACGTCATCTCAACACCCTGGGTAGCAGGTCCTCTCACCATCGATACCGAACGACACAACGAGCTGCTGAAGACGATTCGAGCTCAGGCAATTGAAAAGTTGGAACCGTACAAGAGACAGTTGAGGGAAAAGGGGTTCAATGTCACCATCCACGTGCTGCACGGTGATGCTAGGGCGAGTCTGGTGAGGGTGGCTAACTACCATGAGGTGGATCTGGTGTTGGTGGGGAAGAGGGAGAGGGGTTGGAAGAAGGGTTTGGTTGGAAGTGGAACGGTGAGTAGCTATTTGGTGAGCCATTCGAACGCTCCCGTGCTTGTCATCAAGTAGAGTCACTGCATTAGAAGTTTCTGTCAACTTCCAAACAAATGTGGATCCCCTCAGTCGAGGTCCGCGTGGCATTGATACTGAGTAGTACGCAAGCACAGGCAAGGTGAAATCGTAGAACCGTTCTATCAAACCAAACGTTCTTACAGGAGACCAGTCACCGTCAATGCTCCCTGCCGATCTGCAACCACCTCGTATCAGGAATAATGTTCCCCTTGCTATTCGCCTTCACCGCCAACGCTCCCCTCCCCCAACCCGTGCCAATCACCCTCGCGTCCCAAGGCAGATTCTCGGGATACAGCCCCTGCAACCCCGAGTTCTCCGCCGGACACCAATTGAGCAAATCCGCAATCTCGGGTGCCGAGCTCATGTACGGATGGAACCTCCTCGTCGGGTTCCTCTCGATCCTCTTCTCCCTCAACCTCCCGTGGCAGCCGTACATGTCCTTGTCATAAAGGTTGTACGCCTTGAGCTTCTCCCCCCGATTCTGCGCGATGGCTTCGCTGTCCGAAAGACCGTCGTCGTCGACGCCGATGTACTGGAACGTGCGCTCGCCCTTGTGCAGGAAGCCCTGCGTGTTCCACCGCACCGCTTTGGCGTGCAGATCTTCGAAACGCGCCTTTTTGAACGCGTAGCCGACGACCGAGATGCGTGCCGGGTACTGGCCGGTATACTCGCGGAAGCGCGCGATGGAGAAGAGAAGGTTTTCGAAGCTGTCGAGTGCGTAGTTCTCGGTGGTCATGCGGGCGTCTTGCAGGCCGTGTCGTGTGGCGACTGCTGCGTTGGCGTGGGCGAGAGAGCCGATGGAGGCAGACGATGAGCCTGAAGAGGTGAGGTTGGCAAGGCTTCCTGCGATCATGGGGATCTCGAGGTTGGCGGAAAGGGCGAGGGAGTAGTACGATTCGGCTTCGGTTTGGAGCGAGTTGGGCCGTGTCTGACCGCCGGAGAAGACAAGAAGAGCGTTGGGGTCTTCGTTGGTGAGTTGGACTCCCTTTTCGATGTGCTTGTAGAACGTCTTGACGCTTCCACCCCTCTGGTAGTCTTCAAGGATCCAGTTCTCGTCGTTGTCCTTGCCGTTGACATCGCAGCCGGCCCAGATGGCGTGGCCGGTGACGATGACGAGATGGTTGAGCTTGGCGGCCCCTGTGCTCGGGGGTCCGACGCTGGCGGTGAGCGAGTCGGGCGTTCTCCCGTTGAATTCGATGATGTGCTGGGGTATCGCAGCAGAACGGCCGAAGAGCATGTATCGAAGGTTCAAGAGGGTAGAGAGACCAGCGAAGCCCAGCAGCAAAACGACGCCGAGATTTGTGACTCTCGATCTCGCTGACAAGCGGTCGTGCAGCGAGATGCCGCTGGATGGCCCTGAGCTGCCATTAGGCCGGAAGAGCGATGCTGACGATTTCTGCACCATCCTGATGGATCTGATCTAGACGGAAGAGGATGACGAAGGAAGCAGCGATGTGCTGGTTTCGAGTGAGGATGGTGTCGACCCCGGTTTCGTCGGTGATCGTACTCGAGTTCGACGAGGATGCGCGTGTCTATGCTTCGAGCCTTGATGACCGGTATCAGTCGATCCGTGAATGTGAGCTCGAAAGAGTGGATGTCAAGCACTCAAGGGCGCCGACAAAAGCTGTAGTTGAGATGAACGTTGACAGTGGCGATGCAGGAGAAGGTGGTGATGGTTTGGAAGCAGATGGCCAGATTTAGAAGCGGCTGAGACCAACTGAGACTGCCGTGTACGGGCTGAGCCGTGCTCGCTTTCTGGAGCAATTCGGGCGTCAACCGTTCGCATCTGTCACAAACCTTGAACACTTCCACCTCGAATCGCAGCTTTCAAAATTGGGGTTCAGAAAAAGGTGTCAATTAATAAATCCAGAAGGATGTCAAGTTCTTGATCGGAAACATTTGTGCACAAAATTCGGCCTCCACTTATCGTATGCACCATTGCCTCAGTGAGCCTGTCGGTAGACCCTCGTGTGACTTGCGAAGGCAAGAATCATCTTGGCGTAGGTGGTCGCCCTTCTTCCCCCACTACCATACCATCCGGACAGATCACAGCCAAAATGACGGACATTCGCGACAAGAGCGCACAATTCCTCAGCGACTCGATCGCAGCAGCTACCGGCGGACAGGATGCAGGCTCGGCAGCAGCACAGCTCGAGCAGGCGGTCTACGACAAGTTCGGACAGTCGACATCCAACGACTACCGAGGAGACATCCGGAATATTGGCCTCACACTCAAGAAGGACAACCCACAGCTAGCGTCAGACCTACTGCAAGGCAACGTGGCACCGGAACAGCTGGTCAACATGTCGCTAGAGGTAGGTTCGAAGCACTTGTGCTTGCCCGATAGTCTGGGAGAGGCACTGACGACGTTCTAATCTCTGCTTGGCTGCACAGGAAATGAAGACAGAAGCACAAGCAGCACAGGATCGGCAGCTGCGTCAACAAAACTTGGAAGCTTCCGTCGGCGTGGACGAGTTAGATCCAGAAATGGGTCCCATCGTCACCTCGGAACAAGGCATCTCTCGCATGCAGGAGGGCGACATGGAAACCTACGGCGAAGCTGGCGAAGCGTCCATGGGCGGCGGTGGTGAAGGCGAGTTCAAGGCGAGAGCACAACCAAAGGTGGGCGAGGCGATGCGCGGTATCGAGTTCGAAACCGGTATCTGAGCAAGAGGGAGCTACTCATCCATCGACCGACGATCACGGGGAGAGCTGTAATGATAGTGGTACATTGACTGCTGAGGTCAAACACGAAGTCGTGTGAATGCTGTGGTATAGATACAAGTACAAGTGAAGCAAATGCAAGGAGAACAGAACGAAGCTGAGACGGGAGACGATGGACAGGATGCGAATCACATTGGGCGACCGGCAGCAGCTTGAGCAGCCTGCTTTCGTGCCTCTGCTTCCTTTGCTTGCTCCTCGGCGCGTCGCTTCTTGCCCTCCTCGGCCATCTGAGCGAGCTTGTCGTGATCCAGCTTGGGTTCGACATGGGTTTCGTAGTTGCCAGCGTCGAGGCTTCGTTCGTAGGCATCGCCGATGGCAGCAAAGAGCTGATCCAAGTTCTCGATGGCATCACGCAATGCGTCCAAAGCCGAGGCGCGGTCTGCGGATAACGAGCAAGCAAGTGCGCAAGAATGGAGGGCGGTCAGCATTCTGCTACCATAGAATCGAAGCACTCGACAGCAGCAACCATTGCGAAAGGCTCGTCCAGCTCGCATCTTGATGCGGTGGCTCAGTAGGAACGATTGTACAAGAATCTAAAAAAAAAATCTTCGTCAAGCCCGAGGCAACCTGGCAGGTTGATGGACACGTACGATCCCTTTTTCTCATCTCGGCCGGCGAGATCGAGGCCCTTTCGCAATGGTGTGCGTGCTGCTGGCTGCATGATCAACTTACCATACATCTGAATGCGGAGGTGGATCTTGTTTTCCGAAGGGTGTGGGTTGCTGTAACCGCAGAACTCGACGCGAGGGCTGACAGAGGTGCGACGCAGAGACAAAGTTCAAGACATGGTCAGCATGAAGCCCGGTTGGAAAACAGTTTGACGTCGACAAAGTTTGCTGTCTTGCAACGGAGGATGCCTCAGCAACGAAGAATTCCATTATTGTATATCCCCCACCACTACTATGGCCCGATGCGACTCGGTCAATTCGTGTAAAGCACAATAGTAAAGCTATCATCTCGGTAGCATCCTCGTGCAAGGCCAACAAAGCTTTGCCCACGTGCAGCATATGAGAGCGCCGAGGTGATCCACTTACTCCTTCATGATAATGTATCGAAGCGAGTTGCCCAAGGTGTGGTCTTCCTCCTTTAGGCAGAACGTGACGGCGGAGAAGTCGGGCTCGTATCCTGGAAGAAGGGTGAGCTTGTCGGCTATTGAGGCAGGGCCATCGCCCATGACCTCTGCGAGATTCGGATTCGACATGTCGCCAGGAGTGGTGGATGATGATCGTCTTGAGAAGGAAGGGGGGGAAGGTACAACTTTTTTGGGATGTCTCCTCGCCAAAAAAATCTGTGCGTGGAGCGAGAAAGCTTCAAAAAATCATTTCTTCTCGAAAAGCTATCGCACGAGAAGCAAGATCATCCGTGACTGTGACTTGAGATCGAGAAAATTGCGTGAAATTGGGCCACCGCGCGCAGCCAGCCTTGCAGCTAGAAATGGCGGCTACAGGAGAGCAGAACCTGCTGAGCGTGTCGTGATGGAGGTGATGTTCAGGCAAAAGAGCAGAGAACATCGAGGCTCAGCTCCGAGTCGAGCTGGCCTGCCTTCATATCGCTTTGCACTGAATTCAGATGCCCAATCGCGATTTGGCAACCAACCGCCTTGGCACCCTTTCGACCGCATCCACCTCTCAACGCCAGGTCGCTACCTCGATATTCGTTGGTTCACTCGGCCAGATTCCTTCTCGCCAGTGTTGGTCTTTTCGTCGTTGTCGCCGTCCCCGTCATCACCGCGCTTGCATTTCCGCAGGCCAACCCACATCAACACTTTTTGCGTTTCGTTTCGTCACGCTCGCCGTCGCCGTCGCCGTCGCTATCCCCATCGACCCATCCACCGCTGATCGGCGCGTGCACATCGTCGCAGTCCCCCTCATCCAGCGCCGTCGTTGCCATACTCGCTCATCGACGCGCGTTCCGGTCCCGTCTCATCACGCTCCTTTCCTTCGCCTGCTCCTGCACTGATACGCGACCAGGCGTCCTGTATCATCGCCATATCGCGAGCAGCTGCATTCCCCCGACCATCAGCTGGGCGCCGCACATCCTGCTCATCTTGTAGGATCGACAATCATCGACAGACAACATGTCCGCCATCGCCAACGGTGCCAGCAATGGCTCGCCAGCCAACGCTCAGCCTCCTGCGCTCAGCGCCCAAGCACAGCAGATGCTCACCGGTATGACCAAGGAGAGGCTACACAGCATGATTGCTCGCATGCAACAGCTCAAGGCCAGCGGGGTCAACGAGGCCACCAGCTCAGAGTATGCCACGCTCGTCAACACGCTCAAGATGTTTCAGCAGTACCAAGCCATCCGTCAGCAGCAGGCCGTCGCTATGCAAGCGCGAGCAGCACAGCAGCAACAACCGACGACACCCAAAACACCCACCACAGCAGCCGCGCCTTCCGCACCCTCACCATCGCAATCCGCGACTGCTTCGACACCCGCTGCGCCAGATGCGTCCAACGGCACCGCATCGACCAATGGCGTGGTCGTCAAGACCGAAGAAGACTTGTCCCGCTCCATGAGCCCCGCCAACTTTACTCCTGACCAGCTCAATGCGCTCAAGACGCAGATCATCGCTTTCAAGCTCATCTCGCGCAACCAGCCATTGCCGTCGCATCTGCAAGAGGCCATCCTCGCCGCGGACAGAGAGTCGGAAGGCCAAGATGCTGCGAAAGGCGAGCCACTCACCACCGCGACGCAGATCGCTGCTGCTGCCGTAGCCTCTTCCGACAAGGGCTCGTCGGAAGAGACTGCCCAAGCTGGTTCATCAAAAGATAGCGGCGCCGCTGCGTCAGAAAAAATAGCAGAGATTCCGAGACCGCCCAGTCCAAAAGACGACCCAAGCAGCTCGGTGTATCCCTACAACGCGTACGTGCATCCCTTCTCGTACATCTCCAAGCCTTTGCTCAAGGATGACGACTACACAGCCACCAAGCAGCAGCGTCTGTTGATCCCGAGTCTCGTACCGGCTGGCCTCGAACCGAGACTACTACTGGAAGAGCGCGACCGATTCGTCCAGGCTCGCATTCGTCAGCGCATTCGCGAGCTCGAGTCTTTCCCTGCGGACATGTCGCAGAACCCCACCATGGCCAGCCTCAAGGGCAAGGAGAACTCGCACGATCTCGCCTCGCAGCTTCACGGCACCCAGCTCCAGGGGGACAACGCCAAGTTGAAAGCGCTGATCGAGCTCAAGTCGCTCCACCTCCTTGATAAGCAGAAGCAAATGCGCGAACAGGTCGTCCAGAGCCTCAACCTCGCGACTACGCTCGGGCTCGACCGTGTCGCCTTCCGACGCGTCAAGAAGCAGACGCTGCGCGATGCACGCATGACCGAACAGCTCGAGCGCAAGCAGCGTGTCGAGAGGGAGAAGCGCGCCCGTCAGAAGCACATCGACTACCTCAGCACCATCTGCAACCACGGTCGCGACCTCGTCGCAGCGCATACAAGGGTCAACGACCAGGCTCGCAGATTCGGTCGCCTCATGCTCAAGTTCCACGCCGACACCGAGAGGGAAGAGCAGAAGCGAGTCGAGAGGATCGCCAAGGAGCGTCTCAATGCGCTCAAGGCCGACGACGAAGAAGCCTACCTCAAGCTCATCGATACTGCCAAGGACACGCGTATCACCCACCTCTTGCGACAGACCGACGGCTACCTCGACAGCTTGGCGCAGGCCGTGCAAGCGCAGCAGAACGACGACGTCCACGCCGATGCCATCGCAGCCGAGCGATCTGTCGTGATCGAAGATCCGGCCAACCAAGAGGTCGGTGTTGCCGTCGACGAGACCATGTTCGGTGCGACACGCCAGGACGACCCGGCCGAAGACCGCGGCAAGATCGACTACTACTCGGTGGCTCACCGCATCACGGAGCGCATCACCCAGCAGCCGACGATCCTCAGCGGAGGTACCTTGAAGGAATACCAGATGAAGGGTCTGCAGTGGATGATCTCGCTCTACAACAACAGGCTCAACGGTATCTTGGCCGACGAGATGGGTCTCGGAAAGACGATCCAGACCATCTCGCTCATCACGTACCTCATGGAGTTCAAGAAGCAGAACGGACCTTTCCTCGTCATTGTTCCGCTGTCGACGCTCACCAACTGGGTCAACGAGTTCAACAAGTGGGCGCCCACGGTGTCGACGCTCGTCTACAAGGGCACACCCAACGTGCGAAAGCAGCTCACCGGCCGTCTTCGCTCGATGAACTTCCAGGTCTTGCTCACCACGTACGAGTACATCATCAAGGACAAGCACCTGCTCGGCAAGATCAAATGGGTCCACATGATCATCGACGAGGGTCATCGTATGAAGAACACGCAGTCCAAGCTCACCATCACGCTCACGCAGTTCTACACAAGTCGATATCGTCTTCTCTTGACGGGTACGCCGCTGCAGAACAACCTGCCAGAGTTGTGGGCGCTGCTCAACTTTGTGCTGCCGAGGATCTTCAACTCGGTCAAGAGCTTCGACGAGTGGTTCAACACGCCCTTCACCAACACGGGCAGCGAAGGTGGCATGCAGCTCAACGAAGAAGAGGCGCTGCTCATCATCAAGCGTCTCCACAAGGTGTTGCGACCCTTCTTGCTGCGACGTCTCAAGAAGGATGTAGCCTCGGAGCTTCCGGACAAGGTCGAAAAGGTGATCAAGTGCAAGATGAGCGCTCTGCAGCTCAAGCTCTACCAGCAGATGAAGAGGCACAAGATGATCTTGTCCGGCGAGGACAACAGCACCGCGGGCAAGAAGGCCAAGCCGCAAGGCATCCGAGGTCTGCAGAATGCCATCATGCAGCTGCGAAAGATCGTCAACCATCCGTACGTCTTCGAGCAGGTCGAGTTGGCCATCAACCCGACCAAGGAGAACGGACCGGACCTGTACCGAGTCGCCGGCAAGTTCGAGCTGCTGGATAGGCTGCTGCCCAAGCTCTTCGCAACCAAGCATCGTGTTCTGATCTTCTTCCAGATGACCGCCATCATGGATATCATGGAGGACTTCCTGAGGTACCGAGGCTTCAAGTACCTGCGTCTCGACGGTTCGACCAAGCCCGACGACCGATCGCAGCTGCTCAAGCTCTTCAACGCGCCGGGCTCCGACTACTTTATCTTCATTCTCTCGACGCGAGCCGGTGGTCTCGGTCTCAACCTGCAGTCGGCCGACACCGTCATCATCTACGATTCCGACTGGAACCCTCACCAGGACTTGCAGGCGCAGGACCGTGCGCATCGTATCGGTCAGAAGATGGAGGTGCGTATTCTGCGTCTCGTCACAGAAAAGTCGGTGGAAGAGACGATCCTCGCGCGAGCACAGGACAAGCTCGAGATCGAAGGCAAGGTCATCCAGGCCGGAAAGTTCGACAACCAGGCGACTGCCGACGAGCGCGAGTTGCTGCTGCGAGCGATGCTCGAAGCCGACAACGACGACGAGGACGAGGACGACGGCGATTTCAACGATGACGAGTTGAACCAGCTGCTGGCGCGTGGCGAGCACGAGGTGCCCATCTTCCAGCAGATCGACAAAGAGCGTCAGATGGCCGATGCCGAGTTCTGGAAGTCGCTCGGCTACAAGGGCAAGCTACCCGAGCGTCTGATGCAGGAGAGCGAGCTGCCGGCCGTCTACCAGCAGGATTTCGACACGGACAAGCTCGAGGAGGTCGAGGAAGAGGAGCAGCCGGCGACGCGAAAGAGAAACGTGGTGCACTACGACGACGGCTTGACCGAGGATCAGTTCCTGCGTGCGCTCGAGGACGACGATGTCGATCTCAACGATATCGTCGAGCGCAAGCGCGAACGCATCGAAAAGCGGCGTGCCAAGGCGATGATGCAGTCGATGGACTCGCTCGAGGGTACGCCCGAGGTCGAGGGTGGCAAACGCAAGAAGGGCGGTCGTGGACGCGGTGTTAGCGGGGCGAGCGAGACGCCGGAGCCGTCGCCCGGTCCCTCTGGTCGCAAACGCAAGCGTTTCGGCGGTGCCTCGATGGACGGCTCGCCCGATTACGAGCAGAGCCCCTCTGCCATCCGCACCGCCCAACCCAAACGCCGCAAGACCGGTGGCGAGGACGACGTACGCGACCGCATCAAGTACGCGCTCAACCAATGCTACCGCGCCGTCGAAACGTGTCTCGAACCCGAAACGGGCCGCAAACGCTGTCTGCTCTTCCTCGACGTACCCAAGAAGACCGACTACCCCGACTACCACGTCATCATCGAAAAGCCGATCGCGATGCGTCAGATCAAGCGGCGCATTGACAACCGCACCTTCCGACGCGTCGATACGTGTCGCGACGAGTTCCACCTGATGGTGCGCAACGCCAAGACGTACAACCAGGAGGGCAGTTGGGTGTACAACGACGCGGTGGAGCTGCAGAAGGCGTTTGATACGACGTATGAGATGTTCTGCAGGTACAGCGGTTTGCCGGGGAGTGAGAATGAGGGTGAGCCGGGGCAGGCGGGTGCGGAGGAGGAGGGAGAGGTAGGGGAAGAAGAGGAGGAGGAGGAGGAGGAGGAGGAGGAGGAGAAGCCCGTGGCGCCGAGGGGGATCAAGATCAAGTTGGGCAAGCGCAAGGTGGTTAGGAAGGGCAAGGGCGAGGATGAGGATGAGGACGAGTAGATGGAGGGTCGGTGGTGGAGTTGTGCATGAAATGGGGACTGTTTTTTTGGTCTGGTCCGCTTCAGTGTGCGAATGACGTGTGATCCGAGAGGCGGTGAATGAGAGCGTGGCGATCAGACTGTGGGTCTTGAACGGTGGCGTTCCATCTGGCTTGCCTAATGAACTGCTTTGCTGCGGTCGATTGTCGCTCAGGCGTCTGATGTGCGGTGAAGGTTGACGTCGAGGAGGAGGAGGAGGGGCAAGGGCGAGAGGTCGATTTTGGACAGAGATGTTAGAGTTTTTGGGTTTGGCTAGGTTGGCCGTCGTCATGCCCAGCTCGCCGTGTCCTTCCACCGTTCCACCGCCATCACGCCACAGTCTGCTCAGACGGCTCTTCTCACACAGGCAAGCATGCAGATCGCTAGAAAGGCTCGAAATGATGTATGAGCTGGTCTTGCAAAGTGTCTATTTCCGAATTGCACAAGATTGAATCGCATGGGTTTCCGAACGAAAGCAGGTGCGACGGGCTTTTCTCTAGAAAGGCTGGAACTCGTTGGAGGACGACGACGAGGGCGAAGGCTTCTTCCGTTGCTGCTGTTCTTGGGGATGATGCTGCGTGATGTACTGTGACTGTTGCTGCTGCTGTTCTAGATGTTTCTGCGTGTAGAGCATGTGCTCGGGTGCGCTCTCGGATCGATGCTGCAACATGCTCGGTGGGTAGTTGCGATCCTTCTGCCAGCCGAAGCGGAGCCAGCGACTGTGCATGAAGACGCCCTGGATGCTGAGCGTGCAGATGGCGCTCGCCGCCTGGGCGTGGCTCGCCAGCGTGACAAAGCCGTATCCGCGACCGGGTGGGATGCGCGCTTCGAGGGGTTGACCGTGGTTGAAGGGGGCAAAGATGCGGATGAGGTCGTGCTGCGACGTCAAGGGCGAGACGTTGCCGACGTAGACGCTGGTCTGGGACTCTGGTGCCTCGGCGAGGATCTGCTCGTAGTCGTACTTGGTGGCTGCACCAGGGTCGGTTTGAATGGGCGCAAATTGTGGTCGAGATGCAAGGGTGGTGTGTCGTCGTGGTAGGAGCGGGATCAGAGAAAGCTGATCGAGGGTGTGCACAGAAGGGGAAGAGCGGCTGGAAGTGGCTGGTGTTCGGGATGCAAAGCCGCTCATCTGCTGCTGAGTTGATAGCGACTCCGTGTTTGCCATGTACGCGGCGTCGAGGTCTGGTGTCACGGGAGCTGGAGGTTGGTTCTGGTTCTTCTGACTAGCCCAATTGACCCGGATCTGTCGACCGGCCAGCCACTGTCCCTGCATGACCGCAATGCATTCTTCCGCGTCACGTTTGCTTCGAAAGCTGATGAAGCCGAAGCCACGAGACTTGCCCGTCTCTGGATCGTACATGACCCTGACATCGGCCAAGGTCGGAAACCTGGAGAAGATAGAGTGTAGCGCACTGTCATCCACCTCGGGCGAAAGATCGCCGACAAAGAGATGCGACTTGGTGACCATGCTACGCATGGCAACAGGACGGTCCATCTCTGAAGGCACTTCGACCATCGCTTCGGGATGCATGCTGTGCCTTGCCCAACACACCTTGATAGGTGTGCCAAACCAAAGCCAGCCATCCATGGTGCGGATGGCTCGTTCCGCCGATGCCACGTCTACATACTCGACAAAGCCGTACACCAGACCGCCAGATGAGCGACTGGTCACCACTTTGGCGGACTGAATCTGACCCAGAGAGCCAAACATCTCGCGCAGACTGCGTTCGGTGGTGGTGGCGGGCAAGTTGGCGACATGAACAAGAGGTCTGATGGGCATAGTCATGTTGACACGTTGGGACGACGGACTCGATCTGCGCCGAGGCAAGTCCGAAGCGTATGGCATCGTCATAGCTGTGATCTAAGGTGGTTTTGCTGTGCTGAAAAGGTGCTGTTGAGGACACTGCTGGGTCCGTTGCGGGAGATGCCGATCGTTAGTATGTGAAGAAAAGGACGCTGCATAGCCCATTTCGACTTGCAATGAGGGAAGAGTCGACGCAGTGATGGATGACATGAGGCGACGGGGCGGTGTAGCGAGGTGATGGTGTCTGAGGGTATGCTGATAGGCAAGAGCGGCCAGAAGTGTTGATAGAAATGTCGTTACAAGCGACGATTCCGACACACCACAGGCGGACACGGGGCTCGCTCTCACAAGCGTCGTGGACTACAACCACTTCTCAATCGCTGTCGAGGCGCGATGACTGGTGGTGACGACAGGCTCTAGAGAAGAATGAAGGCTCATCGTGCCTACTGGAAGGTCATTAGTCGAGGCAAGTTCAACTTACATGTATCATGCTTATGCAGCGGTCTCTCGTGCTGCAAATCGGAATCCTGTTTCGAGCTTGCAGATTGCGTGTCTTATGGTGAGAAAGTTGACAGGACCGCTTCAAACCATGTCGAACGTCCGCGAGATTGGTTGGACGTTTGTTGGGAGACTCGGTTGAGGACAGAAGGCGGTATGCTGAAGGGGCGATTAGGTCGATTGCTGTTTCATAGTGGCTAGCTTCTGGCGGTGTCGATGCTGTCCAGTCGGATAGGGAGCCAGATAGAAGGTGCTGCAGCAAAGCGGCCTGACCCTCTTTCGAGGAAGAAAGAGGGCGAAGCGATAATACAGAAAGGGACAAGTCAAAGACGAAGAAGGACAAGCTCGTACATGGTAGAGGGAAGGTGAGAAAGGGTTGGAATGATTTTGAAAGCACTCGGGAAGGCGAAAGGCAGGAGGACCATAAAACATTTCTCTGGAGATCACACTTTGGCCGTGGCGTAGTGATGCTTGCGGATGCGCCATAAGAATGCTCTTGGCTATCTTGGCCGGCGTAGCGGAACCCACAAGCGCTCAGAAAGGCGACAGTCACTGTCACACGTACAGTCACAATGAGCGAAAGCACCGGATCCAAAAGCGGAAAGAGTCGAGCTGCATGAAAGAGGTTTGCTGTCCTTGAGGACTTGTGATTCTGCGCCGGGTCATCCTCTTTGAGCCGCCATCACAAGCTTATGAGCTCTCATGTGCTTTGGGGGAAAGATGGGTTCGGCTATGCTGAGACTGGCCTGTGCTTTCCCCTCGACGACGAAGCGAATGCTGACGCCGAAACCAGAGCAAATGTCGGTCCAAGTTCCTCCCCCTCTCCTCTGCTCACAGCCACTCTATCCACGCACCACGGATTCCCACATGGATCCATTCGAAGCTGCATTGATAGACAGTCAACTGGCAACAAGAGCAGGCGGAGAAGCCAAACTTGGACGAGAGGAAGAGTGAAGAGCGGCCGTCCAAGTGCTGCTGCTGAATGGGAACGAGTAAGCCGAAGATGCATTCTGAGGCGCAGAATGGTCTCGCGAGGAGCTTTTCTCGTGCTTCGGCAAGAGTGACAAGAGGAAGTGCTTCCGCTTGGAAGCGAACCTTCGCTATCACGGCAAATCACGTCCCGAAGCGAACTGAAGACTGGTCGTGGTACACCAATCAAATCTTCACAGGCACAATGACGAAGGGGGGAAAGGCTTTAACGATGAGTCGTGGGCGACTTGCGCGCATTCTCAAGCTTGTCTAGCCGAGGAGAAGGAGGAGCTTGCTCGATGTCGGAGTCAACGGTCGTGCAGCTCAGGTGCTTTCAACAAACGGACGAGAAGGATATATTGAGGTACAGGATGCATGGAAACAATCTCGTTCCTTGGGAGGAGCATCTTGCATACGTCACAATGCTTCGAGGCGAGACAGGAGCTGTTTCTTGCGGTACGAAGCTTCGGTCGGCGGAGCTGCAGAAGCTCGGAGAGGGTCATGTTTTTTTTTTTTGCTACACAAAAGTAGAACGATCGAAGACAAGCGAGCGAGGCACGCCTCTGGGAGCGATACCCGGAAGGGGCACCGCCTTTCTGCCTTGCTTTCATAGGTTGACTGAGCCCCAACGCTTTGCGATGTCTCGGCGAGACCAAAAGATTACCGCGAGTCGTTGGACGAAATGGGTCGCGAGCGTGCGGTCAGTGCGGACCGGCAAACAAAGAATAGGAAAAACCTTAAATTGAGCTCTAATTTGGCTCGAACGTCCAAACGCCGGGGCCTGTGCTCACCTCGCCTATGACGAAGAGGGGAAGAATTACAGATCCCCAAGCTCGGCTTCAGGGCTGTCTATCAAGCTCACCGTAGAACCAAAATACATTGAGCTCGCTTCTTGTGTGCACAGACGAGCCCGCTTTTCAATGGTAAGACACCACTCGTGGGTACAGTACCACACGAGTGACCACACCGTGCATGGATCAGATGTCGGGTGACTCCACCTTTGGAAGTTTCTTGAACCGCATCCACACCTTGAGGAGCGTGCACCGGCCACCATGCAAATGCACAGGATGGCTCGCTTGTTGGTCCTGTTCCGAACTCATCCGGCCTCCGATGCTTCTTGTGAGCACGCGACCGCTCGCGCTCCGATGAATCCGACACGTTGCTGACTCTTGACCAGCTACCTGCTCGGAAGACAAAGATGAGCTGGTGTGGATAAGCGAGCCGCCCTTCTGTGTCCGTCCCCTGCACGTCTGTTTGCGTTCTTTCGCATCTGACAGCGGATGTCGGCTTTCTCTCCTCGCCGAGGCTTGCAGAGGTGGACGTGGCTGTCCGCTTGCGGTTCGCATCGAACTACTGAATGGCTCCTGTCGGCCGCATTGTGCTCTCCCTGGACCCCGGCTCGATCGCTCCTATCACAGGCAGATGCGAACGAGTACGTCTCTTGCAAATCCGCTCTGGATGGGTGAGGGAGCCTCTCCTCACGCGTTCCTAGTCGCGTGTTCACCGGCGGCCGGGCCACATCCGCGGTCTCAGCACGATCTCAGTCCACGCGAGCAGCTCTGAGCGACGTTGTGCGCACACCATCAGCTGCGAATCCCTACTTTGCGATTAGAGCGAATGTCCAAGGATATCTCGTCCGTATCGGGGTGGAGCTATCTCACGATTGCTTCTCCAGATCACCCCTCGTCGGCTCCTCGGTGATCCTCCTCTCCAGTAGCAGGTTGCTCGACTGAATAGCCCCCTTCTCGCCCCCGTTGCCTCTCGTGTCGACCGAGGAGCCTACCGACTCACCGTTTGCCGTTGTTGCTTCTGATCCGTCCTGCCTCATCTCTCCTTTCTCCGCGATGCTATGCCCCGCCTTCCCTGCATCGAACTCAACATCACCATCAGACTGCCGCCAAAGGTCCAACTCGGGATATCCCCGCCTCACGGCACTCTCCGCGCCCATAGCCATCAACGCCATGACCGGGTTGGTCAACAACGACATCACGCCTCCATACAGCAGCTTGATAATCATCGGGATCCAAGTGCCTGCCAACTCTCGATGCTCGTAGAGGGGTGCTACGATGGCGATGGCTAGGGGCCAGTACCACCAGAATGTGAGGCAGCAGAGTGCGAAACCCTGGGCGGCGGTCCAGAGGAGTCGTTGAAGTCGCTGTGGGAGGGTGATACCGGGTGCTAGGAGGTCGTTTCGTTCGTTTCCTGTGAGTGATGCTCTTACGAGCCACCACCAATACTGTTTGGTTCGGGATTGACCTTCTGCGATGCCCATGTATAGCGGCTTGTCTTCCGAAACATCTTCCTTGCGTCTAGTCCCGAGCAAGTGTCCTTGAGGAGACGGCGTCGACGGAAGGTGTAACAACGGCGGCCAAGGCCTCCTCATCGGCCCAACCAACCCCTTTGGCGCCCTCATATCGTTATGCACCAGACTGCTGGTGATGATAAAACTCACCACCTGCTGAATGATCACCGTCACGCCCATATCACCTGCCACCGTCTGCCGATCGAATGTCCAGATGTTGATCGTAGGTTGCTTGCGGTAGAGCGCAACGGCTACGCCAAAGTTGATAGCGCCCGAGATGAGGGCCGCGACGAAGCTCTGGCCGATGACGAGGTAGAGGATTGTGATCGGGCGAGCGGGGATCGAAGGGAGCCAGTCGCGTAGGGAGGAGGGGTGGGAGGTGACGGTGCCGGATTGAGGGAAGGGTGCCGCGAAGGGGAGGCGCGAGAGATCGTCGTTGCGGGGTGGTGTGCTCGTGGTGCGGCGAGGTTCTGGCATCGGATCGGTGGGAGGTCGGTCGTCGGTGCTTGCTTGAGGTTGGTTCATGTCTCTGACGCCGGACTCGGAGCGGCGATGCGAGCGCGGAGGTCGTTGAGGAGCCATCGTAGCCTGGTTCATCGTTGGGTTCGAGGCATCACCATTTGCATCCCGCCGTGATTGGTCTGCGTACGATAGCGAGGCCCTCGATTGTGTCGTCGCTGTCGCACTCGAAGCAGCACCTTTCAAGTCCCCCGTTGTCTCCACAGGCCGCTCCAAAGCCAAACTAGCCCTAGGCTGTGCGATCCTCGCATTTGGATACGAAGGAATCGCATCCGAGCCAACCGCAGCCGTCTTCGTCGATGCCAAAGCAGTAGCCCCATCCGCACCGCCCTCTTCGAGGGTCTGCTGAGAACCCGACGCCTCGGCATCCTCGTAATGCGTCAAAGCCGTTCGATGCGACTCCATGCGTTCTGTTGGTGGCGGCATGCTTGCAGACGTCCTCTCCTTGGATGGTGGTGTGGAAGCAACCACCTTTGGAGCGCCAGGGTCTCACAGAGGAAGTGGAGTTTGTCGGTGACTAAAAAAGCTATTTCCGTGTTGCCGTGCTGCATGACGATTTTCCAAAGGTTCTGTGCCGGTCAGCTGTAAGACGCAGATCATCAGCGTTCTTGAAGGGGCACGCACCTGTTCGCCTGAGCCCAAATCGATTCACGCAAGGGTCATCGTCATTCGATTTGGAACGCAACGGGCGAAACGCAAACAAATCCGTCAATCGAACCTCAAAGCCAAGCTCGGCACGACCCTCGTGTTTGATCATCAGGGTTCTTGTGTGATGGATGAGCAATCAAGCGTCGGTCGGCTGGAGTGAGGTTCCGGCCTCGCTCTCACTTTGGAGTGTGACTGTAGTTAGCGCTCCTACGATGCTCAGCACGCTAAGCTCAGGGTCTGCTTGCTTCGGCCCGAATGCCCCACCTAGACATGCGTCGACGTCGCTTAGTTGGTCCCTCTCGACGCAACAGGGTCAGCTCACAGTGGCCCGTTTAAGCTCGTGACATTGAGCTAGACGCACGAACCGTCAAGGCTTCATGGGGTCCCACTGAGTCAATTGCTCAATCAAGCTCATACCGAGCACACGCATGGATTCGCATCAGTGCGGATCCCAAAGGTCATGTCACTCTCGAACAGTCCCTCAACAGTTGAGCTATGCACACGAGCCGTCAACGCAGTTCGACCGAGTCGGTCGGTTGTCCCAGCCTGACACCGAGCCCACATGACTCTGAACCTTGGCGTCCCTCACATGTTTATTCCTCGTTCAAACTCACATCGAATACACGCATGGAAGAGCATGAGTATGAACGCTCGATGCTCGCCTGGAAGTCGCAACCACCGGCTCGTTGATCCGCCTCACACCGAGCTACACACCTGAACTGTGAGCGCCCGAATGTTCTCGCAGTGAGGTTCGCCTTGAACAGTCACTCGATGCGCTCTCATCCCGAGCCACATTCACGAATAGCAAGATCAAGACCGTCCGACCGCTCGCACAGGGCCCTCGCACAATCAGTTCCTTGACGAACCCGACGCCTTGCACAAAGCCGAACTCACCACACGCGGCCCGGACCATGACCGTGAACAAAGAATGCTTGTTTACCGTACCAGACCGACAATTTGCCCGCCATGGGCATCTGACTAGAGCCAACCCGCTCACTCTCCAAATCCCGCCCGCCCGCCCGCTCGCTCTTCTTCTCTCGACCCGCTCTTCTTCTCCTTCATCCCCTCTCCATCTTCCCCCTCAACTAGCCACCACCTCCCCCCGCGCCGCAGCCGCCTTCACCGGCTCAAAGTACGGATGGTCCTGCGCCTCCTTGGCCGTCAACCTCTCCTGATGGTCGTACCTCAGCAGTTTATCCAAAAAGTCAATCGCATCGTTCGAGATATACCTCTGGTTCTCGCTGGTAATAAACCTGCTCCAGGGCTTTCTCTGGTATCTGCCCAAAATATCATCGTACTGAGGGTCGAGGTCGATATCGTACTTCTCCAGGTAGGCGTACAGCTCATCTGTGCCGAGAACCTTGCAGATCTTGACGAGCTGGTCGTAGTTGTCGTGACCGTGGAAGAAGGGTTCTTTGCGGAAAATCATGCTGGCAAACATGCAGCCCAGAGACCACATGTCGAGCGAGTAGTCGTACTCCTGGAAATCGACGAGGAGCTCGGGACCTTTAAAGTAGCGAGAGGCTACGCGGACGTTGTACTCGGTGTACGGGTGGTAGAACTCGGCGAGTCCCCAATCGATGAGGCGCAGCTTGCGTTTTTCGTGGTCGATCATGACGTTGTGCGGCTTGACATCGCGATGCATGATACCGCGCGAGTGGCAGAAATCGAGCGCCTTGAGCAGCTCAAAGATGTAGAAGCGCACGTCAAAGTCGGTGAATTTCGGATAGAGGATCTTGAAGTCGGTGTTGTTGATGTATTCGGTGATGATCGAGGGTGTCTTGGATTGCGGGTCGCGCACCACATCGAGGAGACCAACGACGTTGGGACCGCCTGCGAGGTTTTGCAAGATCTTGATCTCTCGCTTGATCTTCTTCTTCTTGACCGGCTTGAGCACCTTGATGATGCACTTCTCCGGCACGCCCGACGCAGAGGCAATGTTGACGCCTTCAAACACCTCCGAGTACTTTCCACGTCCGACTTTTCGAAGGATCTCGTAGTTGTCCTGTGTCCCCCACTGCACCGCAAGGTTGTCGTAGTCCCACCAGGGTCGACCGAACTTTTCGTTGGCGCCGGGGTAGACCCTCGCGCAGCTGCGTCCACCTGACATGGTTGTGCGTATGCGATGTCGCCTCGATGCCGGTTATGGTTGATCACGACTTGATCAGAAGGATATCAAGAGTCGTCTGATGAAGGCTTGTCAGGTCCACAAAGTAGAGCACACAAAGCTTTATGCGCTATGACCCGCTTGTCGATGTACGTGACAGAACGCAACCAAAGACGGTGTAAAGTAGCGGATCCTCCTGGATGTCGCCTGTTGGCTCCGAATCAGGTGAAGCTTCGAAACGAGGATGGCCTGGATGCAGTGGGTGAAGTTCAGCTGGAAGACCTGACAAACGTCCAACGAGGATGGTCCCGGAGATCGCAAAGGGTCGATGCGGACGAGATGCGCGATGTGAAGCCACGTTGCAGCGATCCGGCGTCGAAAGGCGAGAAGGAGGGCTGAATGCAATGGTGAAAGAAGATGGGGGAAGAGCGATGAGATTTACCTTTTGCTCGAATGAAAGCGACGAGCGCCGATCCGAAATCGTTCTTCTCAGGAGAAAAGCTGCTCAGCTTCCATTCGAGTGTGCGCTTGAGCCAGCCAAGCCAAGCCAAAGCCAGCAGGCCGAAAATCACAGCTGTGACAGGGCGCAGAGACGCGTCTCAGAGCAAAGCTTTGCATGCAACTCAGTCCATCATTCGATTTTCAACGCCCAGCGTCAAAATCGTGATCGTGGCCCAATGCAAGCAGAGGTTCATAATAATGATATATAGTGACAATGTGAAGTCTAGCTCACAACTAGGTCTATCCCGGCTAGCTCAGTCGGTAGAGCGTCAGACTCTTACTATAAGGGTTTCCGAGCTTGTCTCGGTGTCATCTGAATGTCGTGGGTTCGAGCCCCACGTTGGGAGTTTTTTTGTTTTTTGTTTTTGCTTCTTTTTCCCCCCTCCTGCCCATAGACTCATCCGGTCAGTCTGCCTCGATCAGACACATCACTTCACTCGAACAGCGGGCAGATTGGCTTCAAGTCTGGCGAGGTGCGGACGACGTGCAGAGTAATCCCGAATAGGTGACGATGCGAGGATACGGTACAAATACAGAGTTGCGAGATGCAGATGAGATGTGTGCGATGGGGTCTTGAAACATGACGTAGCCTTTTGGTGGCGAGAACGAGAGGCTGAGCAGGCATGTTGGGGGAATGCGTTGGATGAGAAGCTGTGGTGCTGTCTGATGATGCTTTTCGATCAGGGACGGCGACGAAGCTGGATGCCGAGTGCCTCTTGGTCGACATCGGCGTCGCGAGAAGACTGAGGCTGCTTGCGCTGCGAAAGAGTCTGCCTGAGCACCCGACTAGATAGACTGTCGTCGTCGTCGTCGGCGCCGGGCGTGTGATCTCTCTCAGCGTTTCCTGGACCTTCACCAGCGGCGGTGCGTGCTCGACGAGTCTGTTGGCTTGACCCTGCGTCTGTACGGTTGGCAGACTGTGCAAACGGGTCCTGCGTCATCGTCACCGCCGAAGGCGTGACTGGCATGCCACCGACGCTGTTGATGCTTTCTGATGCGCTGGATCCCTGTGTCAAGGTGGTCATCTCGGAGAAAGCCGAAGGCGAGATCGGTTCCTGGGACACAGCGTGGGGACCATAGACGGCGGCTGAAGCGACCAAGCCATTGGAGGATGGCTCGAGGATCGTTAAGGTGAGCATCGACTGTCCGGGCATCACCAGCCGAGTCTCACGAGCAAGACGGCCGCCAGGGATCTGCAGTGGCGCCAGGGAGCCGGGTCGCGGTCCAAGCGCTGTGTTCTCGAGCGCCGGGTTTGAAGCCACTTCTGCCGCGGTGCTTCGTCTTCGAGAGGCCCTCGTCCCGCGCGCAGGTGATGATGTCCTGGAGCTAGGGCGGCTGGAAGCACGAGTAGCAACGTGAGAAGCGGCCGGTACCAAACCAGTAGCGGCAGCAGCAGCACGGCGCTCAAGCAAAGTAGCGGTACGCTGCTCTTCGTTGGTTCGCGTCCGCCTCTCTTGAGCAGTCGAGCGTGCTTGATGGAATGCGGACTGTTGCTCGGGGTACTGCACTCTAATCGCTTCATAAGGCAAGCCGAGCGAGTCGACAGAGACAGGTGTGTTGAGCGGATTGGTGAGTCTTCGAGTACGCACCGAGCCGGCTCGATGCAGAGTGCGGCTGCGGGTCGACATGGCTGGACTGGCACCTGGTTGCAGAGGCACAGAAGGCGTGGACGGAGAGGAGGTGCCGAGCTGGGTCATGCTCGATGAAAGACTCGTATTCGGATCCATCGACTCGTCGAACGGTGTCCACTGACCCGGGAAAGAGGCGGCAGAGGGCGATGGCAGCGTGTCGTACTCGCCAAAGTAAGAAGGCGAGGGGCTGATGCGGGCATTCTCGTCCGATTCGCGGGGTCTCCTGCCACGCAGCGAGCGACGGAAGGGCACGACAGGAGAGGTGGAGCCGTTGCGAGTCATGCCTGGACTGGCGGGTCCGGACGAGGAGGAGGTCGAGACCGTCCTAGCATGGCGCGTTGAGACCGACCTGGCTGTGTTGAGGAGGTCTTCTCGATCCAGCAAGGTGGAAGAGCTTGTGCTGCTCCTGCGACTTTCGCTCCGCATGTCTGCCAACCACAGCGGGATCTCTGCAAGAGGCGTTCTCGGGGTCGACATGCCGGAGGGCGGGTTGAACGAGGGATCGAAGCCTCCTGCCATGGGAAGGCAGCCCGTCAACGAATTTTGGCGGTTATGCAGGCCGGATGCAAGGATGTTGGCGGTCGAGTTGCTGGGCGCGAGAATGTTGGAATTGGACGATGAGCGGGACCGTAGCCCGTGCGAAGGAGACGAGGCGCTGTTGTTGCTGGAAAGCAAAGGCCGATTCTGCGTGCGAGCGGAAGCTCGGCGTCGAGGCAAGGAGCGCGTAGGTCGAGGCGGAGACATGTTGCTGGTTGTGCGAGCCATGGGCGCGGCCGTATCGTTTGCAGAGGAAGCTGGAGGCTGAATGTTGTGCGTGCGTATCGTCAGTGGTCCTGGGCCCGTGCCGAAAGAGCCGCTATCCGCATGCTGAGACAGGGCCTGCACGTTGTTCCTTCGAAAGTCGTCGGCACTGGCCGAGGCGGTCTCTGATGCGGAATCGTCAAAGAAGCGGGAGGAGAAGGACTGGTTCGAGAGGCTCCTTGCCATGAGGCTGCTTGTTCTCCTGCCGTCGTGCTGAGCGGGTTGGTGGCTTGTCAGTCGATGCTCGAGATTTGAACGAGTGTTGCGTGCGGACCGGTGCGGAACCGCCGAGCGGGTTGTGGTGGTGCTGTTGGAGGAGTTCGACTGCATCAAAGCAAGGCGGTCGCGAGCTTGGTTGGGGGTCTCGAATGTCGATGGGTTGGCGGAGAGATCTCCTTGGGCTGTACCGTTGACAATGCGTCGGTCAACGCTGCGATGACCGCTTGTCTGATGATGGCGCTGCTCAGCAGCAATGTCAGGCACGTTGGCCGTTCGCTCTTGTGAACGGGAAGCACTTTGCGAGCCAGAGTGATCTGCGGAGCCATCTCGAGCGGAGTGAGCTGGACGCTTGCGGGTGCGCCGAGCTTGAACAGAGCTTGTGGGGTCTAGGTGAGCATCGCTCTCGTCGCCGCTGGCATCTCTGGATCCGCTAAGCGACTTTTCGGGGCGAGGACGAGGCATGTTGCTGCAGACGAGGTAGGCCGCAGCGCCCGAGCGGAAACAGGCCGCAGGCTTGGGAAGCTTCAACGGCTGCTTAGGAGCGACTCAACTTCATGGGGCGTGGTTCCAGCGGGTCGTAGGGAGGGATGGTTCTCGACTGAAGTACAGCGATGCGGCTGTTGGACGGTATGTAGGAAGGATCCGAGCCGATGATGGCGGCGAGAGGGCCAGAAAGCAGGCAACCTCTCTGATGCTACCGCGCTGAAGGGATGGTGGAGGTGCGGAAAGGAGAGAACAGCAAGGCCTAGAGGCGTGACAGTGTCGGTAGGAAGCAAGATAGTCGCATCGAGCTGCCGACAGAGCAAGCAACGAGCAACGAGCAACGAGCAGGGACAGAGCTGCAGTGGAAGCGAGTGCGGAAAGAGAGCGTCGAGAAAAGCAAGGGAACGCGGTAACGGCAGATCGGAACCTCCTAAGCGGTCGCCGCTCGTGCAGCTTCGGTGGCGAGGCAGAGGCGTAGGAAGGTTGTGATGGCGTAGAGTGAATCAAGAGGCAGGGCAGGCTAGAGCAGAAGAGCACGAGGGCAGACCGGGCGAGCCGACCATTGTCTAGAGTAGTATCGAGCGTCAGCCTTAACCTCGCATGCAAGCTAGAAGAAACGAAACGAATTGCGTTGATCAGACGAGCTTCACAGCCAAGAGCGTCGACTGTACGCGCCCTGACCCGCACTCTCACTAGCATGCTTCGCAAATGCAGGTCGCTTCGCCAAATCTACGCATGGAATGCTCTCACTTCGCCGATGCCGCTCTCTACCACAGAACTCGCACTGTTTTTGGCATTTTGTCACATCCATTTCAATGTCAAGAGTCGAGCGAAGATAGGAAACAGCTTCGGCCATTGTGTTGCATTCCGAAGGAATCCGGAGTCGTCTGACAACGCCAAGGGAAACGAAACTTTGTGCATTCGAATCTCGAGAGACCGAAGCAGCGGCCCTTTGTAGGAAAGCAACTCCGTCGCAGATAGTCTTCGCACGCTCGGCCGGGCCACAGAATAGTAGCTGAGATCGCAAGCGCAGCTATCAACGAGGAAAGGGCTGCTATGCACAAGCTGACTACCTACCCCAATCCGAGTCTGCGCGTTCCATCGGCGTCTGCTCTACGTTTCGATTCACGAAAGACTGACAGGCGGATCAAGACCGATGCGAACCGTGAGAAGACAATGAAAGCGGCACTTGGAACCTTGAGCGTGGGAAATCGTGTGTCCTTTGCGAACAATGACCCAGCGCTAAGGAGCAGATTTCACTCTGTCAAATCGCAAGGGGCTGCGATGACAAGCTCGTCGCTGTCACACGCTTTTACTTCGATGGTCGCTAGAACGAGCGGTAAGAGCGGAAGATCCGTCGCCGACAGACGCCGGCCATGCAGAGAGCCAAAAGACGTGCTCGGTTGCGATCCTTGTTTTTCGCGATCCGCACTTGCGTTGGCCGTTCGTTTCTTCCCAGCGAAAGTGTTGAAACACTTCATCCCTTTCTCACCTTGTTTTTCCGTGGCTTCGTTCCTGGTCGGGGCTTCATTGATGCATAGCTGAAGCCTTTCGAGCTTGTCAAGCCATCGAAGGCCGGTCTCTTGGAGTTTCAGACAGAGCTGGTGTCCGAAAAGAAGGGCCAGTTGCGTCCTGCTTCATCAAACGAAAAGCCGCAAGCCACCGGCGAAGCGAAGACAAGAGCTGCACGCAAGTTGCACCCTTCTCTCTCGTTTCATCTTCATCTGCAAGTCGCACGCATCTTACCGTCGCGATGCAGCAGAAACAGGCATTTCGTTCATTGATCCACTCTGCAGCTTCCGTTTTGGCTCGAGTTGTTTGCTTGCATGCATGTGCCTGCATGATCGTGCGGCAAACCCACATCAGCAAACAATCTTGACCAAGAAGATCAAGGTGGGCGATGGAAGTGATGATGGCGTATCTCAAACGTCGGAGAAGCCCGTCAAAGAATCTTTCGAGCTCAAGACCTTCTCACGAGACCTGAACGATTGGTTCAGAAGTTCCCATTGTCGTCCGTCGCTCTTTGAAACAAAAAAAGAGGGTCAAAGTCGGCTGCCACGCGTTGAAGCGTCGAGCGTCGAGCGTCAGATTTCTCGATTAAGGTTTTGGCAAAAGCCTGACATTCCAGTTCTTCGCCGCTTGACCTGCCGCGGAAAGAACAAGAAAAGCAGGGTCCAAAACTCCAACTTCATCTTCAGGTCGAGCCGACGCAAAAGTGTATTCCAAAAGCGCCACCTGCTCTTTCCCGCCTCGATGCTGTGCAGAAATCACCTTTGCAATTTCAACTCCAGCTTCGGCAGACACGACAAGCCAATTACCGGTCTTCTCTTGACCCCATCGAATGGATTGCAACCGAGCTGTCCATCGAATCAATCTGTGGACGGCAAACGCGGGGCACCGCTCCAAGGGCTTTGGATGAGAATGCCAAGTGCGGGGAGACTTTTGGTGCCGAATGGTCGATGTGGTAGCGAGGGCAAGCGTTAGTCTGCCTCGCGAGACGGAAGCGAGACAAATTTGCGCGAGCCGTGGTCTTGTCTTGCCAGTTGGCCTCCTTGCAGTCGCTGCGCTTCCAGTTGTCACATCTTGCGAGTCGCATCGAAGGATCCGACAGTGATCGCGTGAGCCGGTGAAAGGGCAAGGATACCGAGGCAGCCATTGCTCGGATGAGAAGAGCGAGGCGTTCGTGCTCTCCCTGTGGCGCGGGAACGGTGAAGCCACGACCAGAGCGGTGCTCGAATTCAGATGATCGCACTCGCTTGCCATCCCGACCTCACTTCAATCCTCTCTCGCAATCACCGATGTCATCTATGAAGATCAGATAAGATTCGCAACCTCCCATACAATACACTGATGAATGCTTTCGTGACCACCGATCAAGAGTTGGAAGCCTTCCTCCTACCCACCCCACCCATGAGCTTGCTGAACCTATTCCCAGTCCCCGTACTTTGCTTTCCTGCCGCATTTCCACCTTTGATCGAGCTCATATCGGCGATCGAGTAGCTCGAGTCGTTCCTCGGAATCGACTGCTTGACGGTGCTGTCGTTCGTCCCACTGTTGCCGGTCCGCCAGTCGTTGTAGATCGTCGGTGCAGCAGCTGGCATGTCGGCCACGCCGCCTTGCGAGTCTTCCGTGATCGGAGCAAGCGATTTGCTGCCCTGAGCCGACTTGGATCGTTCCGCCGACATGCTGGTGCCAGCCAGTGCCGCAGACGTGACTGACTCGGACCGTGTCAGGGCACTGTTGGCGATGGGAGCCGCTGCGACCGGTGTCGCTGCCAATGCCGCCGCAGGGGCTTCCCTAACCGCAGTAAGGGGCTCGGCCTGTTTGGTCAAGAAGGCAATGTGACGCTGCAACGGCGACTGCGTCGCATCACCTCGACGGCCAAAGACAGGCTGCGCCGACGTCTGCAGATCCTGACGCCCTTCGTCGACGGCCGAGAAGCCGTTGCCTACGGCAGCCCGATCCATCGCTCCCATCCCCGACGTGAACCCTTTCGTCATCGTCCGCTCGGGCGACCTTCCTGCGCCGTCTTCGCCCGTGATACTGGTACGGTCCAGCGAGACAGAGGCGGCTCCGCCAAGCATGCGTACGTCCAGATCCAGACGCTGGATCTCTTCGCTGAAGTTTTGCACGTAGAAGCGCTCGAGTGTGTCGTGGAACGGCTTCATCTCGGGCGGGCACAGCTGCGCGTGTAGGCGGATGCAGCGGAAGAGCACGGTCGCCTGCACATCGATGGCCAGCCTCAGCTCTTCGACAGCTTCTTGCTGATCCTCGTGAGCTGCCAGGTACTCTGGCGCCAGGAAGGCTCGCTTGTACATGGGCACGCTGCTGTCCGCAGGAGCGTCGACAGCGCCGTTGAGCGCCATCGACAAGCGGTTCGTGTTGATCTTGCCCGCCGACGCCTTGCTCATCGACGTATACTTCTTCTCCAACGTCTCGAGCTCGGTCGTCTTTGCCCTGACATCTTCCAGCGCCTTCTCCAGCGGGCTGATCTCTGCAACGTAGACTTCGGCCACCTCGCTCCGTCGCAGGACGGTGGGGAAAGCATCTTCACAGCGCAGATACGTCTTTTCCGTCCACTGCTCCTCGGACGCCGCACCCGCCTTGGTGAGAGGTCGGGTGAAGATGAACAAGTCCGTCCCGTTGTTCTCGTGATAGGCGCGGACGGTCGGCGGTACTTCGGGATTGGTGAAGATGTCCTTGGTACGATCTGGCTCGGGCTGGACGGCAGTCACCTGCACAAGTTGACCTTCGGACAAGCGCACTGCCTCGTCGGGCACCGCAGCACTCTTGATCAGGGTCGCCTTGGGATGCTTAGCGTGGAGGCGATCGCAGAAGGCCGCAAACTTCTCGCGTTCGTGACCGCGGTAGACGAACATCTTGTTCTGCAGCGATGGAGGCCATTCTTGACCGTAGTAGGCGACTCGGAAGTAGGTAGGGAACGAGCGTTCCTCGCTGGCGATCTTCTGGTAGAGCTTGGCTTGGTGCTGTAGCACCTCGGCAAGTCGAACAAAGTTGACGGAGCGGTACGCGTACTGATGGGCAAGCTCGCGGCAGATGTCGACCGAGATCTCCCAGGCCTGACCCTTACCGAGGAAGTCAAGAATGAGCATGTACAGGGTCTCCTTACGAGCAAAGTGGGACTGGCGCGGCAAGTCGAGCTCTGGGATGGGCTCGACGAAGCTGTCCATGTCCCACGAGTGAAGATCGACGTGCAACTTGAGCGTCAGCGCTGCCTCGACGTGGTTGTGGTTCTCGAGATGCAGATTGACCAGGCGCAGCACGTGCGTCGAGAAGGCAGTCACCCTGTTGGACTGACGCAGGAAGCCGAGCAGCTTGAGCGTGCCCGCAACGCGCTCGTCCTCGTAGCCTTCCTCCAACGGCAAGCTTCGTACGCTCAGTAGCAAGTCGAGGAAGCGGTTCACCGAGATGAGGCAGGCATTGACCTGCTCTCGGAGCTGGGCGTCCACGTTCGGACTGTCGAAGAGCGCCCGAAGCTGGCCAATGAAGAAGGCTCGCGAGATCTCGTCGCCCTTGGTCTGCGACATGAAGAGGATGTCGAGCTTGTCGATGATCTCGGCTTCGATCACAGAAAAGTCGCCGTTGAGGTGCCATTCGGATGTGATCATCGTGGCGAGGACGCGCACGGCGCACGTCCGGAGCTCGTCGTGATGCGAGAGGCACAGCTCCAGCACCGGCTCGACCAGCGATGGAACGAACTGGACCTGGAAGCCGCCCGTGTTCATTCGCTCTTCCGACTGGCCCGTGTGTTCGTCGACCGAGTCGTCTCCAGCCTTCTCTGGCCAGCCGATCGAGGACCATAGCCTGGCAAAGATCTGCGCGCCTTCGCCTCGGATGTCACCGGCCAATCGCCACACAGCCCTCCGCCTCTGTGGTTTGAACTGCTCGATCACGAGCTGATCGCTCGACAACAGCGTCAGGATCATGGTGAGGCAAGACCGCCACAGAGTCGTGTCGAACTGGTCGCTCTGCTCAGCGGACGGAATGTAGTGGCGAACCATCATGGATGCGATGGGGTCGGACATCTTGAGAACCATTTGATGGCTGAAGATGTTGAGGTTGAGCCAGGTGCTTGGGAAAGCCTCGTACGAAAGGATCGAGTTGGCGACTTCGAAAAAGTCAAAGAGAATCTTGGACGCTCTCTCGTCGCCACCCAGGTCTCGCTCCTCATCCAAGAAGCTCGACAGATGCTTCCTTGGGCTGAGTACGATCAGCACCATCAAGACGGCGCTGACCTCAACAAGGCCGCAATTGAGGAACAGGGAGGAGTCCTGTCGGCGATTCCGGCGGGACGAGGCTGCATCGACCACCGATCCGTTTCCCTGTGGCCGCTTGGCGACGAGCGGGAACGGGTAGCTCGAGGGGAAGATGACGGGAACAGGCGACGGCGTGGTGGAAGGAGCGCAGTGTCGCTCGAGGGTCCTCATGGTGGCTTTGCTGGCGAGCTCACGGTAGGTTTCCAAGAGCTTGGGCATCATGCTGAGCAGGTAATCGACGTCGTCCTGCTCCTGGCGGGTGTTGCCACGGCTGCCTGGCTTGCCGTTGGGCGCCTCTTGCAGGGCAGACGCGAGACTGACCTGGAGGCGATCCAAAATGACGGCCAGGATGGTGACAGCAAGACGTGCGGCCTCGAGCCACGAGACCCTCGCAGCATCACGAGCGCTCTCATGAGCGTTCGCCGGCACGTTGGCAGCTTCGTCGTAAGCTCCCAGATGCGGGCCGATCCACCGAACGATGCTAGGGATCATCTGTGAGCGCGATGCCTGCTCCTCGAAGAGCGGCCCCTGGGTGAGCTGCAGGATATGCAGAAGTTTCCAGATCACCATCTTGCCCTTGGTGATGAAGACGCTGTCGGCAAAGGCAGTGGCAGTGCGCACCAGCTCATCGGTCGTAAAGACGCGTGCAAGATCAGGAAGAATGCCTGCAAAATGTTGCAATGCCAACGTCTGAGTACCGATGATCGACGACGGCTTGGTCGTACTCATCAATTGATTGATGCTGCGCAGCAGTCCCTCGAGCTCGCGCTTGAAGCCAGCTTCCAGATGGTCCAGGACAGCGCCTCCGCCAACGTCACGATCACCTCGCTGGTTCTCGCGGCTCTGGATGACAAACTTGAACAGATAGGGCCATACCTTGATAGCAGCACGCAGGTCTTTGGACGTGTCCGGCCGGGAAGGATCGGCCATGAGCTTGGACATGGAGGCGATCAACTTGTCGTGGGCCGTTGTGAACTTGAAGTGACGCTCGATGTAGACATCAAGGGTGGCACGGAAATTGTTGAAACGACGATCTTGCACGATGCCCAGAACGGTGACGAGGCTGTTGAAGACCAAGTCATCCAACTCGCCACGGCTGTTGCGACTGCTGGTGACAACGCCAAATAGAGAATCAAAGATGTCTCGCAAGAATTTGACGATTTCGACCTCGCCGACAAAGGTGAATTGGTTGAGCACGCTTCTGAGCTCTTCAAAGTCGTCGACGAGCAGGCGCTCCCAGTTGAGCAGCTTGAGCAAGACGTCGTTCTGGGAGTACTTGGTGGAGACCAAGTATGTGCGCAAGGTGAGGATGTCGCGCAGGGGTTGCACCGTTGAAGCGAGACTGGCGGGTACGATGTCGTTCAGGCTGCGACCGGGAGAGGTGACAGGCGGCAGGTTGAAGTAGAGATCGGGACCGATCTGACTCGTAGGTCGATTGGTGCGCCACAAGAAAAGCGTGTGGCTTCCATCCGGGATGAAGGCTCGATTCGACTCGAAGAGTGGAAGATAGCCATATGCAAAAGGCCGCGATACGATTACGTGTCCAGACGACTGCGTCGCGGGACTGCCATGAGCACCGTTGCTGGGCGCGATGGCGCCACGTTCCTCCTTGGAACTGCGATGACGGAAGGAGAAGAAGAGGTGACAGTCTTCCATGATATTGTGCGGCAGCTGCAGCTTGATCAGCTCGCCCCATGTCGGTGCATTCTGGTGGTAGAAGACCAGACTGTCGAACTGCGTCACGGACGACTCGCCGGCACCACGCGAGATGACATCTTCGACGACCCGTCCGTCTCTGGTTCGCACCTCGGCGGAGACCTGGATGTTTCGGAGCGAGTTTCCTGCCATCTTGTTGCCTGAAGGATAGAACTCGCCGCTCCACAGCTTGATGTAGGCCTCGTTTCGATTGTCGCCCGGGAAGACAACGTCAGGGAAGCCAAGACGAGCCGTGGTTGGGGTGTCCTGGAGCAGAGAGGGGTTCTCGCGAATCACGGCCGACGTCTGACCGTGGAAGACCTTGACGTTGACGACCAGCATATCGGCACGAGGCGACTTTTCGAACTCGCGCGTCCTGGATGCGATAATGTCCTGGTGAAGCGTGCTGAAGGCGGCTTCGTTGACGGGGACAAAGATGGGCATAACGTGTTCTCGCATCGTAGAAGAGGAAGCGATGTCGGTTTGGAACTGATGGTGCTGGCCGAGCTCCAGCACAGCGCATCCAAAAGGTCGGCGGAACGATCGGTCTCCTGTCATTCGCTTTGTGCGGAACGAGGGAGTGTTGGCAAGCGAAGGATCAGCAAACTTGTCGGTGCGATCGGAAAGCTGATCCTGACCTGCTGCTCCGAGTGGATTGGCGCGGAGATCTCCTACGCGCATGCCGCCCTTTCGTACGATGCGACATACAACGTTGAGGTCGTTCATGTCGCTAGCGCTGAGTTCGGTGAAGAGCGCCCGCATTTTGTTGGCCTGTGCGCTGGACTCCGACGCAGGTACGCCACGGTGATTGAGGAGGATACAAAACTCCTCGGTGAGGAAACGTGACTCTGCGCGGTTGTAGAGCGAAAAGTACAGCTCGGCCACTTCTCCGGCCGTGCAAGGTGTCGCAACAAAGGCGCGAAGGTCGATCAAGACGTGAAAGTACTGAGCTGCAGCGGCGGCCGCGAACGAGGAAGCAGCGGCTGTATTGTCATCGCCGCGTGTGTTGGCCGTGATGGCAGCGGATGTCGGAAGGGACCCCTTTCTGGATCCCATGCCTGGATGCCGTGAATGGTCGTTGGAGATGCCTGCGAGTACACCTGCACTGCTGGTGGTCGGTGAAGTGATACCGAACGCATTGGAAGCGGACAGATCCATTCCACCGGGCGCGGCAGTGGGGGAAGAGTCGTCCTGCTGATCTACGTACGCAAGCGCGGCCTGAAGCGCAGAGAGTCGGATGCCGCTGACCCAGCTGTCGGAATCGGCACCCTTGTTGTGGAGGTCGAAGTCGACGAGACCACCGCGACCTGGATGGCGGACGATCACATCGCGTCCTTGGGCCACGTTGGCTTTGACGAGCCTAGCTACGCATTCTCTTCTGAGCTTGCTGACTTCTTCGGCTGACAACGTCTGGGCGAGAAGCTGTTTGCGCGCTGTGTAGAGCACTTCGATCTGTTCCTTGACGACATTGACGAGGTCGTAGTCGCGTTGGCCGAGGTAGTTGTAGAGAAGCGCGGACCATTCTCGCAAGGCACATGCGATCTCGTCCACCAGAGGCTCGTGCGCCCCTGACGCGGTTGCATCGCCGAATTGGAGGCTGGGCAATGGCGGAGGCGGACGCTCTACCACTTGACCGTTGATGCCGACTTCCTGCGTCTTGGAGTCGATGGCAGGGAGTGCAGCTGTCGACGGTTGGTTTGGGCTGGACGGCGAGGATGCTGTTTCGTCCACCTCGGGCAAGGTCTCCATCTGCAACTTTTGACGTGGCAGTGGGGCCGTCGCACCGACGACACCGAGCTCTTTTGCATGCTCATAGACCGAGGCGAGTCGCATTTCTGCATCGTCGAGCTGCTCCCGGATGTGGACGTGAGTCGAGGGGAAGACTCCGACGTAGACTTGAGGCTCCTCGGAGGTCGAGGCGCTGGTTTGCTGGCCGACGGCATGGAAAGTGCTATAATCGCTGAGACTACTGGCGCTCGTAGCTGTGGCGGGCGTACGGCTGCTAGACACGACGTAGCCTCGGTACCAGCTGACATTGTTGTGGCCGAGCTGCTCGAAGATGTAAACTTCATCACCGAGTTCCAATGCAATGAGGTTCTCCTTGAGGTGTTGGATGATCTCTGCTGATTGTGATTCGGGAAGAAGCGTCGTCGTCGACAATTCGAGTGGATCTGTCTCTGGCGAGAAGGGATGCGTGGCTAGACCGTAAAGGATCTTGGAGAGCGGTTCCCATCTGCGATAGGTCGAAGTGCTCGCCATGGTGAATGCGAATGAATGCTGAGCAGACAGTCAAGCCTGTCAGGGAAGGACTTTTCTCGTTTCGCTGAGGGGCTGATCGGCTGATCGGCTGATCCTACGTCGCGCCCGACGGAAGGCTGCGCTGACTGTCAGCGTCGAGACCGAGATCGGAAGAGCCGTCAGAGACAAATGAAGGACGAGCCGACGCTAGTCAGCAACTATAGTAGAGGAAGCCGAGCGCGGGGAGATCAAGGTCGGCAGGTCCGACAAGCTGTGTGATGGTGAGGCAGAAGACACTTCGAGACAATGCGAACGGTCGAATGGAAGAGCACGCCGAAACGTTCAAGGGTGCCTGTGCGTGTGCGCTCTTTTGTTCGGCTGTTGACCATTTCGGAAATCGGCAGCGGCCGTTCGACTCGCTCCGGTTGTCGCTGAATGTGAATCTCATGCAGAAGCAGCAGCGGCACCACATGTCTCAGAAGGAAAAGGCGCCTTCCCACATTCCAAATGGGGTTGGGTCGAGAAGAGACACACACCATTCTTCTGTCTCAGACACGAAACCAGGGCGTAGCTTCTTGCATCAGACTCAATCAGTAGTCTCCTTCTTGCGGCCGATATCAATGCTCCCTCGCCACGCACGTTCAAGATCACTTTCAGGCAAAGATGTGACAAAGATGTAGTGGCGAGAATGAGGGGTGACTTCTATGACTACAGCGACCCCATACGAGCTCACGGCAACTACGCATCGATGCAACTATCGAATCTCGATGGAAAGCTGATCCACCAACCGAGTCAAGACGTCCGAGTGGAGCGCATTAACCTCGTCGTTCTCCAGCGAACGATCCATGGACCGGTAGTTGATGCGGTAGCACATGCTCTGCTTCTTGGTCTTGGGATGGACAAAGTCGTCGATCTTGACCACGTCTTCCACAAGGTCGCCCACCCGATCACGGACAATCTCGAACAGATCGTTCTCGTGGAACGTGCGCTCTTGAGGAAGCCAGAACGATACGTCCTTGTAGCACGGTGGGTACTTGGAATACGGCTTGAAGGTCAGCAGTTTGGGCTTCGATGTTGGCTTGCCCGCAGAGCCTTTGGACTGACCACCACCGGCGGATGAGACCTCGTTGCTGCTTGCGCTGGCGAATTGACCTAGAAATCGCGGATCTTGCGTCCAGAAGAGGCGAATGTCGGGGATCGAGTAGAGCACCATCGCAATACGCTCCAGACCCAGTCCGAAGGCCCAGCCGAGACGATCGGGCACACCTGCCTTGTCCAGCGTCCTCTGCTGCACCACGCCGCAGCCGAGGATCTCGAGCCACTTGCCTCGGAACCACACTTCCACCTCGTACGAGGGAGACGTGAAGGGGAAGAAAGCCGGGATCCAACGCACTCGCAGTGGATCTGTCGCCGACCCACCCTTTTGCGCTGTCTCAAAGGCGTGGCGTTCTCCAAAGAGTTCAAAGACGAGGGTGTTGAGTGTCGCTTTCAAGTGTCGCACTGCGAGCGCGGCTTCACGAGGGTCGTGGTGGCTTTGGTATCCTCCCGCTTCCGACAGACCGACGAGATCTTCGATTTCGAAGTTGGCCTTTGCGAGTTTGGCCTCCATCTCCAGGCACTCTTGCTCCACCTTGCCACCGGGCGCGTAATCTTCGTGAGCAAAGATAGCTGCACCCTCGACCTGATGGAAGATCGGATAATGAGAAGCGTCGATCTCGTCGCGACGGTACACATCGGCGGTGAGCAGCCACCTTTCGTGTTTGTTGCGGAACGTCTCGACTTCGTGCGCCGAAGTGTGTGTGCGTAGACATGTGGTTCGGTTGACGTAGTAGGTGTCTGTGGGGCTTCGGCCCGGATGATCAGCAGCAATGCCGAGGTCCTCAAAGTTGAGCTCGGTGGACACTACCGGTGAAGTTGCGTGGATGGGCGTGTAGAGCGGACCGACAGAGGCCTCGAGTTGTTCTCGCAGGAGGGCGAGAGGGTGGTTCTTGGTGTAAGGAAGTGAAGGTGTGGGAGACAGACGTGACAAGATCGAGGCCGGGATGTTGGTGTAGTCGTCCGTTGGATATTCCTTGCCCAGGATGCTCATCGTTGTTGGTGATCTTGCGGAATCGGAAGCATGGGACCTAGCAGCTGCGGACGTCGAAATAGCTCGTGAGCCGGATCTCGAAGGAATGACTGTCATCAAAGTGGCGACTGCCGCGGGTGCTTGAAGCTGCCCATTGCCAAGGCGGTGTGTGTGCGCTCGGGAGGCGAGGTGTTGCAGTCTTGCCTGGATCTGAGCAGGACGCGCCGCTTGTCGAGTTCCGAAGCATGCCCGACAGGCCGCTTGAGATGGAAGCTTGACCATGGCAGCAGATGCACAGTTGTTTGGCTGGTGTCTTGCGGCAATGTGAGATGAGGCTCGAGAGTGGAGAGGAAGAGGTTCTTCTCGTCCACTTTCATTTTTGCCGCTCATGCTCGGGAGTCGGGCTTGGCGGCAAAGACAGAGCTCGCATGCACGCGCCTTCAACACGGCGGTTCAGCGTGTGTGCATGGGCTTGCTCTCCAACACCACCCACAACGCCTCTGACTCTGCGACCCATTCATTATCATCGAAACAGCTGTTGACATTGCCTCCGAACAATATACGCCGCCATGGACCTTCGCGACCCAAACATCATGGATGATACGGACCGTCCCGATGAGAGCGGCACACCGTCCAGCGCCCATCCTGACAGCAAGACCGACCTTGACCAGAATGTAGAAAAGATCGTCGGCAACATCTCGAGCTGGTTCAGCGGCTTCGCCAAAAAGTCACAAGACTCGATCAACCAGGCGAGAAAGGAGATGGAGAGTCGCGGCGGCATCGTCAACTATGCCAAGAGCGAATATGCCAAACTCGAATCTTCCATCGAAGAAGCGCAGAAGAAGGCACAGGAGAACGCCGACCACAACCTGTCCGCCTTGCCTGCGACTTCAGCTGAGGATGCCTTTCTCCAATCTCAGAACAGTAAAGGCAAGCAGAGGGCAATCAACGACGAGGACTCAAGCGCAGCGGCAGCAGAGGCATCAGGCGGCACAGCGAACGCCGGTCCCACGCTCGGCGCCTCGGTCACCTCCCTCTTCGCCAAGCTCGCTGCCGACCCCCGAGTCGCACAGCTGCAACAGTCCCTATCCTCCACCATTCAGTCTGTGTCTTCAACAGCTGGCACTACTACTAAAGACGCCGATGGCACCGATGGGACAACTGCGCCCACACCACTCAACATCCAAGAGTCGCTATCCAAACTCTCGTTGACTATCCAGTCTCATCTTCCGCATCTGGATCTCAAAGAGTCGCAGCAGCTGGCAACAAAGTATCTGCATGCTACGGAGAACTATGCCGGCAAGATCCAGTCGGATATGAAAGAATTTGTCGGCGAGCTAGTCCGTGTCGTGCCGCCAGAGGCAGAGGCCGCCAAGACAGAGTTGCCAGCAGCTGCAGCATCCGAGTCTGTCGGCAAGGACACGAGCGCACCTGTCCAGGCCGAGCCTATCAGTCAGAGCATCGTCAAGACATCTGCACCCGTAAAGACGGACAGTGCAACCCCTGCGGTCAAGGCAATCGAGACACCTTCCGTCGATGACGAAGAAAATTTTGCATGGGATGGCGAGGACGATGAAGCTGCAGCCGCCGCGGTTAGCACTGATGCCGCGTTAGCATCAGCAGCCAAGGCGCAGTCTCAACCTTCCACAACATCCACCACGGTCTCGGCTGCTCAAGACAGCAAGCTCACCTCGAGCAAGGCCCAAGACTCTGATGAAGATTCGGATTGGGAGTAATGGCAAATCCTTTACGGGCATCGCAACTTGCTTATCGAGGTCACATTCAATCGTGTCGTGCATGCGACTGTGTGTGTCATGCAGAGGTGCATTGCAATCGAGCTTGGTCCGTCTGTGTACAAGCTCTCCGTACAGAAGACCTGAGGTACAGGCTCAGCTGGAAGCACCACCGTCACCGTCACGCGGCGGTGGAGAGACCGAAGGGTGCGCTGATTGCGTATCGACGCCCTTGGCCGTCCAAAAGTCATTCTTGGTGCGGGACGAGATGCGCGACATGCCTCTGCCGGCACTGCCCAGCTTCGGCGACAATTTGGCGCTGCTTGCATTCGAAAGCGTAGGCAGCTGGATCTTGTCGTCGCCGCGCCCAGCATCGTCGTCCGTGTCGTCTTCAGAGACAAACGTAGATGGCGCTGATTGCGACAGATCCTCCAGATCGGCCTGGGTGATCTCAGTCTGACCCCTGCGAGGGCGTTTGTTCGCCGACCCAGCCGACGGAGATGCAACCTGGTCTGTTCCACGTCGAGCGAGCGACGACTTTGCTTTGGAAGATCGGCTGGCGCTGTATCGGGAATCCTCAACTTCGCTATCAGCTTCTGGCATCGCCCCGCTTCGTACTGCATGCCCGGAAGCATCATCGTCTGCGGAAGAAGAACTGTTCGCTCTCGCCCGTCGTTTCGACCCCCGCTGACTGTCCGCTTCCGACATAGTGCCAGATCTTTCAGCAGCAGAAGCGGCTCCTCTGATGGTCAAAGCCGGCATCTGACCGCGCTTGACTGTGTCCTTTGCGCTGTCAATCGAAACCACGCCGCTGTCCTCCCGAGCCTGAGACCTTGCAGAAGCACGAGCCTCCGAGGAGAATGTGGTAGTCAAGCCTGATGCGCGGGCATCAGCACCTTGGTGCCGGGATGATGAAGGGCGTGCAGGAGGGGGACTGCTAGGCGGTGCGGGCCTGCCCAATTTGAACTGAAGAGATCCAGAGAAGTACAGCTCTTCCATCTCCTTTCTCTGTCGAACAACCGGATTCGAGATGCCTAGGATGGTACCAAGCAAGCTGTTGGGGTCTTTGTCTTCCCTGCCGCCCTCGGCCGTGGAGTCACGCACCAGAGCCCTCCGAGCTTCGGCATCGGAATCCGAATCCGAGTCGACAGAGAAGCGTTGATGTTTGCGACGAGATGAATCGCCCGACCCGGCAACTTTGGCAGGTAGGAGCATCTTTGAGCTGCCTTCGTTGGCTTGCTGACAGATGGCAGCAGTCAGAATGTCAAACGCTCCTGCTAGGGTCGAACGGACGTTGATGATGCCAAAGGAGCCCTTGGAGATATCGTTCGAGGGATCGTGCGGGTCTTCGATGCAAAGCATAAAGGGTCGCCTCTCGTCCTTCCAACCTCGACGAGCTTTGCTGAAGTAACCGCCGCGACCCCGAACCGAAATGCCGCAATTGTCGTAGCCAAAGTTCTTGCCGTAGAGCTCGAGGAATTCGAGCAGAAGCACGCCCAAGCTTCGCGACGGTTCGATCTCGCCTCTCTGCACTTTCGGATGCAGCTGCAAAAAGCTGATCACCATGATGATGATGCTGTAGCTTCCCAGACCTCCCGAGAACACTTCGCTCATGCCTCGCTGCATGAGCAGATGCTTGACGACCAAGATCAGAGGACGAATGTGGGGCCATTTGCGCAGCCAGCTGTTGACGTAGCTTGCTGTGGTCAAGCCATTGGTGTGATTGAGCGAGATATCGACCTTGAGTCGAGCGTACGTCGTCACGAACTTGATGATGGGCACCTTGGCCTTGGCGATGACTTGAACGTCGGTTGCCAGGTTGTGGCGTCGCAAGCAGGCGGCCATGCTGCGAAGCGCGTTCTGAGTGCGAAGGCTCGCCATGGATCGACTGACGACGACCAGGTCGAGATCACCTTGCGGTAGATAGAGCTTGGTTTCCTGACTTCCAAAAGAATGGACCTCTGCATCGCGGAACTGCGACTTGATGGCCCGGCTGATAAGCTCGATGACCATGCAGCGCGTCTCATGTTCGGCTGCGGTTGGGGCCATCCAGTAGTCGAATGCTATGAGCTCGCGATGCAACGCCTCTGCGCCGTTCTGACATCGGCTCCAGTCCACGTCTGCTGACCAGGGCGTGTGACGTGAACGTGCCATCTGTCGCTCCTTCTTTGTGCGTCCGTCATCTTCTCGCTCGTCGACCTTGCGCTTCTTGCCCTTTCGAGAGGAACGGTCATCGTCCTCGCGCGACTTTGCTCCTCGAGGGCCACTGGCCTGTGTTGATGACTGTGGTACATCGTCGTCATGGTCTGCCCCAAAGTCGAAGGAGATGAAGTCCTGCGCCCCGAACGCTCTTTCTTGTGTTGCCACGGGCATGGTGTTTGGAGGGTCGGCTGGCTGCGAGATGTCTGCCTGTATGCTGCTTATATGCTGATCAGATGACTTGAATGCTGAGCTTATGAGAGTCTCTTTGTAGAACTTCAAGCTTGTGGGCGATGCGAGAGAGCAGGAGTACTTTCCCACGCTTTCCCCTGCTTAGTCGTGTAGGCTCGGTTTGACTGTGGCGTCTGGGATGGTTGACCCTCCTTGTTCGAAGGCGCAGCCGATCGCAACAGGGAGTGTGACTTGAGGACCGTGAGAGCGCCAAGGTTGGCGTGTGACCGCAATGTGCTGGTTGTGATGAGAGCAGGAAGTGAGGTTGAGCAGCAGCAGTCGCAGAAGGAAGGTCTGTCGGAACGCTGCCGATGATGAAGAGGAGCAAACGTTGAAGCAGTCACAGACTGAGCTGCAAGCCGTGGATTTTTCGCAAAGGGTCCGCTCAATTTTTTGCTTGCCTTTTTTTTCGAAAAGCGTGATGCAATAATTTCTTCTTGTCGAGGCAAAGTGGAGAAAAAAGCCGAAGCTCAGTCGCGGTTAGCGATTTCTGAACCGAGCGTGGGCCTCATCGACGGGAACCCTGCCAGCCAGAGAAGGTCGTGATGATGCAGATGCGGGGCTGCGCCGATTCCTATCCCTTCTCATCCATCACCATATCACGTCCTGCATCGGTACAGCCGCATCGATGCAGCCCAACCTCCAAGCAAGGGAACCCTGAGTCACGAGCCCACGCCGACGTCGTTGCCATGATCAGCGCCTGCAGAAGACGACACTGAAACTGCATAAGCATCCCCCTCCGACGTCTCAAGAACTCATTACAGTGCCGCCATCTCGTTGCCTCACAATGAGCGGCTACGATTCTCGCGACGACTACCTTCGCTCCTCCTCCGCGTCCCATCATCGATCGCGCAACAGTAAGCATGAATCCTCGTCCTCCTCCTCCTCATACAGAAGCCATGGACACGAGCCAACCAGACGTCGTTCTCGCTCTCCTCCCTCGTATTCCTCCTCCTCGCGCAGCCATCGCGATCGTCCAACCGATGCCTACGTGAATGGCGCTGGCCACGAAAGATGGCGCGACCATGACCGCTCACGACAAAGAGAAGATCGTGATTACGATTCTCGCACCAGCTCCCAATCCTCATACGCGCACGGCCAGCATCGACATGACGATACGTATCAAAGTGGTGGGCGCAGAAGATGGGACGAAGGCGCACCGCTCCCGCCGCCTGCTGCACCCGTTCATCCTGCGGCGAGAGCAGATCAAATGACAGCAAACATTGGATTGCCATCTAGGCGATCTGCCGGTCCCCCCCGTGCTGCGCCAGGACCGCCTCCGCCGCTTCCACCATCTACCACCTCGACATCTGAACCGTCTTCGAGCGCTTCTCTCTCCGCTGAAGAGCAAGCCAAGCTAGCGAAGAAAGCGCGACTCGAAGCATGGCGCAAGGAGCAGGCCGCAAAGAAGGCGCTCGAAGAAGCCAGACAGCGAGCTCAGTCGATTGCCAGCGCCGTTGCGCCCTCTTCTCAACGTACGGAGGCGTCTTCTTCGACTTTGGCCCAAAAGACAGCGCCGACATCGATCAACGCGACTGGGCTTCGAACACTGTCTCTGCGGACAGATCCGTCCAGGGTCAATGCGCAAAACCGCTCGCGTACCATGATGGACGATGCTTCGGAGCCGTCTAGCCGGACTCACCTCAACCGTTTCGATGACCTGCCTCCTCTCGACCCTTCCTTGGATGCTCCTCGTAAAGGTCTGTCTGCCGACGACGACGATGACGATAATGCACATGTAGGGCCCAGCAGCAATGCGCAGGCTCGCCGGTCCGATGCCAACATGGATGTCGACGACGACGATGAGGAGGATCCGCTGGATGCCTTCATGTCCACTGTCAAGGAACAGGTGGCTCAAGTCAATGCAGACGATCGACGCAAGGCTGGCGTAGGAAGCGAGACCACCGCTAAAACCGAAAAGAAAGCGGTCGTCCTGGGCCAGGACGAGGACGATGGCGAAGCAGTCGAACAGGACGGCGAGCAGCTGGATGAGCTGGATCGCGTCGTAGCAACCGAGGACCTCCTGGCACTTGCGGCAAAGAAAGTCAAGAAGAAAGAACTCGCCACTGTCGATCATGCCACGGTGGACTACGAGCCATTCCGCAAGGTGTTCTACCATCCCCCTGCCGAGGTAGAGGATATGTCGGAAGAGCTTGCCAATCAGATCCGACTCGAGATGGACGCCATTACGGTGCGTGGCAAGGATTGTCCTAAACCGCTCACAAAGTGGTCGTATTGTGGCCTGCCTGCCAGCTGTCTGGACGTCATCCGGCGACTCGGCTATGCAGCTCCTACGCCAATCCAGAGCCAAGCGATCCCTGCCATCATGTCCGGTCGAGACATGATCGGTGTAGCCAAGACGGGATCGGGAAAGACCATGGCCTTCCTGCTGCCCATGTTCCGACACATCAAGGATCAGCGCCCCGTGGAGACGTCCGAAGGCCCTGTTGGCATCATCATGACCCCCACCCGCGAGCTAGCAGTTCAGATCTATCGCGAGATGAGGCCTTTCATCAAGGCGCTCGGCCTTCGCGCTGCTTGCGTGTATGGAGGCGCCCCCATCTCGGAACAGATTGCCGAGATGAAAAAGACGGCCGGCATCGTTGTTGCGACGCCGGGCCGACTCATCGACCTGTTGACCGCCAACTCGGGCCGTGTCACCAATCTGCGTCGCGTCACCTATCTTGTGCTGGACGAAGCAGATCGCATGTTTGACATGGGTTTCGAGCCGCAGGTGATGAAGATTGTCAACAACATTCGACCCGACCGCCAGACGGTGCTGTTCTCCGCCACCTTCCCAAAACAGATGGAATCACTCGCACGCAAAGTGCTCAAGAACAAGCCACTCGAGATCACCGTCGGTGGCCGCAGCGTAGTTGCCGCCGAGATCGAGCAGATCGTCGAGGTACGACCCGAGAACACCAAGTTCCACCGTCTCCTCGAGATCCTCGGAGAGCTTTGCAACCGAGAGAAGGATGCTCGCACGCTCATCTTTGTCGATCGACAAGAAGCAGCCGATGACCTGCTCAAGGAGCTTATTCGCAAAGGATACGTCACCATGTCGTTGCACGGTGGCAAAGACCAGGTCGACCGCGACGAGACCATTTCGGACTTCAAAGCGGGCAACGTGCCGATCGTCACAGCCACCTCGGTAGCAGCGCGAGGTCTCGACGTCAAGCAGCTGAAGCTTGTGATCAACTACGACGTGCCAAACCATATGGAGGACTATGTGCACCGTGCCGGACGAACTGGTCGCGCAGGTCAGAAGGGTACTTGCATCACGTTCATCACGCCCGAGCAGGATCGATATGCACGTGACATCATCGCAGCGCTCAAGGCGAGCTCAGCGAACGTCCCCTCGGAACTCGAGGCCATGGCAGCCGCCTTTAAGGAGAAGCTGGCGGCCGGCAAAGCCAAAGCGGCGGGATCGGGCTTCGGCGGTAAGGGGCTGGATCGACTCGAGACGGACCGTGAAAAGGCGCTCAAGGCGCAAAAGTCGGCCTACGGCGAAGCAGATGAGGACGGCAAAGCCGCCGCTGCTGGCGATTCGAGCGAGGCCAATGCCAAGACGGCGGGAGCGACAGCAGGCTCGCCCAGCTCTGAGGATCAGCTGAGCAGGCTGCAAGGCATGAAGATCGAGATCATGCACGGTGCCGCTCCCGAATCGGTGCGCGACAACAAGACCGTTTCTGGCGGCGAGGACGCATCCGGTGCGGCGGAAAAAGAACAAGAAGCCAAAGAAGCTGCCAGGCTCAAGGCGCAGGAGGCGGCGCTCGAAGCTGCCAAGGCGCACGGTGCTGATACCACCAAGCTGGCCAACGTACTGGAAAATATCCGCAAGCAGGCCAACGCGCGCAAGCAAGCGGCCAAGAACTCGGACGCCGATAAGCTCAAGGAGCGCAAGGCTCGCGATCCGGATGCCACCGATTTCCATGCCATTGTGCCGATCAACGACTTCCCGCAACGGGCACGATGGAGGGTGACGAATAAGGAGACGATGAGCCATCTGATCGAGTCGACAGGCGCGTCCATCACCAACAAGGGCGTGTTCTACAAGGAGGGCACGGAGCCTCAGCCGGGTGAGCCGCCCAAGCTGCAGTTGCTGATCGAGTCGAACAACAAGTCGATGGTGGAAGATGCGGTACGAGAGATCCAGCGTCTGTTGGTAGAGGCAACGCAAGCGGTGCTCGAGGCTGAAGCGAGGAGCTCGGGGACGACAGGCAGATACACGGTGGTGTAATGTTATCGAGGAAGATGCAGTTGCAGGAACCTTTCAGACCAGCCTGTTGTGTGTCGGATGTCTGGGATTGCGTTGAACGAATACAAATACAGATGTGATGTGACTGACCGAAGGGGTTAATTGAGTCATTCTATACAGCGCCCTCCAAGAAAGCAAGGAAGCGTTTGGCGATGGCATATTCGGTCGAGGGCGGCTGAGCAGCGGACGTTGCGGATGTCTTTGAGCCAGGTTGCGATGCGTGGGAAGAGAGGGAAAACTGAACGCCTTCTGACCGAGCAACGTTTCCGAGCTCGCTGACTTGCGCCGAGCCAGAGCTGTGCATTCGGACAAACTGACGTCGGATCCTCTGCAGCGACGCCATGGTCACCGGCTTATCCGCCGGCGGTGTGAATGTGAGCGGCGATGGCCCGACGAGACTGGGGTCGTGAATCGGCACTTCCGTTCCTGGCTGTAGGCCCAAGCTGGACTGATGCTGCAAGATGCTAGACACCACCGTCTGGGTAGATGATTCGAGGATCGAGAGGTAGTTGGCTGTGGTAGATCGGGTCGGAGCAACGACTTCGGGCGCTTTGTTGACTGATCTTTTGGTGGCAGCGTCCCAAATATCCTCGAACGGCATTGGCTCGACGGTTATGCTCTCATCGTTCAGGGGCGTGGATGCTTCTGGAGATGCGATGGTCGGCACGATGATAAGCGGTGAGTCCCATCTCGTCATGGCGTTGGGCTCCTCGAAGCGCATGAGAAGACTGTCGAGCGTCTCGTCGTCGTAGCTTGCCTCGTGACCTTCTTCTTTGCATCGCTTCGCATTCCAGAATCTGCATACTTGAGGAGGAGCGTGGACGTGAACCGACAGACAGCGGACGCCCACTTCACGTGCGGCACACCACAGCTGATATCGGAAGCCCTTGATATTGAGTCCAGCACCACCGTCGGCAATCACAATCGTATCTTTCCCCAGCGCACGCGTGACAGCAGAGAGATACGACGCCCTTGCAGGCTTTTCGGTGCGTTGCGACGAGTAGGATGACCGTGTGACGTGGACATCATCATCGGATACGATGACTATCCTGTTCGGTAGTTGACCCGAGGAGGAAGACGAAGCAGCAGCTCCGACCTCCATGATGCGACGTTCGAGGTCGTCCTTGATGAGCGCAGAGCGCGTCGACCGGCCCGAGCAGGCCAAGCCGGATACGATGATCAACGCCATGATCTCGAGTCGTTGCGGTTGCTCCGATACTGACGAGAGGGATGCGGGTTGAAGCCCGTGTTGCAATCATATTCGCGACTTTCTTCTTGGAGGTCTTACCGAAAAACCTGGACCCTGAATCTTAGTCAGTCGGTGGTAAGCATCTACTCGGGACCCGTAGGTCTAACACCGTGACGCTTCGGTTCAAATCGGACTCGCCTCGCTGCTGGTCGTGATGCTGTGCGGAAATGAACGGGAATTCAGTTTTGCAGACGCCTTGCGCGCTTACCAAAGCCAGGCTGTCTCTATTTTGGTGCTCTCGTCGACGAGCTACTTTCTTCCGCTTCCCAGCTTGAATTCAAAATGAAGCGCTGCTGGTCGCTTTCAGCTTTTGTGGCAGCAAAGAGCGCGCGGTGGGCGAAAGGGCTGGCTCGACTTGGCTTACCCAAGTCAGTCCCAGTCCGCTCACGAATCAGCGCAAGCGCATTGGTCGAAGCGGAAGCGAGTGGCCAGCCGGCCCTTTCCATTTTCTCGTCCTGCTTTGAGATGGCGTCGGTCACTGTGACTGCTGAGAAAATACAGTAGCGCCGCTTGCTCGTGAGCGTGCACTGAGCCCGCCCGCCCGCCGTTGCAGTTGTGAGCTCGTAAGAATAAACGTCTTTGCCCCGCAAGCTGCTTAGGTGGCAGCGGTTCTCGCCGCCGCGACCGAAGACCGCTCTGTGTACACGATCGAGGAACGCTTTATTCGCCATCAACCATCGTGCCTTCTTCATCCCTACCATCCACACCTGACTTCGCCCACACACGCTCCTGCAACCCAACATTCACTCCCTTCGTTGATTGCAGTCGCAAAGTCACATCACCATGATCTTCGGAAGGTCGCTCTCGCGCGCCGTTGCGCGTGCACCTTCGTCCAGCCTGGTCGCTCCTTCGCAGCGCCTCGCCGGCTTCCACTCGACCGCCAGCGCTTCGCGCATCATCGCATCTCAGCCTCTCCGCGCCAAGGAAGCAGCCCGCCCCCTCGACGCCGCCAAGGGTTACCCCGTCATTGACCACGAGTACGATGCTATCGTCGTCGGTGCCGGTGGCTCGGGTCTTCGTGCCGCTTTCGGTCTCGCCGAGGCCGGTCTCAACACCGCCTGTATCACCAAGCTCTTCCCTACTCGTTCGCACACCGTCGCCGCTCAGGGTGGTATCAACGCCGCTCTCGGCAACATGACCGAGGACGACTGGCGATGGCACATGTACGACACCGTCAAGGGATCCGACTGGCTCGGTGACCAGGACGCCATCCACTACATGTGCCGTGAGGCTCCTCGCACCGTCATCGAGCTCGAGCACTTTGGTCTCCCCTTCTCCCGAACCAAGGACGGCAAGATCTACCAGCGAGCTTTCGGTGGTCAGTCGCTCAACTACGGTAAGGGTGGTCAGGCCTACCGATGTGCCGCCGCTGCTGACCGGACCGGACACGCCATGCTTCACACCCTCTACGGTCAGTCGCTCCGCCACAACACCAACTTCTTCATCGAGTACTTTGCCATGGACCTGATCATGGAGGATGGTGAGTGTGTTGGTGTCACCGCCCTCAACATGGAGGACGGCACCATCCACCGCTTCCGCGCCCACAAGACCGTCCTCGCCACCGGCGGTTACGGCCGTGCCTACTTCTCTGCCACCTCTGCCCACACCTGCACAGGTGACGGTATGGCCATGGTCTCGCGTGCCGGTCTCCCTCTCCAGGATCTCGAGTTCGTTCAGTTCCACCCCACCGGTATCTACGGTGCCGGTTGCCTGATCACGGAGGGCTCGCGTGGTGAGGGTGGATACCTGCTCAACTCGGAGGGTGAGCGATTCATGGAGCGATACGCCCCCACCGCCAAGGATCTTGCCTCGCGTGATGTCGTCTCGCGATCCATGACCATCGAGATCCGTGAGGGCCGTGGTGTCGGTCCAGAGAAGGACCACATCTACCTGCAGCTCTCGCACCTGCCCCCTGAGGTGCTCCACGAGCGTCTCCCCGGTATCTCGGAGACTGCCGCCATCTTTGCTGGTGTCGACGTCACCAAGGAGCCCATCCCCGTGCTCCCCACCGTCCACTACAACATGGGCGGCATTCCTACCAAGTACACCGGTGAGGTGCTCACCAAGGGCCCCAACGGCGAGGACAAGATCGTTCCCGGTCTCTACGCCGCCGGTGAGACCGCCTGTGTTTCCGTCCACGGTGCTAACCGTCTCGGTGCCAACTCGCTTCTCGACATTGTTGTCTTCGGCCGTGCTTGCGCCAACCACATCAAGGAGAACCTTGAGCCCGGCAAGCCCCACAAGGAGCTCAAGGGTGACGCCGGTACCAAGTCGATCAACGACCTTGACTGGGCCCGCAACGCCAACGGTTCCAAGACCACCGCCGAGATCCGCAACGACATGCAGCGTGTCATGCAGTCCGACGCCGCTGTGTTCCGTACCCAGAAGACGCTCGACGAGGGTGTCACCAAGATCGACAAGGTCTACGAGAGCTTCCCCAACGTTTCGATTCAGGACCGTTCCATGATCTGGAACTCGGACCTAGTCGAGACCCTCGAACTCAAGAACCTCCTTACCTGCGCGACGCAGACCATGCACTCTGCAGCTGCTCGAAAGGAAAGCCGTGGTGCACATGCAAGGTTGATCGAAATGCCCCAAAACCGTGTTATAAGACCAAGAACAGTCGCTGACGATCATCTCTTTGTGTTTCTTTGTTGCTTCGATGACCCAACAGGGAGGACTTCCCCGAACGGTGAGTACAGCGGCCTTTTCGATGAACGACCTTGCGTGAGAATCGTCACTGACTTGAGCTTCTTCCCCTCGTCTTGGCCCGATACAGAGACGACAAGGAATGGATGCGACACACGCTCTCGTGGCAGCACGAGAGCACCGGCGACAAGGTCAAGCTCGACTACCGTGGTGTCATCAACACGACGCTCGACGAAGCCGAGTGCAAGCCCGTTCCCCCCTTCAAGCGCCAGTACTAAGCGTTTCTCGTCTTCCCGCTTTCACATTCGCATTGAAACCGATGATGATTCGTTCCGACGTTGTCGTGATATGATTGTGCGACCCTCATATGAGATGCGAGCCAGGTCGATGGCGGAGGTGTCAGTGAGTGCGAGAATTTATTTGAAAGTGGAGAGTGAGTCGATGTAACATTTTCGAATTTTTCCAACCCTCTGTGACAGCGGCTAGGAAGAAAGTCTTCTGTTTCCCGAAGGTCCCGTTGGCGGGTCCAGCGCGGGCAGACCGAGCTGACTGACGTGTTGGTTTCGTGCACGGGCAAGCCGAAAGAGTGCTTTTTGGTCTTCTCGGATCACTTCCGCTCTCGTTATCCTCTCCATCGTCACATTCGCTGAGCTTTCCAACGCCAGCACATCACGCAGGATGGCGACACTCCAACGGAGCTCGATGGCTCCATCAGCCGCATCGTCTCGATCCCACACGCCAGCTGGGCATCGTCGCTCTGCTCATATCGCAGCCGAGTTCTCCCTTCCGCATGCGCTCAGACACAGCATGTCGGTCGAATCGGGTCTGTCGTCTCGCAATGGCGTCGTTGCAGGCTTGCAGACGCACAAGCTTCATCTCGTCTTGTCGGAGATCACAGCCGTCACCTCAGCTCTGCGCAAAGCTACGCGCTGGACCGCAACCACCTCAGCCGCACTCGCTCGACTCACGTCTTACAGCTACTCGAGTGCTCAGCTTCCTCCGCCTGCGACCGTAACGCAACAGCAGGCTTCGACAGCTCAGGATGATGCTCGCCAAGATGCTGCATCGCCGCGGGCTGCATCCAGCGCCCGCATCGCCCTCAGAGGCATGCGAGAGGCAACGAACGATACAGACTCGAGCTCGTCGGCGGCGGCAACGAGACTGGGTCTTTCGCTTGGCATATCCGCCAAGTCTGACGACCCGGTCAGACTGCTCGTCGGATTTGCAACGCTCAAAGCCCAACTTCGCGCCTGCACCAACTTCGCCACCTTCCCGCTTCCGGCACTCTTGGCGCCCTTCCTTAGAGTCGTTCTATCCCCTCGAACATCGGCGCCGGTCACCTCAGCCGCACTTCAAGCCGTCCACAAGTTCCTAGTCCATGGTGTGGTATCGTTGTCAGCGCCCGATGCGAAGGTGGCAGTCGCAGAGATCGCGCATGCGACAAGTCACTGTCGCTTCGAGGCTTCCGAGGCTACCACAGACGAGCTCGTGTTGGTTCGCATCCTATCGGTGATGCGAGAGATCATCTGCGAGCCCATCGAACTCGACTTTGCGCGTCCCGCGTATGCACAGGATCATGCCGACCCCAGCAGGAGGATTTACACGCTTGCCGACTGTCTCGGCGACGATAGCATCTGCGAGATGATGGAGACCGGTCTGTCCATGTGCTGCCAGACCCGCCTCTCTGACGTCTTGCGCCGCACTGCCGAGCTCTCCATGACCGCCATGGTCCGCACTCTTTTCAGTCGCCTTTCACTGGTGTCTCGTTCTGCAGACGAGTTCTTCGCTGCCGGTCCAGATGGCACAAAGGCAGAACCGGAACATGCGACGCTCGCCGCCGATCCCGTTGGCGAGGATGCTGAGCTGAACGAGAAGAAGCGTCGTAGAATGACAATGCCCGACCCGACGAGCAACGCCTTTCCCGCAGCTGCAGCCCAGGTGCTCGAGCAGCTGCGTGAGATGGGCGAAGAGGAGGACAAGGAGGAGGCCTCAGCCACGGCCGCCTCGCAAGAAGCTGCCGAGGGCGCCCGACACGATCTGACTGAAGAAAAAGCTGCGACATCTGACAGCGCGGAACAGCCAACAACAGCGACGGTCGACGACAGTGAAACACAGATCTTCGCTGACACCGACGACTCAAAGGAAGCTGACGCCCAAGATGTGCAGACCGAGCCTGCCGCTACAGCGCCAATTCAGATCGAACCGTTCGGACTGCCAGCGATCCTCGAGGTGTGCCGTGTCATCGTCTCGCTGCTCGACCCTGACAGTCTTCAGCACACCAACACCATGCGAAGGCTCGGCATGTCGATGCTGATTTCGATCCTCGAGACTTCCGGTAGATCGATCGGCGATTTCCCTTCCTTGCGTGCTCTCATGCAGGATACCGCCTGCAAGCATCTCTTCACCCTGGCTCGCAGCGATGATACCATCCCACTGTCATTAAGCCTGCGCGCCCTTTCGACCATGTTCGAGACCATGCGCGAGCATCTGAAGCTGCAGCACGAGCTATTCCTCAACTATTTGATGGACCGTCTTGCGCCCACCTTCCCGCTCCCTCTCGAGCCTTGGAGCGAACGCACTTTCGACAGCATTGTCAAGCGCGCCAACGCCGCCGAAGCCATGTCACGATCGGGCCTGCCTGCCTTCCATGCCGCGGCCGTGCAAGTCAAACCACCACCTCCTCCGGCGCCGCCTGCGCCTCCGCTGCCGAAGAGCTCGGATCGCGCTCCTGCCACCGGAGAGGCTCGCGAGCTCTACCTCGAAACGTTCGCTCTGCTCTTCCGAAACTTCGACTCGGAGCGATCTGCCGAGTACCTGGTCGACCTCTATGTCAACTACGACTGCAACACGGACTGCGACGACATGTTCGAGCGTGTACTCCTCTTCCTGTGCCGCAGCATCCATGCTGCCAACCCACAAAACCCGTCGCAGCAGGATCCCGTTCAGATGTTCGCACTCGATGCGCTGCTCTCCTTCATCGCAGCAATTTCAGATCGTACCGAGGCGGCGCTGGGCGTTGCTGCGGGACGAGAAGCCGTCCTTCCAGGTGGCCTGTCTTCGAAAGCCCTGGCAGCACAGAAGGCGAAGAAGGCTACCATCCTGGATGGTGCAAGCCGTTTCAACGCCAAGCCCAAGGACGGGTTGGCCTTCCTCGAGAAGGAAGGACTGCTCGATTACGGGGACGCTAGCCTCTCTCGAGAGGAGCGGATTGCTCGTTTCCTCAAGGAATCGCCCCGTCTTGACAAGAAACTCGTCGGCGACTACATTGGTCGACCTGACAACGTCAAAGTGCTCGAGGCTTTCGTTCGCCTGTTCGACTTCAAGGACAAGCCGATTGCAGAGGCGCTCCGCGAGATGCTCGAGAGTTTCCGTCTGCCTGGAGAATCTCAGCAGATCGAGCGCATCACTCAGACCTTCGCCGCGACCTACTTCTCGGCCAAGCACGAAGGCATCGCTACCGAAGATGCCGTCTTCATTCTCGCCTACTCGGTCATCATGCTTAACACGGATCAGCACAACCCGCAGAACAAGCGCCGCATGACCGTCGAGGACTATCGCAAGAACCTTCGTGGCGTCAACGGTGGCGAGGATTTCAGTCTTGAGCTCACCGGCGCTATCTACGAGAGCATCCGCAAGCGCGAGATCGTCATGCCCGAGGAGCATGCCGGTCAGCTCGGATTTGAGTACGCCTGGAAGGAGCTGCTCAGACGGTCCCGAACGGCTGACACCCTAGTTGCCAGCAACACTTCTGCATTCGACCGCGACATGTTTGGAGCCCACTGGAAGCCCATCCTCTCGAGCATCGCTTTCGCCTTTTCCACTTTCACCGACGAGTATCTGGTGGAGCGCGCTATCTCGGGTATCCGTCAGTGCGCCATCCTCGCTTCCGGTTATGGTCTGATCGAGGTGTTTGACTTTATGGTGCATACACTTGCCAGTGCGACTTGCCTGCTGGACAGCTCCGTACCGCAGACGCTCACGAGCAATCCGACGGTCGAGGTGGAGAATCAGCAGGTCACTGTCAGCCCACTCTCGACTCGCTTTGGTGTCAACTTCAAGGGCCAGCTGGCTGCCGTCGTGCTGTTCACCATCGCCAACGACAATGTCGACGCCATCCGCACCGGCTGGTCTGACTTGTTCGAGATCTTCAAGAACCTCTTTGCTCATGGCATGTTGCCGGCATCCATGGTGCTGATGGAGGATCTTGCCGACGGCCCCGTACCCATCCCAACCAAGCCAAAGAAGGCGCCCGGTCCTTCGCCGCAGGATTTGCGTGCCCAGGGCGGTGGACTCTTCAGCACGCTCTCGTCGTATCTGCTGTCCCCGAACTCGTCCACCAACGAGCCTGCTCCGTACGAGGCTACGCCCGAGGACATCGAGGCAACCTTGAGCTCGGTGGACTGTATCGCATCCTGCCGCCTCGAGGACCTCTGGAATCACGTCCTTCAGCTTGGCCCCGAGTCGCATCTGTGCGCGGTCCACCACCTCCGCTTCTTGCTCGAAGCGCTCACCGTGGAAAAGGTGCTCTACCGCGAGTCCACGACGGGCGTCAACACGGACGGGACTTCGACGCCCAACAGCACACATCACGGCGTTGACTCAGGGGCGAACGGCAAGGACTCGAGCACGAACAGCCTCGGGGCAAGGTCCCATGACTTGTTGGCCGGAGCCTTGCCGCTGAGCTACGACCCACGAGCATCCTTCCTCCTCGAGCTGCTGAGTCAGATCATCGCCTCTGCTCCGAAGATGCTGGTCACCGAGACCTGGCCGTGGGTCATGGACCACATCTCGGCCGTGCTTCGCAACGCAAAAGCATATCATCCTATGACGGTCGAGCGAGAGGTGGCCACGCTGCTGCGCGTGATCAACCTAGCGGCAATGGAGAAGAGCCTTCGCGATCAGATATTCCTCGCACTGGATCTGCTGCGTGAACTGCCAGCTGAGATTCGAATCTCGGGATCCAAGCAGGTTCTTGCCGGCCTCATGCGCATCCTGGCCACGCATCCTACCTTGGTCCGATCGCATACCGAGTGGGGTCTTGTCTTTGCGCTCATCGCTGACCAGGCCAACACGCGCAATGCTGACTCGGCCCGTCTTGCCTTTGAGGCGACCAGAGCAGCTGTAGCCGACTCGGCGTTGCAAGCCACGGCCTCGAAGCTGTCGACGGACAATTTCTTGCCCATTGTCTCGCAGCTGGTCGACTTTGCTCGAGGCGCAGACACGACGATGTGGCGCAACATGGTCATGCGCGAATCATCTCAACGTCGCGCGACGCTCACCGAGAAGAAGGAGATGGCCGAAGCTGAGAAAGTGCAGCAAGACAGGGGTGTTCCTGCGGTGGAGCTGCTCGAGTCGCTCAAGAGCGAGATCCCGCGCCTGATTTCGGATGAGGCTCGTACGGGCTCGATCGACGAGGTATGGAGCAAGTACTGGCTGGCGCTCCTTACAGGCATCGCTCGGCAGTGGATCAACGCCTACGCACCTGTCCGATTCGCAGCCGTGACACTGCTGCAGCGCGCTCTCTTCTCACCCGAACTCGTCTCTGACGTCCACACCGCGCCATCGCGCACAGCGCTGATCCGCGTCGTCTTCTCAGCTACACTGTTCCCGCTGATCGAAGACCTCTTGAAGCCGCAAGTCTACCAGATCGACCCGCCCTCGGCAGCCAACAAGAACGGCGGGATGCTCGAGATCCGCATCCGCGCCTCGGCGCTGATCTGCAAGACGTTCCTTCACCTCATGCCGCAGCTTGTCGACGGCGAGGCGGGCGACGACGAGTTCCAACGTCTCTGGCTGGACGTGTTGGATCTCATGGACCGGATGATCAACTCGACCGGTGGAAACGCGGGTAGGAGGAACCCACTGACCGAGGCGATTCCGGAGAATCTGAAGAACGTGCTGCTTGTGATGGCCACCTCGCAGCTGTTGTCACCGACGGAGGAGGGCGGGAAGACGCAGAAGCAGCTGTTTGATCTGACGCACGATCGGTTGCAGAGGTTCTTGCCGGGGCTGGTGGAGGAGGTGTTTGCTTTGTCCGGTCCGCCGCAGGCGGAGGCACCACAGTCGCAGCAGGAGCCGCAACAGACGCAGGAGTCTAAGGAGCCGCAGCCAGCGGAGTAGACTTGTCAGTCGCATCGGAAAGTCGCTTACATGTACGATTACTGCGAGTCAAAGAGATCCATTCGCAACAAAGAGTGACGACGTGTCAGAAAGCAAGCGAGTCCTTGCCGAGATCCCACTCTCGCACCTTCGGCGCTGGCTTCGGGGAAGCGCTTCGTTTCCTATCTCTGTCGCGTGTTGATCGTTGCCTATCCTTCCGCTCTGAGTCGGGGCTCGCATCCTTCTCTCGTCGTTTCCTCCGCCTTCGTCTGTCGTCGTCGTCACTATCATCACGCTCTCTGTGTGAGCTACGATGTGAGCGGGTTCGTTCGTCAGACGTGCTCAACCTGTCCTTTTCGCTCGACGAGTAATGTTTCCGTTCACCGTGTCTGCTGGAGCTCGACCTTGAATGTCTGTGCCGTCTCTCTCTGTCGCTCTCGTGTCGTTCAGAGCGGCTACGCTCTCGCTCCTTTTCCCGACTCCGGCTTGACGGCTTCTGTTCTTCGGAGTGCTGCGGATGGGCTGATTGCGCATTGGCAGAGGGCGGCTCGTCAAAGTACTTATCCATCTTGCTCGACATTCCTTCCTCTCGCTGACTCGCAGAGGGGCTCCCAGGACTCCCTACACACTGAACCTCATCGTCATCCGACCATCCTCGAAGCGTGGCGGAGGCTCCATCGGTCTCGTCTGTGTCTTCGCCGGGTCTTGTGCGCTTGGTAGGGGGAGAACGAGCAGCCTCTCTAGCCTGCTGTCGCAGCAACGCTTGGTTGTGGCCCTCGACATTTCGTATTACCGACGAAAGGAATCGCTTGTTGGTGTTCGGAATGCGTGCTGATGACAGGCTGCCTGCATCGTCCTGCGGATAGGCGCTGTGGTCGGACTGCTGTGCCGCCTTGGACTTCTGTACGATGAGGTCGGCAATGTACGCGTCTAGTTCTGCGTCCGGGACGCTGGCGAGGCGGGAGGCTGCCATGCGAGTCAACGCTGGGCTTCGCAGAACTTGCCCATCATCGTCCCTGTCAGCCTTTGAGGCGCAAAGCACGATCGCATCGATGTGGAGAGAAAGATCGGTCGAGGAGAACAAGAACTGGTTGATCGAAAGTCGGGCTCGGGTTTCGGGAGTGTTGAGCGTGTGGAGGGGAGAGCAACACTTCTTCCTCTCAGGGTCCTCCTCTTCTTCCTCTTCCTCTTCAATAGGCTCTAGCTCTCCGTGCCCGACGGTGTCGCATCTGTACGAGGAGCTTCCCAGCACTCGTTCACGATGAGCGGTCCAAGGGCACCGATGCTGCTGCTTGACGGTCTACCACCACGCACACAGATCGCGGTCGACGCCCACCACGAAGCCTACCTCACCAACGACCAATTTGCGGGCATCAAGTCGCTGCCCACTGGCTGGCACTGCGTCTCTTGGAGCATCGCGACGTCAAACGAGGAGGCCGAAGCTGGTCCCTCTGAGAGCTCTGTTCGCAATCTTTGGCTGCGATGGTTCGACGAGGGCGAGACAGCGGTTCGGGAGGTGGACCGGGCCCAGCAGCGACTTGTCGTTCCCAACTCCTCTGGCACGGAATCAGGTTCGAGTATCGGCAGGTCACAGCGAAGACGTATCACACGTACAATCGATCCGTCCGGCAGTCAGCCTGCTTCTACGCTGGTCACACCGGAAGTGCTCAACACCGTCGAGCCGCGTCTGCTTCCCTATCCGGCCGCAGCAGACAGGCCGTGGCGGGGCGCAACGCAACACCTCAGCAGTCACGCCGGACACATCGGCAGACAAGTCGTCGCCAAAGTGCTCGGAGTGGACTGCTCAAGTGGAGACTCGTCGACTGACAGCCTCGCATCCGGACCAAGCCGTTCGAAGGACGTCAAAGAGGAGGCGACACTGCAGCACACGGGCAACCTCGGCAGGAACGAGAATGGCAAGGTGATATGGGGCAAGTCCCGACCTCAAATGGAGTTGTACGAGGTACCTGTCGATGGCGAAGACGTCGACGAACCGAGCAGCTCCCCTAAGCGGAGTCGAAAACGTTCACTATCACCAGAATCACCCGACGAAGAAGACGAAAGCCTCATCTTCACGCCTTTCGACCCCCGACGTAGCTGGCCACCCGATTCGGTCGGCGGCGAGATCACCCGCTGGAGCCAGGACAAGAGCTGGTTGCTGCAGGATGTTGCTCGTCGAAGTCGTAATGGCATCAACTCTCCTGGCGGAGAGTGGTACGAGGTGTTGATGTGCGAGTTCGAGCTGGCCTTCGTCGTATTCATCGCCGGGAACAACGTCTATGCGTGGGAGCAGTGGAAGGATCTAGTGGCGCTGTTCTGCCACTCGTCTTCGCTGATAGGTGCTCAGTCGGCGTTCCACCTTCACCCCTCTACCACCTCCGACCCGGTGGTGGCGGAGACACAGCCCGACCTAACGGCGCACATCGCCTTCCTCACGACGCTTCACGCTCAACTCTTGCTCCTGCCAAAAGAATTTTGGACCATTCAAACATCGCCTGCGGAGGAAGAGTGGCTGTTGAAGCAGCTCGATGTTCTCCGTGGCAATATTGCACGTTCGCTCTCCGGCGCACCGCCGACGCAGGGTGGAGGGGAAGAGGCGCGCGAGAAGCTAGTCGCTGCCTGGAGAACGCTCTCGCACTCAACGAGCAGTGTGTTTGGACGGGATCTCGACCGGCGGCTGGACGAGGAGGCAGAGGTGGAGGACGATCTCGAGGCCGAGGAGGGGGAGGATGCGCCTGTGATCGTCGACCTCTGAATCAAACTCCAGCCCACCTGGATTGTCACACACCTGCTTTCGTCAGTTCTATTTGCAAACGAGAAGGCTGTGTGAAAGCAATGCTACTTGCCATGATCGCGGTCCGGAAAGTGATTCACGCGTCTCAACCCATCAATGATCTCATCCAACCTGCTCCTATCAATCGTCCCGCTCGGCCCCCACCCGATCACCCTCTTAACCTTGGCATTGTCCCACGCGTGCGATTGGTGCTCCAACACGTCTACATCGATCCAACCTTTCAGTGAACCCATCTCTGCGCCGGTCTTGGCCATGATCTCGAAAAACGCCTCGTGGTGCTTGGCGTTGAGCTCCTCTGCGATACCCTTGAGGTTGAGACGTGCCCAGGTGTTGACAAGGGCGTTGGCGAACCCGGTTTCGATGCCGTACGTCTCGCCGATCATCTGCAGCAACTTGCCTTGGTTGAGGTCTGTATCGTCGACGAGGTTGAATACGGGCGCTCGGGGGGTGGTGGTGCGGGGACAGCAGTCGGAGCCGACTTTCTCGCGGAGTGTGTCCTGGAGTTTATCCTTCATGCGAACGGGGGGCAGCTTTTCGCCTGCGAGTTGGTCCGCTTCGGTTCGTGTGCGGGAGGCGACCCACGAGGCGATCTGCCATGCGGCGGGACACCAGTCGTCGATGTGGATCGCGTGGATCCGCAGTTCAGGCCCCCAGAGGAACTTGAGCGGTTCTTTGAGGTACCGATACAGGTGGCCGAAAGCGTACCGCGAGGCGATGGAGCCGTGGAAGACCCAAGGACCGACGATCTCGGCCGACCTAGTGATGGCCAGTGGCAGATCTGGCACGCTAGCAGCCGCCCGCTCTGCCTCGTACCACCAGTACGCACGCGCCGACTTGGGTTTGACGATATCCGACTCCTTCACGGGGGGATCGCCGACGTCGATCGCCAGAAAGCTGACGGTGTCTCTGATATGCGCCTTGACCCCCCTTCGTTGCGACTCGAGCGCGATGGACTTCGCAAGCTTGGCGGTCCGCTCGAGCAGAATCGGCTCGGGTACATCTGGCTGATTGACACCCTCCCCGGTAAAGTCAAAGACGAGGTCGTACGAGCCGCCGTGTGGATTGTCGTACGTCTTGGAGAGGTTGGAAGCGACGTTGAGGTTGACTTGGCAATACTCGACGCGAGGGTCTTCGAGAGCGGTATAGGTGTCAGGGTCGGTCCAGATCGTACTGGTGCCGTTAACGACGAGGTACTTGTCAGCGAGTCGAATGTGCTTGATCTTGACGCCGGGTCGCTCGACTTCTTTGTCTGGGTTGATGAGCCATTTGAGTAAGGGCCGTGAGAGATGCGTCGTGCCGCCCAGGATGAGGACGGACACCTCGTCGGTGAGGGCTCGTGACATGGCAACCTCGTGTCCGTGTCTAAACGAGACGGCCGCGGTCGACCGTACGTGGTGGTCAAGAGCAGAAGTGGACAGCGTTGGGTGAGCTTGAGGTGCATGTGCAAGCTCGTTCGATCATGTCGTGGCAGGTTTGTGGAACAAAGGGTCCCAAGCTCGGCTAAGCTGCATGCATGAGCACCGGCCTTTTTCTCCGTCCGAGGAGCGAGCTTCCATGCCGGGTACTCGAGGATGTCATTTAGCAGTGCCAGCCTTTGGTTCGTGAGGTTTAGCTCAATTGCAGCTGCGGTTGCATGAGGAACAGAACAAAGGTGTAGGCCCAGACAAAAGACCGACAAAGGGCCAAAGCGTCAAGCTGCGTGACAACCTAAGAAAAGTGTGGCGTCGGGGTGGGAGAAAATAAATAGCCGAAAGCAGCCGAACGGCCCCGGTCTTGCTCAAATAGGAAGACAAAGAGATGAACTCGCTCCTCTCAAGCATGCGATGCAATCAAGGCGATGTCAGAGCACAAAGGGGCAGAAACCCGATGTGACAAGATCGTATGAGGAAGAGCAACACGGATCGCGCGATCTGAGACCAACACTAAATAAATTTCCCTTCTGACGAGACATGTCAAGAACTGCACAACCTTGACCGCCAAGCTTGAATACGCCCTCTTTACCTACGCCAATCAAACTCCACCCTCCTGCCTCCTGCCATTTCTCAATGCGCATGCCCAGCCTTCCTGAATGGGCGCCAAGCTATGAACGGTGGACCTGCGAAGACGGTGGATGTTGAGCCCCACGTCTGCGGCTTGGCATAGCTTCGAGCTTTTCTGTGCAAGGGAGCTAAGCTTTCAAGCTTACAGCGCCCAGACAGGGATGTCTGAGCTTCGTTCTTCTTCTTTGACGGGTGAGACTAGATGCTCGCTTCGTCAGCTCGTTCCTGTCGGAGCTGCAGCGACTCTCTTCTCTTCCCGGCAAGTCGCAGGGGGCTAGCTGCCTCGGTCCAAACAGTTTCGCTCTTAATGTCGCTGCTCATCGAAGTGCCGTTGTCCCTCCCTTCCTCCCGTCTCACCACCACCACCTCCCTTCTTCTCACCGTCAGAGTACTCTTCACTTGCCTTTGAGGCTGGTCCTCTCGATTCGCGTCATTACTGTCTCTTCCTCTCTTTCTTCTTCCGACGTCGATTCGCTCCTTCTGCCAGGCCCGGTGCCTTTGATTTCCGCAAGCTTCGCTTTCTGACCGGTTCGGAACCAGCGACTTGCCCCACACTCACTGCCAATTCATTCCGCATCCATTCTGAACCGTCGCTCTTAGCATCAGAATGAGGCTCTTTCCCAGAGACACGAGCCTGAACGCGGTCGCCAGCGCCCTCTCGCTGGCAGCCGCCAACTACAAGCCGATCCCTCAGCTTCCCACCGCCAACCAGAGCACAGCCATCTCTGATTCCACCTCGGGCGCACGAAACACCCTCACCAACAAGGCAAACTCGTTCCAGGTGCAGAAGACCGGCTCGACCACCGACTGGACTGCGACCCACAAGTCTTCCGAATGGGGTATTCCCTCGACCCTCTTCGTCCCCGTCGACACGGCCGATCAGACAGCCGGTGATCCTGCGCGCAAGCTAGCCTCGTCGAGAAAGGTCGGCCCTGGTGGCTGCCCCTACTCGACCGGCTACACGCCCAACGGCGGCTGGGACAACCTCCCTCCCCCCACCTTCCCCAGCTTCGACCCCGTCAAAGCGACCATCATGCGATACCGTCAGCAGCAGGGCGTCAACCTCGGCGCGTGGTTCGTCCAGGAAGGTTGGATGGAGGGCGGATTTATGTCCTGCGCCACCGGCACCAAGCAGGCCGAGTTCGATATCTTGGACGGCTTTGGTACGTCCAAAGACGGCCTCACTTCGGCTCGGGCGTATATGGAGCAGCACTGGGACACGTGGATCACCGAGGACGACTTTATCAAGCTCGCTGCGATGGGCATCAACACGGTGCGTCTGCCCATCGGCTACTGGTCTGCGGGACCGTACTTCACGCACTACAGCCCGTTTGAGCAGTATCGATCGGTGTACGAGTTTAGCTGGCGCTACATCGCGCGGGCTATCAACTGGGCAGCCAAATACGATATCGGCGTGATTGTCGACCTTCACGGTGCCTACGGCTCGCAAAATGGCCAAGCTCACTCCGGTCTCAACGACGGCAATATCGAGTGGTACAACTCGTGGAACCAAAACTTGACCACCGAGCTGCTCGTTTGGATCGCCAAAGAGATCTCGGACGTGACCAACGTGATCGGCATCCAGCTGCTCAACGAACCGCAAAACCGGGATAGCTACTGGACGTGGCTCCCGACCGCTATGGATGCTATGCGTGCCTCTTCTCCCTACGCCAAAACCATCCCGCTCTACTTCCACGACGCATTCGTGCTCTCCAAAGGCGCCGCGTTCGTAGCAAAACGCTCCGACTTTGTCATCTCCGACCACCACGCATACTACGTCTACACCGCCTCTGACCAAGCCCTCTCCGCTCAAGGTCACATCACCAAACTCGACGGATCCATCTTTAACCAGTTCGCAGCCCAATCCTCGATCGCACGTCGCAACCTCATCGTGGGAGAGTGGTCGTGTGCGCTGGCATGGAGCTCGATTCAGAACAGCAAGAACCCGGATAAGGATCAGACCGAGTTCTGTCGCACCCAGCAGGATGTCTGGCAAACGACGGGGGCTGGGTGGACGTTTTGGAGTTACAAGATGGAGAACTGTGCGCAGAACTCGGGGTGGTGTTTCCAGAGTGCAAGTGGCAAGTTTTTGCAGGGCAACTTTTCGTCCTGGGGGATCCCGGTTTCTTCGACGAGTCTGGCGACGGCTGGGAATGTGACGGGTGATAAGTTGGGCGCGATGTCGCCGATCAGGACGGATATCAGCCGTGTGAGATTGCCGAGTAACAGCACGGGGAAGGTGGGCAAGTCGTTCCTCGCACTCGACGGCTTTGACGAGGAGGGGGACGATATCAGCAAGGTCGGCCCCAACGGCTTTGGTCAATCCCTCTTCCCCACCTCCTCCGCCGCTCCACAAAACGAGACGGTCGAGCGTGGTCTAGGAAGCCCCACCACCCTCGCCAGCCGTCAAGCACGCCTCGACCGCCGCGCCACCACCGCCGCCAACCGCGGCTTCTCAGACGGCTTCTACACATCGCGCATCCTCGCCTCATCTACCGACTCGCTCTCCCGCCTCGGCTTTGCGATCCAGTACCAGCAGGACACGTTCCAATCCTACGTCACCGCCGGCACCTTCAAGAGCGCCGATCAGGGCGCATACAATGCCCAGTTTGTGGCAGGTGTACAGGCGGCCGAGAAGGCGATCAGCTACATCGTCACGAGCTATGCAAAGGTGTAGCACGCTGGCATGACGATCCCCTCCCCCGATGCCTTCCTGTGAAGGTTTCTCGCCGGCCGATCCCCTCCCGCTCCCCCTTCTCCGTAGACTTCTCACTCGTCTCTCGGCACGTGTCTCCTTGGAATGAAATGGAATTGCAATGCTTGCTCTTGACACTTGACACGAACTGACCGACTGAACCGGGCTCCCGAATCAACGCCCGCCTCTCGCCGGCTGCTTATACTTCCCCTCCTTGACATTCTCCATATCGCCCAACGACACCTGCACCCCCTGCATCGTCTTTGCAATCGCCTGTGTCGCCCCCCTCGCACCTTTCAGTATCGCAATCGGCACCGCTTTCACCACGGGTCTCCCACCTCCTCCGCCGCCGCTGCCACCTCCCGCTCCAGCACTCGAGGAATCCGGCTCGTACACCTCCATCGGAATCGCCAAGATCGTCTGTGCTGCCGATGTGAGCCCCTCGGTCAACCCGGAGTAGGCTTGCGAGAGGGCGTCGCGCATGTTGTCCGGTTGCGTCGCGTACCTGCTCACGAGGTTGTCCCCTGCCGCGGCCGAGGTCAGCGACTCGACCATGATGCTCTCGCTCAACGACTCGTAGCTCTCCCCCGAGCTTTCTGGTCCCACGGCACGCGCCGTGAGCGCCGCTGGCAGTTCACCACCGAGGATGTGTTCCGCCTGCTCGAGGATCACCTGCGTCCCCGTAGCTAGCCGCGCACCCAGCTTGACGGCTTCGAGCGCGGTACTCTTGGCAAAACTGGTCGCGCCTCGCTGTACGCCTCGCAGCACCCTCCCGTCCTTGTGATACTGCTCGATGGGTAGCAGCACCAGATCGGCCAACCCAGCACCGACGTTGACAAGGCTTCGAATGGGGCCCAGCCCGGAGAGGAAGTCCGCTAGTTGGTTTGCCTTGACATCGGGCGTCCAGATGTCGTTGAGCGTGTCGAAGAGGCGCGCCCATCCATTGATGCCGCGGAGGGTGATGTGGCGAAGGACCATCTCGGAGCCTTCGAAGTGGAAAAAGTTCATCAGCTCGATGGTTTTGCCCTGGCGAAGAAGGTTGTAGTCGACGCGCTTTGGCTTGTAGTCCAGCTTGATCTTGATCGGAAGCACTTCGGCGAATTGCACGAACGGTAAAGGTGGGCCCGCGGGTTGAGTCGACGGAGGGGGCTCTTTCTGACCTGGGACTTTGAACATGAAGAACTTCTTTAGGAAGTCGAGCGCGTCTTGATCGACGTGCAGACGGAGGGGTGAGATCTTGGCCCGCAGTCGTACTTCGGCTGTCTCGACCGTACTGGCGTGGTCGAGCGGACTGCCCTGTGGGCGGACGTAGACGATCTCGACCTTGACCATCTTGCTCTCCGCATTGTGACGCAGGGCGGCGTTCCTGTCCTGCATCTCGGTCAGGAAGGTGCGCCAGGTTGAGGTCTTGATGTTGTCGATGATCTCAAATCTGCGCGCATTGACAGCGATCCGAGAGACTACGTGGCCAGGCTGCGAAGGGTCAGCCTTGTCGTACTCAACTTCGAGGCCACGGAAATTGAAGTCGATCATTGAGCGCGACGATCGCTGCAGCTTGTTCTGATGGGCGTCGGTAGTGGAAGAAGCTTTGCTGCCTCGCGACTGTGTTTGCTGACCGCGTCGCGCAGCCGGTAGCGTCTGCCAAGATGCACTGGCATCGCTGTTTGCGGTGGATGCGACGTCCGACTCATCTCCCAACTCGTCTTCGACCGCTTGCATCATCGCATCAGCATCCATCTCTGCAGGGACGTTTGGCAGGCTGATGTGAATCGAGTCGAGGAGATGGCTAGTGGCAGCTTCGACACTGTCGTCGGGCACCTGACCCTCTGCCAGTAATTGCTTGATCTTTTGTAGACGCTTGCGCACCAGCTTGGCCTCTCGTTGAACCGCCTTCTGCGTCGATACCCAGTCGTATCCTGCATGGAGGCGAACCGAGAGGTCAAAGTTGCTCACCCTCACTCGCACTGAACTTGCCGTCGGGCCCAAGGCAGAGTCATTCTGCGGCCGAAGGTCAGGATCCGTGAAGTACTCCTGTACAGGGCAGATGCCTTTGGGATCGAGCAGGCGTATTGTGACATCTTCGTCGGCAAAGATGACAGTGTCAGTGTGAGGAGCGAGGAGAGATAGTGAAGCGACGGACTCGCCGCCGAAGAACTCGTCCGAGTCGAGCGTGGTCTCAACAATCTCGGGATGATATCGACCTTTTGCTCCGAGGAATCCGGCATCGGAGGGCACATCGTCGTCGACTAGATCAGCTGCCTCAGGCAAAGGCGCTGCGAGGTGATATGCGTTGTCCTCGATGCCCGACATAAGCTCGGCCGTCCGCTCGAGGTCGTGAGCCACCATTAGCGACGGCTTGCTTGCACTCTCTTCATCAGTGGCAGCGTGGTGGGGATGGCTCTCGATGCCCTCTGGCGACTGAATCTTGTCGCCTTGCGAGCTAGGTACAGCTGCAGTGTTGCCCGTCGAAGGCGCAGTCGTCGCCGAGATGGCACCGACGAGACTGGTGACGATATCCAGCGTGTCAGCTGTGGCTTGAACCTTGACGCGAAGTTTGGTAATCTTGACGTCGACTTCGGGTCGAGTGAGGGTGTTCAGGTGAATGCTGCCCTTGCTCTCGGGGACGTGCAGCAATCGCGAATAGTTGCGGCTGGACCAATGCTCGGAGGCCGATTTGACAGCTGCCGGACGGTTGGACGAGGTCTCGGCGGGCTCTGCTTCTGCCGCAAAGATATCAAGGTCGCCAACTGCAAGCTTGATCGAAGTCTTTGGAGCGTGAGAGGTCAGCTTGGTCTTGACAGAGACCTCGCCGATCGCCACAGCAGCACGGTTGGTCGTTGTTGGTGGTGCGACCCAAATGGAGCAATCCTTTGCCTTGAAGCTGATCCGCGTCACTTCGTTGGGCTCGACGTTCTCAAAGACGCCAGCTGGTGCTTTCAGGAATCGCTTGATCCGCGGAATGAGCTCTCGATCGAAGCTAGGAGATAGCGTCACCGCAGACAGAGTCAGATCCACATTCTGCTCCCGGTAGCTCGTGCCTGGTTCGGCGTAAGCTTCGAGCACCAGAAGCAGCATCGTTTCCCGCCTGCGATCGTCGAGACTCCGCTCCATCGTTCGGAATGCCAGAAGGGAGCTCGAGATCTCCTCGGAAGCGCTGCCTGACTCTGCACTGAGCTGCATCTGTGCAATTTGAATCTCGATACGGGTGATGTTTCGGAGCTTGTCGCTCTCGAACCTGAGCTCGAAGTCTGATGTCAAGAGCAGAAGGCTCTTTGCCGAGCTTCTGCCTCCTTCTCTGGGGACTTCATCGGCAGGCATCAAGTTCGGAAGCCAGAGGCGAATGGAAGCTTCTGTGATGGTGAGAAGCAGCGACGAGTTGCGCGGGGTAGCACGAGCGGTGGCGGTGGAGTCCGTGCTTGCCGACATGACTGACAAGCCTGCTCGGCTACCAAAGAACCGACTTCCAAGAATCTTGAGCCCTTCCGCATCGAGCGAGTCCGCTTCGTTGAGATCGTCAGAGGTCCACAGCTGGATGGACTGGGTCAGATCGTCAGCCATGTACTGAAGTGAGTCCAGTTGCGCCTTGCCGAGCTCCACCTTGATGGATGGTATCGAAATGCTACAGCGATCTTTGACTTGTTGAGATGCTGATCCCAGACCTGAATAGGCACCTGCGTCCTCGATGCGAGACAACTGAACCCGGGGCAGCAGACTGGCGCGCGAAGCGACAAACGGACTTGAGGCCTCTGTCTCGTCCTGAATCGCTTCGATCTTGGCCAGTATCAGCGCACGAGACTGTGACGGCAAGGCCAGATACGCAGAGATCGCTTCGACACTGACCAAACCGGTCACAACCGCGTCACCGTGTCGCAAGCCTTCGCCGTTCGATTGCGCGAATCGAACGGCGTTGTTATCCCTCTGCGTCTGAGACAGCCCTGACTGCACGTCGAGGCGTTGCATTTGCAGCACCAAAATACCGGACCTTCGGTCGAGTCCGCCAAGCCGGGCCGTACTGAGTGGACGCCCGGCAAGCGCCGCAGCATCGTACGATACTTGGGGTGTTCTGACGTCGATACGGACGAAGCTGACCTTGACGTCGACCTTGAACGCGCTCTTCTGCCTTGCGACAGGGCTTGCGCCATGTAGCAGGCTGTCGGTGGAAGCCTGTATCGTGGCAAAGCTGGCTGCAAGAGTAGCAACGGAGTTGGCCATCTCGTGGTCAGTTTCGGCTGTTCGCTTCAGAGCGGCGATCTGCGCCGCTGCAAATCTGCGCAGAGCCGGTGCAAGACGTGTAACAAGAGAGATGTCCACGAACAAATGGACTGGGGCTATGTTGGCAGTGACATGGCCTTGATCGTCTTCTGACGGTGGCAGCAGAGCAGATACGACGATACTGGGCGAAGATGCTCCGAGCGCACTGCCTTGCGACTGCGTCTTCGACTTGAGCTTCCATGCTCGATCACCGTACGCCGTGCGGACGTAGGGGCTCTGACCGGCTGACGAGGAGCTCGGGCGCGTTTCGAACGTCTTGAAGCGTGCAGCTTTGGGTGAGCTCGAATTGTCGTTGGCAGTAGCGTCACGATGAGCGGACGCGAGATGAGGGCCGCTGTAACGCCAGTCAAAGACATCGACAGTGCTGCTCGCATAGTCGTGTTGACGGTGTTTCGCAGGTTGGCTGCTGAAGGCGCCAGATTGGGCCAGATTGGGATCCAGGATCAGGACGGGGAACACTCGCGACGCTTCAGGCGGACATTGACCTTGCAGATCTGGCCCTAGGTGCTCGAAAAGACCAAGGTCGTCAACAGTGATCTTGACCTGCGGTCGCGTCTGCTTTGAACTGCTGTCAGCGGCCGCATTGGAGAAATGAGCAGCGAGCTTGTCACATCGCAAGCGGAGGTGACCGAAGTCGGGATGCGAACGGGAAGGACGAGCCCAAAATGCCTCGAGGGACGATTGGCTTCTTTGGAGCACGGCAAGGTCATCGTAGCCGATGATGAGGTTGAAACTGCTTACTCGGCAGCTCAGCGCAAGGCTTCTTTGTATACCTGAGCGAGACGGAGTGACTTTAGGATGTGCTCTCTCTTGCCGATTCCCTGGCGAAGCTTCTGTCTGCGGTTGAGCACGTCCAAGGTCCCGAAGCAGGGTCATCAGGACGCTGAGGTGATCGATCAAGACGACAGCGCCGGCGTTTCCAATGTCCACATCGATGTCGGTCTTGATGCTCACGAGTCGTTGTATTGTGCGGCGCGAAGACGAATCCGAAGGGGGTGCTTCGTGACGCTCTTTGATAGTCTTGTACGTAATGACGACGGGCTCTTGCCCTAGGCTGAATAGCACGTGCCGCAGTCTTGGAGCTTGAGCAAAGGAGGCGACACTCTTGGCACCGCTGGGCGCTTCCTGGACCGCTGAGCCGCCAATGGCGCTCTCGTAAAGACTTGCGGAAGACTCGCGCAAAGAGGCGATGGAGTGGAACATGGCGCGAGATTCTTCTGGCGAGTCAGATGTCTCGTCGTCAAGGGAATCGTCAGATGAAGAAGATGAATCTGGATCTTGAGGCTCGGCTTGCTTCCGATTGTCTTGTAATGAGACCTCAAAGCCTTTTAGCTCGAGCGTCCTCCTGGTCTCGCTGTACAGGCGCCGGAGCGGAGGCGTCTGCTTGTATGTTTCAGCGATCTCTTTGGGCTCGAGGCCGTCTCGTTGGCCTGTCTGCTCCGTGCGCGTATTCGAGCTTTGTATGTGGGCACTGTCGAGCTTGAAGGAGAGATCGACGGAATCGGACTGAAGATGCACTTGGACGTGCGAGATGGCGACCTTGAGCCGCGTCAAGAGTGCCTCTACATACGTGGCAATGAGCGAGCCTTTCTCGTCGGCTGAATCCCTGTGTGCTTGCTTGAGTTCTTCAGGATCGAGAGCCTCGTGAATGGATTGTTCGATATCTTGCGCTTCCTCATCTTCGACGAATAGTTGGCTGGCTGCGCTCGCAAAGGATGCGGACAGGTCTTGAACGGCATCCGAACTTTGCTGAGCACTCTGAGGCCGTGGTCTGACGAAGACTGAAATGTGGGAGATGGTGATCGAGAGCTCGCCGCTCCAAAAGTTGGGTACTGGAAGCTGGATCAGGATGCTGCCAATCAGCCCATCGACAAACGCTATCGGCAGGGATGGAAGCCTTCGATTGATTGCTTGAGCGTCAAGACGAACGTTGCGTACTTCGATTCGTCCGCTGCCGATACCTGCATCGATCTGAGCGAGGTCGAGCTGGCCGCCGTCGACGAGATGTCCGAGCGTCCTCTTTAAGAGGTAGGAAAGAATTCGTTTCTGAAGGTTGGCCGAGAGGGAGAAGGCTGAGACCGACGAGAGGTCCCAGCCTGATAGAAACGAAGGCATGAAGTAGGAAGCCATTGTGCGGAGCTTAGGTCGTCGATGCGGCGATGCTGTCGGCTCAGCGGCTCATCAAGCGCGGTGCGAGCGCTCTACGGTGGACTGTGCATCCTTCGGTCGAGATGGTGACAGCGGTGATTGGCAGATTCACGCCTAACCACAGCAGCGCTGGTCGTTAAGGAATCCGAGTTCGACTGAGCGCTGCTCTTCCGTCCTAGATCCTTGGTGTCCGCAGGAGCAAAGTCGATGAGGTCGAGGCAAGGAGGCAGGATATCGAGGTGGTGGACGATACGAGGCATGCGCTTCCTTCAAAAGTGACATTCAGGGTCCAGGCTCCACACTTGTGCTGCGCCGACTCCGCATGCTCACTGCGGGCGAAATTGCCGAGATGTTAGGCCGCTGAATTGTTGGTCTTGAGTCAGAAAATTTAACGCGTCGCGCGATGCTGCACCGCTGCAGCAGCCAGAGGTCGAGGCTCGTGCGTCAGGGTCTTGGAAAGGGAAGGCTGAATATCCCACTGCAACACACCTAGCCTTAAGCAGATGGGATCTCGCTGGCACGGTAGTGGCTGAAAGACAGAGGCACATTGTAACGCCTCATCGATGGGAGCCTAGCAGCCATCTGCTCACCTTGCGCCGGAGTGCCGACGAGTTGACAGATAGACGCTGGTCCAGTTCGCCATGTGATGTGCGCCGATTTTTCTTCTCGTGAATGTGATTATTGTTCTGAAAATGAAAAGGGGCTGCTTGGCCAAACTTTATCCAAGGCTACGCGGAAATCGGACAGTGGGTCCATAGCCTTGGAAGCGCTCCTTCCTCTCCACCGGCAACTCTCCGCTTTTAAGCCATCACATCGACCCTGCCGCTCGTCTCGGACAGCTTGCACCACGACACGGCCGAGCAAGGATGCAAACAAGGTAGTTCCAGCCATCTCGAAGCCCGTCTTCACGAAATCACGTCTCGGCTCGGAATACCCGCAGCTCGTTCCCACGGCCTAAGAGACTCAGACTCAAGCTCAAGGTCGAATCACAGCTTCTCTCGAACGAGCTTCTACGTTTGACGCTGGACCGTCTCCAATGTCTACCCACTCGCAGCAGCTCAAGGATCATGAAACTCTACCTCGACGGGAACACGAACCCACACAAAGCTTTGTAGCTGCCGACTCGCCCTCGGTCACGTCCAAAGCATTCGATGCGATCCGCTTCTCACTGAGTCACAATCTCGGATCGTCCGTGCGCGCTTCCTCGTCGGCAGCGGACCGAAAAGCTTCTGGCATCCCAACGCCGCCCTACAGCGAGACGACAAGCAGCGCCAGTGGGAGCGCAAGCGCGAGACGTGCTCAAAAGGATTCAAGCGACAACTTTCCTCCCCACAATCCCACCGCCTTTCAAGGGCACCTCCGACCGCCCGTCGCAGGTCACGCTGCCTCATCATCGCGACGCCCTGCCTCTGCCGCATCATCTTCCACCAACACAGGCTGTGATACTATCGGAGCCACCAGCCCTCGGCAGCCCGACGAGGCAAGGTTCCGCTCTCACCGACACGCGCCGTTGACCGAAGCAACCATGGCGACCGATGCAGGGGCGGTCTCGCCGCGACCGAGCAGGCTTGGGCTCAGCCACATCGACAGAATCACGGCTGATTCCGGCGCTTCTCCGTCTGCCTTGCGACCTTCTTCGTCCATGTCCTCTCACTCCCACTCGCCAGCACGAAAGCGTCGAAGCGAGATGCACGAACGTGATGTCAGCCAGATTCGATCAGAGTCACGACTCGGCTTCGGCAACGCCGATGATGACGACGAAGCTCCCACAGCTCAGCAACATCCCTTCCCTCGCGCCTCTCAACACAAGTATTCTCCGCGCAAGTCCACCAGTCTTTCCGTCACATCCCATCGCTACGACGAGAACGAGGCTGTTCACAGTAATGATACGCCCCTCTCCCAGCGCGTCAGCCTCAACAGCATCGACGCCGAGACACCCTTGACGCCCACTTCGGCCATATCATCTCGATACACTGGCGGCGATGAGATGCCATCCGGATCCATGAGGCGGCTCGTCAGGACCATGGGCCAAACATCAGCTCGCACGTCCTTGGACGATCGAACATCTCCTCGCCCACTGTCTTCGGCTGGTCGCAGTCCGATGCCTTCCGAGTTCCGTCTGCCTGGCAAAGAGATTCGCCGCGCCTACCGAGCCGCTCATCAGCGAAGCACCAGCGACTCGGAGGGAAGCGACACCGAAGCACAAACGACTTTGAAGACCACAGCGTCGCCTCGCGAGGACTTTGCAGAAATCCGCAGCCCTGTCTCCATTCGAAGTGATAGCCTCGATGAAATTCGAGAGGAAGGAGTCGCGGCCAAGCCTGCCAGCCCGCGTTCGCCCAAGCATCGCCGAGACAGGCACGCGCCGGAGACTGCAAGCGACGGCACTCCCTCGCGCCTCGACTACGAAGGTCGTCTCGGCACCCAAGGCAGCCGCATCTCTATCGACTCTTCTTCAGCCCAAAAGTACCTCGCCAGAGGCTCCTCCCAACACAGCACGCCTTCCAGCACTGCACGTCGCACACCTCATTCCTCTGACATTGGCTCGCCAAGCGAGGACGCCAGAGCCCGCAAGATCTCAGCGACATCGTCGAACCGCTCTCAGAAGTCGTCGAGCAGTGCTTCTGAACTTCATCGCGCTGCTTCCCGCGTCAGCATGCGCAGACAGTATGGCTCCGACCTCTTCTCCACCGACACGCCTCCCTCTGCCTCAGTCGCCAGCGCAGGCCCCTACAGCCCTTCCGTCCGCACCGAGACGTCTCGCTCCTCGACAACGTCCTCGGATCGCTCGCGTCCCCCGCTCGACCCACCGCGTCGCGTAGACGACGCAGGTCTGGACAGTCTGCGGAGCCAGATCCAGGATCTGCGCGTCGCAGAGCACGATCGACGTCGATTGCCGCCCATGTCGCTGCGCACGCAGGCCCAGCTTGGGTCGACGCGCTCGTCGTTGGATCTCAACTCGCCAACGCTCGGCTCGGTGCGGGCCCAGTCCGTTATGGGTCTGCAGAGGACACCCAACGACGCATTGCGCGCGCTGCAGAATCAGCATCCTGCGACGGATCCTCAGCGATCGCGGCATGACCGCAGCTGGTCCACGGCGGATCCGGACAGCTCTTCGGATGCTGTGAGAAGGATCCAGGATCTGGTGAGGCTTCGTGGTGGGGCCAACACGCAGTCACCGGCACCGCCACGGAGCGCCACTGCTTTGGGAACTGCAACGGACTCGTTCGCAACGAGCGTATCGCCAGGTCAGCGCGCGGGAGCTGCTGCCAACGCCGACGAGCCCGCGCCCATCCGAAATCTTGCGGTGCGGCTGGCGCAGTACGAAGCCTTGTACTCAAAAGCGCCTTCCGCAGATGCTGGCTCTGCCGTCGCATCGGGCCCACACACAGCACGCACCGTGGAGCTGATGAGCGCCATCGTGCGAGGAACCTCGACCATGTGGGCCGAGCTAGCCTCGATGCACCCCATCGCCACCGAAGGACATCTCATGGGCCGTCAGGGCGATGCCTTCACCGAGGCCTTTGGGCAGCTCGATGAGGGTCTTGCCTTTGTCAACAAGCTTGTTCTCGAACAGGCACGGGCGATGCAGGATCTGCTCTTTCTGCTGGACCGGACGGAGAAGGAGAGGCAAGCGCAATTCAACCAGGCTTTGGTGGAGTTGGGTCGTTCGCCGAGGTCCTTTTCTCGCATCGGCGTGGGCGCGAACGGAAGCGAAGCGGGGAGTGCAGAGCGTAATGCTCAGCTGCTGCGCCGAGCTGCGTCGACGGTAAGGAGCGGGTCAAGTCTGCAGAAGGACTCGCCGTCGCCTTTCGCCCGACCACTGCGCGGTGCCGGTGGTAGCGCTGAGAGGGGTGCAACGCTGACTGCGTCCCAAATCCGATCCATGACCTCCCTCGGTTACAATCACAACCGCTCGGCATCGGAATTCTCCCCCTCCTCCGCAGCTGCACAGCGTCGGATCGACCGAGCCGCCGAGCCGCCGCGTGAAACGTCTTTCGACTCACCGCTGTCTTCACGTCGCAGTACCATCAGCCGTGTCTTACCGACTGGCGAGAATGTCAGCGCGGAAGCGAGCGCAACGGACACCATTCGACCACCCCCCGCATTTACGCCACGTCGACCGAGACTCAGCAACCCCTCGGTGTCGAACGCTACAGCGTCGTTCCAGCCGGGATCGGCGGCGCCGAGCGTGTTCGCGTCGAGTCCCGATAGCCACGACGGGGTGGTTAGCGAGGGTAGTACGGTTGGCGTTGGGGAGGTGGATGAGTTTGGACGCGTTGAGGGGTCGGGAGGGGAGACCGTCAGGCTGTCATCACGCAGCCAGCGCATGCGCAACGAGCAGCCCGCCCGGCAGAATGCGACAGTGAGGGGAGGGGGAGGGGCACCGCGAGTCATCGACACGCTCGCGTCGCAGCTCGACACCCTCCACAACGCCGGGCCGGTCGAACAGGAGAGTACTCATCGACGACACACAATCAACGCCAGCTTGCTTTCGGATGCGCTCGTAGACCAAGGCTCGCCAAACAAGGCGATCAAAAACACCCCTCCACCTCCCCCACGTCCGCCACGCAACATCCAACGGCCTTCGGAGGAATCCCTCTCGTCTCCCGAACGACGACCCAGGGCGAGGGGGGATGACCCCTCCACACCCACCGCGGGCCAGAACGGTGATACACCGCGTCAGAGTCGGACCGCTGAGGAGGTAGGGGCAGGGGCAGGGGCGGGTGCGATGGTGAGGAGTTTGGGTAGGACCGCGGCGCGGCGAGTGAGTAGGGTGCTGGGGGCGGGGCAGTGAGAGTGGGATCAGGCTCGGACGCGAGGGTGAGAAGGGGTGGGATGGGGCGGGCGAGAATGGCAGAAGTGTTTGATTGATGTCACCAACGGTTGATGGGTCTTGCTGGTGTCCCTTCTCAGATTCGGACCACGCAGGAGGGCAATGTGCGCGAGAAGGCAGAAATGTAGCAATGAAGCATACGATGTGTATGATGTCACCAACGATCAACGGGTTTGCCTTATTGGTGTGTGTGAAAGGCTAGAAGAAGTTACTCCGATCGCTGGACGGCCGAGCCACGGTCATCGGCGAGGTCTCATGAGCAGGGTCTCCGATGCGCAACGACCGCATATCCAACCCTTGTTGCCTCCTCACACCCTCCCCTTCTTTCAATCCCGCATCCTGCTCCTCCACGCCCTGTGCATCTCCATCCACCGCCATTCCGCCGTATACATCCTCCACGAGCTCCGGCAGCGCCAACTGCGGCGACGGAGGTGCCGGCTCCACGATCGAGTTGCGACTCGACCTGCGAAGTCCTGCGAGCGAACGGCGGGAGCTCGCGGACGAGGACGAGTTCTGACGGCCCTTGACGAGTCGTTTAGACCGAACGATCTTGGCGTCGGTGGGTGCCGGGAGTGGGTCGTCGGTGAGTGTGTATTTGCGGACGGGCTCGGGTCGCGTGCTGGGGTGAATCGGGTCGGACGAGGAGGTACCGTTGATGGGGGCGTAGGCGGCGTCCGCTGAGGATGTGTCCGGGCGCTCGGAGGCTGGTGTGTCGGATCTAGAACCGCCGTTTGTGAGCTCGACCTTGCCGTGACCAGGTACATCGCTGACAGAAGCAGGCTCTTCAGACATTCCAGCCCCCGCCACTTCACCACCGTTGACGAAACCGAGATGAGACACGCCGCCCTGTTCCGCAAAAGCGTCAACGACGTTGGTCGTCTGACTGCTGCGATTCGAAAACTGGTTGCCCGTGATCGATTCCGAGAACGAAGCCGTACGTGAGTCGACCGTCGAACTGGACGTCCGTTGTCTGTTGGACGTACGCGGTCGCGAGATGCTCGAGCTCGTCGTTTGCACCAGGGGCACGTCGGACGAACTCGAGACGTGGCCGAATTCGGGTCGTTCTCGTTCGCTCTCCGTCGCTTTGGTGGTGGCTCTTGTGAACGCGCCCGCAGAGACGGTCCCGTCCTTCGATGCTAGGCCCTGCAGTGGAGTAGCGGTTCCAGGCAAAGTGCGCGAGCTATCGAAAGAGGCCCCATTGATGGGCATCGAACGACCGGGTAGCACGGACGCCGAGCTCTGTCCCGTCAAGCTCGGCAGAGGCGGCACCGCGCCTGCCTCTGAGAGGCCGGGCATGCTGAAGTCGGCGAAATCAGCCATCGAGCTGCGTCGACTGTCGGCAGCTGACACGGACCGCGAAGATCGGCCGCTGAACGATCCCGCGACGCTGCCGTCCTGATGACTGTTACCGCGGCTCATGCTGTGAGCCATGGGGCCCGATGAGACCTTACGAGATGGCTCCTCCGCCGCCAGCGAGCGAGGACTGTTGCTGCCCTCGCGAGGCGGCCGCGCGGATTGAGACAGAAGCAGAGGCCTGGGGCCAGCGGACCGTTGACTTGGGCTTGCAGACTCTTCCCGAAAGCGCGAGGGAAGGATGCCCATGCGAGCAGCAGCCCTCATGCTGGGAAGAGGGAAGGAGGAGGCGTTCTCGCTGCCTCGCCTCTCTCTGCTGACGTCGCCTGCGATCGAGCTAGACGGCGAAGTGCCGCCTCTTCCGTTCGGCGCCATGCTGATGCGCTTGCCAAAGGTGTCGACGTACTCCATGCGGCCTGCTGGACTGTCTGCTACATTAGGCAAAGGGAAATCAGGCATCGTGTCGCGCGACCATCGAGTGATGTCAGGCGTGTGCGGTGAACCCCAGCCGACTGAAGGTGATTGACTCTCGCTAGCATTCCTTCTCGATCGTGTGAAGAAGCCTGCACCGACCGAGCCCAGAGAAGCGAAGCGAGAGTCCTGGCCGCCAAACGTCGAGCCAGTCGGGCTGGTGGGAAAGCCGCGTCCCAAAGAGCCGTACATCTGATGTGGTGAAGCGGAAGTTTCCGGTGTCGACTCGCGGCTGCCGCGGTCTCCAAAGCGCGCCATCGCTTTTGCTGTGAAGTTGGTGCTGGCCTTGGACAAGTTGGCCGCGGCGTCGCTGCTCTGGACAGCCTCGGCATACTTGGCCAAGAAGCCACTGAAGGTGCTCTTGGATGACATGGACGTATCAGAGGCTGCACCGTCGGTGCTGCTTGCTATCGAAAGGTCACCGTCCTCGTTGGTTGCTTGGCTGGTACGCGGTCGAGCCCTCGACACGAGCCAGCCTCCCTTAGTGGCCGGTGGAGTGGCATCTGCAGGCCCCTTGGCAGGAAGAGCCGGTGACGCAAGATCCTCTCGTGGACCTGTCCAGTCGCGCCAAGCCTGCGCAGCCCTCGCTTTGACGGCAGCGATCCTAGGATTGGTCTCCTCCTCCTCTTCGTCGTCGTCGCTGGCATCAGGTGGGCCGTCCCCAGTCAGATCAGCCGCCAGACGTCTTTGTCGAATGAGAGTGGCTTGCTCTACAACGGGACTGATATCGTCATCCGGGTAGTTTTGCAGGACCCGCATTCCAAAGGAAAAGCCTTCGGTCTCGAGGTCGATGTCGTCGTTGTGGTGTGGCAGACGATGCTTGATCTGCAGCATCATGGAAGCGCACACATCGATGAGAAACTCGATCTTGGCTGAGCCCGAAATGCCTGCCGACTCTTGCTCGGCCAACAAGGCGTCCCAGATGCGCAGCACAGATGGGAGGGACAGCTCGGTGCTGAGCAGACATGCGAGCCATCGGAGCGAGTAGTAGGGGAGGCGCGGATCGAGAGAGGCGGACTGCAAAGTGCGCCACAATGGTGGATCGAGCCACTTGATGCGGAGACTGAACCGACGAAGGGCGCCTGCCATGCCGGAATGGGAAGGCTGGCGTTCTGCAGAGGCGACGCCGCGGCTTTGCTGTTCGATGCGCTCAAAGTCGTACAGCTCTCGCATCTCACCAATGAGGGCCGAGAAGCACCAGAAGGCGTCGGCCTCTGCATGGGTTGTGAGGTCTACGAGGTCGGCTTCGTTGTCCCATACTCGAGCTGAAGAGCCATTGGCGTCGGATGCGACGTCGTGCTTGGAGCTGCTGGGAGTGAGACCTGCGCTGACGGTGGGCGGATATTGTGCAGAGCCGAATACATACAACAAGGTAAATAGCACCTCGTTCATGCCTTGCACATAACCTATACTGGGGTTGAGGACGGCAAAGAGGTAGAGGATGCGAAGGAGGGAATGCCAGTTGCGTTGGGCTGGGATGCCGGCATGATCGGCTGATGACTCTGGCATGCTGTTGGTGCCTGTTGCTCCTTGAGGCTTGTCCGAGCTTTGCGGCCCGCCATGACCGTGAGAGCTCGCGGCGTCTTCTAGAGCTTCATTTGCTGAGGCGAAAGAATGTTGCGAGGACTCGCGCGACATCCCGCCCGGTGAAGGTGGAGATAGCAAGATGGGTGGGCTCTTGATCGGATCCTCGATGATGTCGTACGGACTGCGAGGCAGTAGAGGGCTCAATATTTTTGCAGCATGGCTACTCGACTGCACATGTAGGATTTGAGGCGGGTGCGGTGATGCGCCAGACGTGCTGGTCGATGCCACCCGCTCGATCGACAGTTGCTGAGCATATTCGTGACTGATGGCTGCAAGGCGGTGTAAGAGGTTGTCTCTGGCCGCAAGTCTTTGCACGGGTACAGCGGCTGATGGTCCAGGCTGAGCGTCGATGGGCGGAAGTGGTGTGAGCGGACACGATGCGCTGGATCTTGGCGGAGCTTGGTAGAAGGCAAAACCGTTGTTGCGTGAGCGGACGAGATCCTTGTAGATCTGATCCAGGAGACGATCATTGTTGGTAATGTGACTAGCAGGTACGGGGTGTGCGAGCGGATCAACGTCAGGAGACAGATCGCCGACGAATTGATAGTACTCTCTGCGCCTCTTTGCAAGCGTCGAAGACCATTCCTTCTTCTCTGGTGGCAGATAGCCGAGCAGCACCTTCCAGGTCTGAGCTCTGAGCCAGCTGGGTGAATCTGGAAGACCGCCGCGAAGAGTGAAATGACGCAGGCTGTAGAGGTCCGCGGTGGTGTGACCGGGAAGCATGTCATTTGGGTCGAGAAGCTGGAGGAGCGAGCGATCTTGACCGGCAGCAGCCGTCGCTGCATGGGCGCGGCGAGGCTGAGATGAGCTCATGATGGTGTGATTTGGGTGCCTTGATTATCCGTCATGTGTGCCTCATGAGTAAGGGCGAGGGAGCCGGCTCTCGCGATGGGGAAGTTGTGCTGATCCAACGATAATGCTTGTCGAAGACGTGATGAATTGCCCTTGCGGTCGGCCCAGCCGTGGATCGAGTAGAGTCACGCTCGAATGCAGGCACACTTGGGTTGAGTGATGTGGGCTGAACGAGAGCCAGCAAGGAGGCGTCGCTTGAGCCGATTGCCGTTGGTGGTGATTGTGAAGAAGTAGAAAGGGTGACCGTGAGACCAACACCAAGATTGTTCTAAATCACGAAATGTGACTTGACTTGAAACACTCGCGTGCAGCAACGGCACGTTAGCGATCTGCATATCGGCGGAACAGCCGTCGAGTTACATGAAGCGCTTTAAGACTCAATCGGATGTCGGAATAGACTTGGCATTAGGAATACGGTAGGCTACGCCGATAAGCTGATGGCTGGTGCACGCTCTCCACTGGGCTGCATGTCACTTTGGCCTGGCTACAACGGCGTGGACAGGGGTGCCAAGTCTCTGAGAGCTTCTTGACCTTTTTTTTAAGACGTGTTGAAGATGCAGGTCATGCAGAGGAACAAGGCTCGGTTGGGCCGTGGCAGCAGCAAAGCTTCTGTCTGCTCCGCTCTCCCTCACGACTTTGTCTCAGCAGTCTCCTGTCAACGCCGAAGCTGACATGGAAGAGGACAGCTTTCAGATTCAGGCCCCGCTGCATCACCACCACAAACCACACGCTAAGCACCTTTCGATGTCTCGCCTCCAGACGTTGTAAGCTGTACCATGCTGCGTGCTGCCCGGTGAGTGGTCAGTCCTTCAAGATCTGTCTGAGAAGGACATACAGTAGGTTCTGCGCGTTTAGCTTGATACAGGAGGCAGTTCAAGCTGGCCGCACAACGATGCTCTCCGAGATGTTCAAGCGAGTTCGGCTGTAATCTGCGAATCGCCACCATGAAGACCGTCACTGGACCACACGACGCACGTCGATGGAGCCTCGATGGTGTCGACAATGTTCGGATACACGATGAGAAGGAAAGAAGGAAGGAAGGGCCCAGCTTGGTCAGGGGTTCATTATGCCTGCCAGAGTGAAATGAACAACCTCGGAGCCTTGTATTCAAGAGCCCTTCTTTGTATTGCCAGCTGCAGCTCCCACGAAATTCAAAGCTGCCAAGCACAGCCAATTGATTTGTATTCCAGTCCGGCTGCCAGTTCCCGCGGACAGCTCTCACTCGCGCCAAAAAAAGCACACAGCTGCCCGTGGCACGGTGTTTGGTACAGCAAGCGCAGCTCTCAATCATGAAATATCTCCGATACAGAGACCAACTTTCATCTCCTCAATCTGTCACGCCCTCATCCTTCTCAACACCACCACATTGCACCTCCTACACTACGATCCGGTCAGCACGCTGGTGCACCTGCTCTCGCGCTTCCTCGACAACACCTTGCGACCGTAGACGTGCCATCTATCACTGGCGCCGATCTGCATCGACCCTACTCCATTCGCCGTGCCATCTGGCTGCTAGTCGTCTTCTAGCCACACTGCCACACGATGGCCATCTTTAAAAGAAACGCCCGCGCCACTGACGCCGGCGATGGCGTCCGCAATGGCTCCACCAACGACGCAGACAGCGACGCCGCCTCCGCCAAGGGTCTGCGCAAGTACGCCCAGCGCAAGCCCGCCAACACCGCATTCAAACAGCAGCGCCTGAAGGCATGGCAGCCCATCCTCACACCTCGCACCGTACTCCCCGCCTTCTTCCTCGTCGCCATCATCTTCGCCCCCATCGGCGCCGTGCTCTACTACTTTGCCGAGCAGGTCAACGAATTCACCATCGACTACACGCAATGTTCGCAAGCACCTGCCAACGGCGAACAGGCGCAGATCCCTTCTTCGAAGTACGACTACCAGCTGCACGACAAGAATACGAGCAATTTCCAGCCACCGACTTGGTCGTGGGATGCCGGTTCGAGGACATGCAATCTCTACTTTAGCGTACCTTCGAGACTCGAGTCGAGCGTGTTCCTCTACTACAAGCTCACCAACTACTACCAGAACCACCGCAGATACGTCAAGTCGATCGACGCGAACCAGCTCAACGGCGATGCGGTCGATTATAACACCATCCAAGGCGGCACGTGCAAACCGGTCGATGTCGACCCCACCACGCGCAAGATCATCTACCCGTGCGGTCTTATCGCCAACTCGGTCTTCAACGACACCTTTGGCGATCCCGTTTTGTTGAATGTTGCCGGCTCAAGCGCTGCCAATCAGACCTACGTTATGAGCGAGAAGAACATCATCTGGCCCGGCGAAAAGAACAAATACTCCAAAACAAAGTATACCGCAGACCAGATCATCCCTCCCCCCTACTGGCAGGGCGCCACCGGCGAGTTCGGTTTCCCCAACGGCTACTCGGAGGGCAACATCTTCGACCCGAGCGACAACGAACACTTTATGGTCTGGATGCGTATCGCAGGTCTGCCGACGTTCCGAAAGCTGTACAAGCGCAACGATAACGATGCGATGGAGCCCGGGCGATACCTGCTGCAGGTGGTCGACAACTATCCCGTGGCGATGTTTGATGGGACGAAGAGCGTGGTGTTTAGCACGTCGTCTTGGGTGGGCGGGAGGAACCCGTTCTTGGGACTGTCGTTTATTGCGGTGGCCGCGCTGGCGGTGCTGTTGGGGTTGATCTTTACCGCCCGTCACTTGATCAAGCCGAGGAAGTTGGGAGATATGAGCTATCTGTCCTGGAACCAGCCCGAGAGCAAGTAGATGCGGTTGCACGCACTACTCTTCTGCTTGGTCGACCGAGGCCAACTTCGTTTGTTATGTTTTCACGCTTCGTTCAATGCATCTTATGATCTTAGGATTGAGGGTATACAGATCGTGGCAATCGAGAGAGTGCGGAGCTTGTCGTTTTAACAATGTCGCAGCTTCACGCCGAGCTTCCGTTCACCTTTGTCCCCGACGAGGCGCCGCTCTTCCCCTCGCTATTCTTCCAATTCGGCATCAACTCGTTCGACGGCACGCCATACGGATGCAGAATCTTCTGCGCCACCTCATCGCCCGCCACGGGCAACCTCACCCCCTCCCTCATCGAGCTCTTCTCCGCATCCACCAGCCCCAACTGCACCAACGCATTCGCCTGGTCCCAATACAGACTCTCGTACGCCAGCTTGTCCCCTCTCAGATTGACGATCCCCACCATGGGTATTCTGAGCTTTTTGCCGGTTGGTGGGATTCCGGGGAGGAAGTAGTCGATCTGCGTCGTGTGTGTGCAGCTGAACACCATCTCGTCGATGATCCGGTCGGTGCCTATCGTGCGGGAGATGTTGACCAACCGCGTGTCAGGGGGGGAGACGGTGGTGAAGTGGTGTTCGTAGAAGCGCGCGAGTTGGGCGTAGCCAGCTCCGCCGGTGAGGCAGGCGATATGAATTACGTGAGGGTGGCTGACCATCGTGGACATCGTGCGGGTGGCGTCGCGCTCGGCAAACTCGAAGTAGGTGTGTTGGTCCCAGAGCTGTTCGAGTGGGAATCGGGGGCCCATGGTGGTTTTGAGCAAGGAGAGGGTGCGCGTGTAGCTCATGGCTGCTGCGCTCCTGTGCGCCTCACCCACTGCGAACGTGGAGGAGGTGGGCGGGAAGGCGAAGTCCTTGGTGTGGTGGGAGAAGGGGAATGCGCAAGCCCACACAGAGACGTCCTCGTCCGGGGCGATGGAAGTGTAGGTGAAGATCGAGAGCGCTTTAGCCTTGATCGGACCGAGCGAGGCTTTGAACTCGTTCAGCTCGGGGTGGAACGGCATTGCGTCCTGCGGGATCGCTCCTCTCTTCGCCGCGTCCACCAGCGCCCCAACCAGCTCGTTATCCGACTCCGCCAGGTGCACTAGCACCGGAAAGTCACCGGCAAGCTGAACCGACTCGACCGCCTGCCCCCTCTCCACCTGCGGACCGCACGCTACGTACGCCGACAGCCCTCCCCTCTTCGACGACTCGATGTTGAGCGCCGTAACCAGATCGATATCCCGCTGTTGCAGTCCGAGCGTCACTAGCGCGGTGTACTCGTTCCAACCACCGGCATGCTCGTCGACGAGATGGAGAAGGTTAATCGCCATACACCAGCCGTCGGTGTCTCGGAGGTGGTCGTCCGCGATGAAGCTGTCTGAGGCATCGGGGCGCACACGCAGAGCGGAGAGGGAGGAAGAATTGGGGGAGGTGTCGACGAGAATAACTTGGTAGCCTTCTTCGGAGAGGTTGGTGGCGAGACCTTGTGTGCCGGCGTGCCACGGGCCGAGCAGTATGGCGGTGGGTGCGCGGCCGGGGATCCTGGCCGGGTCGACGGCGCAGTCGTAGATCTGGAAGTTGATTTGGCTCGACATGGTCGTGGCGACGGATCGTTCGAGTCGGATGTGCAACTGGGAGGAAGTGATACGAAGGAGGTAATGACTTTAAGGTTGTCTGCAAGCACAGCTGCATGCATGCACGCACGATCCCACTGTGACTGACATCACCAGGAAGAAATTTAAACAAGACTCGCCCGGCTTTTGAGCCGCGGCCTCCGCGCGAGCTCATTAGCCGATCCATTCACTCCCACATTCGTGCCTGTCACGCTTGTTGCGGTCTTTCGCGACCTGCACAGGTAAGGGGAAGCTGAACGGGCCTTCTCACGGGCGTTGAGATATCACTTCAGAGATCATCACTGGTTCCTAGTCTATGGGATCGTGATTTCAAGGCGGAAAAGTGCTCGTATCGTATACCGCATAGAGATCACTGCGACTCTTTGGCAGCCTCGTCTCGCAACAATCGTCGAAGGATCTTGCCGGATGGACTGGGAAGGACAAAAATCAAAAGGTCAACGAATGCTCTGTGTCCAAGTCTAGCGACGTCAGCCAAACTTACCTCTTTGGAATCTCCTCAAGCACCTTGACACCACCCCTCAGGCGCTTGTGGTTCGCCACCTTCTTCGCCGTCCACTCGATAATCTCCTTGGTCACCGCATCTTGGTTCTCCTCCTTCGCCTCTGCCTTGAGCACCACATAAGCCCTTGGCAACTCGGTCGCCTGCGCCTTATCCTGAATCCCGATCACGGCAACATCCGCGATCTTCGGGTGTGACAACAGCGTCGCCTCCAACTCGGCCGGTGGCACCTGGAAACCCTTATACTTGATCAGCTCCTTCTTCCTATCCACGATCCAGAAGAAGCCATCCTTTACAATCGCCACGTCGCCGGTCTTAAACCAGCCGTCGGGCGTTATACAGTCGTCGGTAGCCTCCTTGTTGTTGAGGTATCCCTTCATGATCGTTGGGCCGCGCACCCAGAATTCGCCCGGTTTGCCATTTTCGCCCTGTTCGAAGCCGACGTCGTTGCCGTCCTCATCAACCAAGCGACCCTCGACACCAGCGAGGAGGCGACCGCAGCTGCCCATATGGGCGTGGTACTCGTCTGGTTTGGCGAATGTCGCTGTGGGGGATGTCTCGCTCAAACCCCAGCCTTGAGTGACGCGCAACCCAGGATGCGCGGCTTCCACCTCCAGACTGAGCTCGGTGCCCAGCGGCGCGGCGCCCGACATGACCCACTTGAGACTCTTCAGGTTGTAGTTCTTGGCGCGGGGGTCTTTGGCCAGCAGCACGAGGATGGGCGGAACTACGTAGGCGATGTTGCATTTGAACTTCTGCACCGCCGAGCAGAAGACGTCTAGATCGAACTTGGGGACGACCACCGACTCGGCGCCGATGTAGAAGCCCTTCAGCGGAAACTTGGCGAGACCGAAGATGTGGTTCATGGGAAGCGTCGCGAGGTAGCGGTCGTTGGGTCCGATAGCGTCTCCAAAGGTTTTGACGATGGCGGTGGTGACGGCGGTCATGTTGCCGTGTACGAGCTGTACTCCCTTGGGCTTGCCGGACGTGCCGCTCGAGTAGGCGATAAAGGCGTCTTCAGTACGGTCGTCGACCACCTTGTGCGTCTCAAGACGACCGTCGCCGAGCAGCGTGCGTGCGTCAAGCTCCCCCTTGTCGCCCTTCTTGAGACTATCGCCGTCGTCGAGGATCCAAAGACGGTTTTGACCGTTCTTCGACTTGAGACCCCATTTGGCCAGCTCGAGACCCTCCCGTGCGGTGCTGAGCACGCTCTGGTGGCAGAAGATGTACTCGATCTCGGCATCGTGCAGCGGATGCCCGAGCTCTTCGGGTCCGTAAGCGGCGTTGAGGGGTACGAGCACCACACCGGCGCAGAGACCAGCGTGTACGATCCAAGGATATGCGGTGCTGTTGGGGGAGAAGATGGCGATCCTCGATCCGGGCTTCAGGCCAAGCTTGTGGCGGAGAGCGTAAGCAAGTCGTCGTGAGTCGTCCTGGAGCTGCTTGCGCGTGATCTTCTTGCCGTCGAGACGGATGAAAGCTGCTTTGTTTTCGTCGACCTTGTTGGGGTTGCTGTGGAGGAAGTCGAAGAGGTTGCCCCTTTGCACGCGTGGAGGCGCCGGCTCGCGGGATTGCAGGATCTGAGGTGCCATGGGGATGAATCTGCTACAATCTGGTGGATGCGAGCAAAAGGGGGGTGGGGATGGATGCGCTCGAGAGAGACGGGGAAGAGACAGTCTATTTGAAGGAATCCAGGAACGCGGGGAAAGGGTGACGATGTGATTTGCGGGGGGGGGGGCTCCTCGGTTTTCAATCTGGCCAACCGCATAGGCCCGCACGACTGGACTCGGAAGACCAGTGGTGACACACACGACCCTCCCGCTTCTTCGGCGGACTTTCGGCTATCAATGCGGCCTTGTATGCTCTGCCTTGTAACAGTGCGGGTGTAAGCCGGTACGCAACTCGATTTTTCAGCAGCGGCCTGGCGCTGTCCAATGAAGCAAGCTTACCGGCATCCGGTTGCAAAGCTTGCCTGAATTAGGCGGCCGTTTTTGCCGGTCAGGGCGGGCGGTGCTCGTTCGGCGCGCCGCGTCGTTGCGTGTTAGAGTGTGAATGCTTTGATCGTGGTCTCGGTCTGCAGCGGCTCACCCCATCGACGTCGGGTTCGCACCGGCGCGGTGGGCGAGACCGACGCACAGTGTATCACCATCCGAGAGCATCTCTGACAGTAGGTGCTTGGGCAGGTGAGGGGACCAGCTAGGGTTCCGATCGGCCGGCTGTCTCGGCCAGTAGAGAGCTTGCAAACAAACGCCGCTTCGTATCTTGTTCTGGAAGAACTTTGGCGACGTCGCCAGTTTAGCCGGGTGCTCCAATATGGCGTGGTCGACCATGCCTTCTCCGACCTCAACGCTTGCCCTCTCGGTGAACAGGCACCAGTCTGCTGCGGAGTGGATTACGAGATGCTTGTTCGTTCCGACTGCTCGAGCAGCGCATAGTGACGCATTTTTGGAGCCCTAATTATCGAGTGTATTTAGGGTTCACGTCAAACCCGAGCTCCACAACGACTTTGCACAGAGAGGCCGGCACCATGGGTAACAATCGGACATGGTCGAACCTGTCTCTCGCTCAAGATCGGAGCTGCCAAGTCGAAGATAGCCCCATGTGTCCGTCGATGTCAGGGTCGATTTGTCGGGCCGCATCACTGCAAGGGGGTCCAGCGAAGCGAGTCCTATTTGGGGTGACAGCAGTACCAAGATACGCGAGGCGAGATTTTCGGCCGTCTGAGTGGGATTCAGCATGCATGACCGAGCAGGCGACCGAGACCACCGGAAGGCCGTACACGAGCGACACACAGACAGCCGCCATCCAGATCTCGGCGGACTGCATTCCCCCAGTTCTGAGGCGGGGAGGCCAAGGTCGAGATGAGGGCGTGGACAATGACACTGCATGCAAGAGAAGCTAGAATCGAATGGGGTCTGGCAACGTCGGGCTAGCGCAACCTCGTCCTTGTCATTCAACATCGAGCTCTTCGGCATCTCCGCTTCTGCGAGGCAAGTCTTGAGTGGCGCTCGGCACCTGCATGGTTTGCTGCACACTCGGCCCTTCCGAGCTGTCTTTGCCCCGAGCGGATGGATGCACAGCGGCACGCTGGCTTGTCGCGGGATGAAGCCACAAGACGAACCTGGACGCGGTCGAACCTGCAGCTTCGTGACTTCCGACGACGTCGAAAGGCGGCGTGCGAAAGCGAGGAGGTAGCAGGCGAGGATGGACCAGCGCTGTCGGTCGGAGTTGACTTGCCGAGACACGACAAAGCAAGGGTTCAATTCAAACAAACACCGCTGTCAATCGCGGTCCCAAGGCCTGGAACCGTGAAATTTCTTCTCGTCGTGTTGCTCTCTCCCCGCCGTCCCAAGACGCTTGGCAGACAAAGAACGAAGAAAGCAGCTGGCCTTGCACGGCTCAGCAGCGTCCACGAACAGGAGAAGCGACTCGCTCGTGTCAGAGCGTGTGCCTGTAACGCACGAACCCTCTGCCTCGCTTCTCCGCCTGAGACTGCATCGCGCTTTCCTCTGATCCATAGGCGAGTCGACGTCAAAGGATGCCGTGCTAAGCGCCAAACTGCAGTAGCGGGCAGAGAGCTGCGTGGGCATTGTGTAGCTGACAATGACTCAAGGCTTGGTCGAGGGCGAGTCCTTCTCGTGTGGCTGCAAATTGGACGACGTGCAGGCGTGTGGTGTATGCGCGTGCGTGTGTCTGCGTGTTGCTCTCTCTAAACTGTCAATTTCATCTGGCAACAAAGTTGCATTTTTGTGAACCCACTTTGATCACATCACCTCTCCCCGTCTCTCTGCCTCATCACCTTCCTCCTTCTGCATCATCACATCGCCATCATTCGCCCACAGTCACCTCCCGTTGCTCCCCGAGAGCACATCAGCAACTCGGCAAGTCCGATCCTTAGCGTCAAATCAGTCGCGTTTCCATCGGAAGTGGCAGGTCTCGTCTCGTCGGATGCAATCCGAAACCTCAAGGATTCGCGCGCGCCTCGTCTGCCTTGATCTCAGCGTTCAGCATCAAGCAGGCTTCTAGCAGCAAGACAGCTGCTACGCTCCATCTAGTGCGATTGAGCTGCAACCGGCTGGTCCGCTTTTCGCTTTCCCACTGGCTCAGCTCTCGAAGCTGCTCAGTTTGCCTCGAGTCACGTAGATCAACGTCTCCCTCTCGTCGTCACCATGCCCTTCCCATCGCATCATCCTGGGCAGTATGCAGCTTCGTCGCAGCAGAAGCATCAGCAAGATCTCTCTACCCAATCTCAGCAGCAGCATCATCATCATCATCAGAACCCATTCAGCTCCCACCCACCAACGCAGCATCAGACACACCAAGACAAGTCGCAGTCGCATCCAATAGGTCGCAGTCAATCTACCTTCAACTTCCTCCTCAACAAGGCCAAAGCTCCCTTCTCCTCCTCCGCCAGCTCGTCCCATCTCAATGCCTCTACTTCCATGTCTTCGCTCTCTACCCTCCACGACGACCCTTTCGATGACACGACCAATCACATCTCCTATCATCGACAGCTGCAGCAGGACAACGCATTCCCGCATGCTCCTCCCGGCTCCTTCCAGTCTCGCAGGACAGCCAGCGGTAATCTCGAAAAGACACCGCGCGCGGTACAGCCTCATCACCAGCACACCGATTCCAACGCCTCCTCGCAATCTGGCAGGCCAAGTGTCTTCTCGCGTCCGAGTTACTCGGAAGATACGTCCACAACCGTCGCCAGTCCTACCAAGCGAGGCTTCTTTGGCGGCATTGGTCGAGACCGCAAGGCTTCCACTGCCTCGCTCAAGCAACCTGTGCCACAGAAGAACTTCTCTTATAGTCCTCTGTCCAAAGGCCAGCGTCCAGAGCCTGCCATGAGCAGCAACTACGCCACCTTCAGCAAGAGCCAATCGGATCTCCATTCCCGCGCCGATCTCTCCTCCCCCCACGATCACACCGCCGAGCTTCCTCGCATGCCCGCCATCTATCAGCAAAACTCACCTGCAGCGACCGCCGACTCCAACCGCTATCTGCGCTCGCCCAGTCCTGCGATCAACTTCTCCCGAAGTGTCGACGATCTCAGCTTGACCGATCAGCCTGTCTCGCCCTTTGCTGCTGCTCCTTCTTCAGGGTACAACGGGAGCGCTTCGACCCCTATAACCGCCGCCCTCGCAACCTCGCCGGGAACATGGGGTGAACACGGCGTGCCTGGCGCTCAACCTCACTGGCGGCCCAGCGACATGGGCACCCTTGCCTCGCCTGCTGCTGCTCCCCTCCATCGCCTTAGAGGCGGACACACTAAGCTCGACTCGGTCGCCTCGCACTTGCAACCATCCACAGGATCCGTTCAATCGCCGCCCCACCATTCGAACAGCATGTCACCTCCCCAACACAGCTACGCGCCATCTACAGTTGCGCCACACATCGATGCCAAGCATGCACGCAAGGTCTCCAAGCTCACAGGCAAGGACGCGGGTCGCGGAGTGGTCGCCACAAGCCTGGCAGCTTCGCTCGGACTCACCAACCTCGGTAGCTCGGCTGCTTCTGCATCGAATGCGTTGTCGATTCAGACCGCTCCTGAACCTGTTCCCCTTCCGCCCGGCGCCGTCTTCCAGGGTTTCGTCAGCCGAAACGCCAACATCAGCCTCACGCTCGCACAGCTCAGCGGACACGACCACGGTAAAGGCAAGGACAAGGAGAAGGACATTGCAAAAGGCTGGAAACCGTATCGCGTCGTGCTGCAGGACGGACGACTCTATTTCTACAAACCGCCTAGCAACGTCTCGGATGAAGTCAAGGCGCTCTTCCCAACCGGCATCGTTCGTGATGCCTCCTATACCCCGGCATCCTCCCCCTCTTTCTCGAATCTCAATGCGACGGACTTGCTCATGAAGAGCGGTCTCAGCAAGCAGGATCTGCTTTCGGCCACCTCTAGCAGCGCAGAAATGACTTCGCCGTTGCCGTCGCCATATCTTCGGCCACCACCTCCGCGACCGAACAGCAACAACAAGACGGGTGCGACATCCGCGGAGCCACCAGCGACGCCGGCGACGCCTCTCGCGGGGCCAGCGATGGCCGGTGCGGCTAATGCTGGTCATCGAGCCTGGATCAAGCCCGGAAATCATCCTGATCTCGTTCTGGTCGACGCCATCGACGCGCCCGTAGGCTGGGCAGAGCGCATCCAAAGCGGCAGTCTCACGGCTCTGGCACACGAACTCGTCAAGGCCACCCAGCTGCCTGCAGCCAATGAGCGGGCGTCGCCGGCAGCCAACGCGAGACGCTCGGTCGCATCGCCTTTCATCAGTCATGTCACGGCGAATGACTCTAACGACGTCCTCGTGGAGGCTTTCATTGTTTCCGTCTTCGTCTCGATCACAACCGCCGAACAAGCCACGCAACCGGCTTCGAAGCAGCTCGCTGAGTTCATCTCGTTAGTGATGTCACGCGCTGAAGAGCTCCTTACCGCCGACGCAAGCGGCAGTTCCACGGACAACCAATCCGCCCTCAAGTCGCGACTAGCTACGCTAATCGATGTAGCTGTACGAGCTGGCATCGCTCAGACGGCAGAGGGACGCAGCGCTCTTCAAAGTCTCGCCACCCTCAGTTCGATGGATGTCGACGAGCTCTCGACAAAGCTGGCTTCGTCCATACAGCCCATCCTCGATGCCGAAGCGTCCGCTGCAGGTGAAACGACCGACTGGATCAGCATCGTGGCCGACAAAGACATGAGCGACACACGGGAAGATCTGCGCACACTACGAAGCTCGCTTGCCATCACGGACGACCTTTTGCTTCAGTTGGAGCCACTTGAGATCGCCCAACAGATCCAGCTCTTCCATGCGGATGCTCTGCGTCGCCTGTCAGGGCCCCATCTCACTTTGGGCGAGCTGCTCGAGGCCGCAAAGAGCGAGCCACGATTCGTCGGCGCGCTGAGCTTCGACTCGCTTTCCCCGCATCCGCTCACCACGTTGGCTTTCCGACATCTCCTCAGCTCCAGGTCAAGCTCAGCCAGCGTCGATGCAGCCAACGCAGCCCAGAGCGGCGCTCGACACCGCGCCTCCGTACTCCGCCACTGGATCGCCATTGCCTCGTACCTCCTCACGCTTGGCGATCTCGCCGGCTGGGTGGCCGTCGGCACCGCCTTGTGCTCGCGCGCAGTGACGCGTCTGGAACAGACATGGCGCTATCTGGCCGAAGGGGATCGTGTGCTGGTGGCAGAAGAGTGGGCACCCATCCTGTCGAGCATCTCGTGGATGGAAGGCCTCGCAGCCAACGTACGACCGCGCTTCGTCGGCGATGGTGCAGAATGTTTTGTCGCTTTGCAAGATGGCAGAAGGACGCTAGCGATCCCATTCCTTGGTAACGCTCTCCAGCGCACGTTGCGCCCATCGTCGGGTCCTGCTGCGTCGAGCGCTGCGGAAGCGGGCCACATCCAAGTTTCGAGCCGATCAGACGCTGCGTTCTGTCTATGGACGGCAGTCAACGAGTGGCGCGCAGCTTGGCAGCAGCCTGTCTCCGAGTCAAGCCTGAGCGTCGTCGCGCAATCCGAAGCCTTGCCCGAGTACCAAGCAACGCTGCAGATGCTGTTCCGAGATGCATCAAACGGCCCGACACTCGATTTCAACATGGAGCGTTCCTTCCAGCTCGAGCCCAAGGCGCTCGGCAACCTTGACGCTCGTGATAGGCCATCGACGCACCTCCACTCCAACCGGAGCTTGCCACTCGTTCCGCTTCTATTCCCGCAACCTCTGCCGCTCTTGTCTCTGCTCAATGCCGCTCAGATCAAGGCCGAGCTTTGGCCCCGCGACGATCAGCGCATCACCCTCTCGAAGGATCCACAGGCCACTGTTACTTCGCGCTCCGTTGCTCGCCCCTCGATGGCAGAATCGCCTCTCTTCAGATCATCGGCCTTTTCACCCTCTCTCGGAGCGAGGCCCGCTCGATCTTGCGCATTCGGTTGCGTAGTCGAGTGGTCCTCATTGGCGCCAGTGCCGACGTTTGAAGATCAGGGCAACACGGACATCAAGATAGGGACCGAGCTGGTGTTCCGCGTGGTGCAAGAGTCCAACTTGTCGCTTCCTGGTACTCCAATGACCGGCAAGCGATTCTCGCAAGACTTTGGCCGATACACGCGACCTCTCTCGCAGCTGTCCAAACGATCCAGCTTGCCCACCTCCAACCGCAGCTCGGTCATAGACATTGTGGTGCCCGTGCAGGTGGTTGTCAAAGCTGCGACGCTCGATCGCATGATCGACCTGCTCGTCATGGGTGTTCAGCACGTTACAATGCCACCCTCTCCCTCGACCAACTCGGGCACCGAAACGCCCAACGCTCCGGTACGAAAGACCAAGCTCGTCATGGACATGGAAGCGTTCCGCATCACGTTCCTGGCCACGTTCCGAAGCCTCTGCACGCCGCCAGAGCTCTTTGAACAGCTGCGCAAGCGGTTCACCACGGCGATCACAGCAAGCAAGGAGCTAGCGGGCGCCGATGAGTTCCGCCCCTCGAGTCAGTTCCCGTCATGGATCCCGCTCACACCGGCGGGCAGCCAGGCCGAGCCCACGGACTGGGACATGGTCTATCGCATCCGCATGGGTGTGGTGATGACGTTGCGATCATGGATCGATCGGTTCCCGCAGGACTTTGTGGACGACGACGTGCTCTATCAGCTCGCGTGGAGCTTCCTGCGTCATCCTGGCATGGAAGTCACACCCGAAGATCCGGATCAGCAAAAGGTGATCAACGCACTGGCGCAGCTCCGAAGCCAATTCGGTGCCCGCATCATGGGAGCCAACGCGAGGCAGGAGGAACGCACTTATGCCACGAGTCTGCCCGTGCACGTCACCAGCGACCAACACGAGACCGAGTTCGACTTTGATCGCGCGACGGCGGCCGAGCTGGTCGAATATCTCGAATCGATCGCCACCGTCTTCTTTGACAAGATTGTCGATCGCGATCTGCTCGTCGTCGGCGAGATCTTTGAGCAGCAGGCGAGTCATCTCGCCGCATGGTTCACCGTCAAATCGACCGCGGCCGCCGGCACAAACGACGAGGACAAGCCTGTCACCAATATGTATACGATGCTCGATGTCCTGAAGGCGGGTGACGCTGCTACTAGCGCCTATGCCAATGCCAGCAGTGGCATACCCTTGCAGCAGAAGCTTCCTTCCGCCGTTCGCGACGCCCTTGCAGCCCAGAGCCTCTTCCGAGGCTGGATTGCGACTCACATTATCGAGTCAGGCATCGGTCTGGAGCGACGTCAGGAGAGGATCTCGAAGCTCCTCGACGCTCTCTGGATCTGCCGAACGCGCATGCTGAGGCTCAGGACGGACGAGACCGTCAACTCAACGACCACCCAAGTCGGGAACGGCAACAGCATGTCCGACACGTCTTTGCCGTTCCGCGAGCCGACCATTGGATCTTTCGTCGAGTCTGCCATCGTCAACACGCTGGGCTCGTCCGAGTCGCGCATCTTTCTGCGAGCGTGGCTGGGCGTCGCTGCAGCTCGCGGAGGCAAAGGCGACGGTCTCGATGATCTCGCGCCCAAGCAGATCGACCCAGCCATGCGCTCGGCTGCCGAGCTTTCGGGCACGCCAGATATCGGCTGGGTCCTGGCCTGTCTGGCCGAAGCTGCCACCAAGGCCCCGAGTGTGCCTGTTTCGGCAGGCGACGTCGAACTTGTCGACTTTGAGAAGCGTTGCGCTCTGTGGGCGCTGATCGATGGTGCCGTTCGGGTGAGGCCAGCTTGCACCGTTCCTGGCCTCGTCGATCTCGCTGGAGCTCGGCTGCGGCTCATGCAGAGCGCTCTTACCCGAGTCATCTGGGACCGACGAGCGTTCCGTGAGGATGCGGCCAACGAGATGCGCAATGCACCACCCGCTCGCTCTGACGCCAAGCTGCGCCCCAGCAGCTCGAGCAAAGCGCTCCCCGGCCTCTCCAAGCAGCAGCAAGAGAAGCTGCGTCGCGACCGAGCCGCCTTGGAGATGCTTGAATCGATGCCCATGCGTCCTTCCATCACGAATCGGGTCTCGAGCATGCCTTCAAGCCATTCCCGCGCCTCACCCGCAACTTCGCCGATGTCTGGCCCAACACCACTGCCCGCGGAGAAAGCAGCGATCATGCAGGTTCCGCCCCCCGACAAGGCCACGATCCGTGCCCGTCGAATGACGGCGCTTTTCAAAGGTGCCGTGCGACCGCTCATCTCGTTGGACAAGCCGGACACGCCGTCCAAGTCGGTTTCGGATCTGATGCGTCTCACCCCGCTGCAAAAGCCTTCCATCATTGCAGGGCTCGGCGGCGCTCGCGTTTCGGTGTGGAACAACGCTCAACGTTCGTTTGTCTTCCACCTCACTTCGCAGGAAGGCGCCAAGTATCTGTTGCAGACGAGCAATGCTGCGGAGCTGACGGAGTGGATCAGTCGCATCGAGAGAGCCTCGAAGGAGTATGCCGTCTCGAGCCCGGTTGACGCACGAAAGGGATCCATCCCTTCCAAAAGCAAGTCGGCGCATGCACCCCTCTACGGACGCCCGTTGGTAGAGCTTGTCGAGCGCGAAGGCCACTCCGTGCCCACCGCCGTCGAGCGGATGTTTGCCGAGATCGAGGCGCGAGGCCTGCGCGAGCAAGGCATCTATCGAATCTCGGGCTCCAAGAGCGCCGTCGAGAACCTGCGACGCGCCTTTGACCAGCAGCCCGCCGAGTCGGTTGATCTTTCCACCGGCGAGTTTAGCGACATTCACACCATCTGTGGCGCCGTCAAGACGTGGCTCCGCGAACTGCCAGAGCCGCTCATCACCTTTGACTCGTACGACGAGCTGATCGCCACCAACGCCATGGAAAATGACGATCGGCTCTACGCCATGCGCGACATCATCTGGAAGATGCCCAAGTGTCACTTTGACGTGCTTCGCCGTACAGCCGAGCATCTGGCGCGCGTGGTGGAGGAAGGCGAGATCAACAAGATGCTTGCCCACAACGTAGCGCTTGTCTTTGGCACGTCGCTGCTGAACCCACCACCGGGTCCTTCGAGCGTCGCGATCGGGTTCGGAAACTTGGGCAAGGCTGCGAATGTGGTCAAGACCATCGTGACGATGCACGAGTGGCTCTTCGAGCCTGAACCGGAGCCCGAGGCAGAGCCAGAAGCTCAGACTCCGGGCGATGCGGAACACCTGGGCGACCGGGAGGCTCTGGTGGTCGGGAATGCGGGCAGTGCAGAAGCACTTGTGCAAGGGTCCGACGGAGCGGCGTACGTCGCACCGCTGGACGACAGTCGCGCTCGTGGAGCCTCTCTATCCTCGGGTGACGGCTCGCTTTCCGAGCACGTGAACGACTCGACGTTGTTGGGCGTCACGACGAACCACCAAGCGAGCGGATCGGCAGACGACGAAGCTGAAGAGGACGAGCCTCTAGCCGAGCTTCCCGTTCGGTCTCGTCGCGGAGGTCGAGGCCGACCGCTCACCATTGTCGGTCTCGACGGCCTCTCGGCCCTCGGCGGCGCTCAAGATATCGCCAAGGTGCTCCAGAGCGGAGAATCGCCGATCGTGGAAAGCCCAGCCGACGACGTCGACATGCTTTCAAACCAGGCGCGTGATTCTGCATACACGCATCTCGACGAGTCTCTACCCTCTGTGGCAGCTCCGCGCATCGTGCTCTCCGAAAGCGTCGAGAGCGAAGACGACACAGCCAACGAATCGCAAAGCGCTGGCGACGTTTCGAACGAGATGATCGCCATTGCCAACGAGACGCGGACAACGGAGGACGTCGATCCGAGTCCAGGGCTAGGCAAAGCTTCCGAACGACCGAGGAAGACGCGCAGCACGTACAGAGATAGCGTGTTCACGTCGTACTCGATCTACGCCGACTGCTTTGACAACATGAAGCTCGAGAGCCAGGCGTCGGCGGCGAGCATGGTGAAGCGTCAATCGATGCATCTTGGACAGCATGATGGGAACAAGGTAGAGGATAGCTAGAAGGAGGAGCAGCGTGGGTCGCTTTGCATTGCATATCTCATTGCATTGTTTCATCCATCTCAATCATACCCAGATCGATCTGCACAGACCCTTGTCACCGCTGTGGTCTCACACAGAATCGCTTTGCCGGCTAAGAATGAATTGCAACTGATTGAGAAAGGCTACTACTCATCCTCGTCCTCGTCGACGGCGAACCTGGGCGGACGGTTGGCGTCGTACGACTCGTATGCTTGCCTCTCCTCCTGTCGATCCGCGGGCGACTTTGACCGGGCACCCACAGGACCCGAATGGTATCCTGAATCCGAGACGTTGGACCTTCTCGGGTGTTGCGCCCTCCCTCCTGCCGCTGCCGCGTAGCCCGACTCGTCTACAAAGGATGTCCCCATCGACTCGTCCTGCTCCCCCATCGCTGACCCTCTTGACACCGACCCCTCCGGTGCTGCTACATCCCTCCAGCCACCCTCGTCCAACCCCCTCGGCAAACTCGGCATCAGCAACCACCGATTCCTCGCATCCAACTCGCTCTGCCTCTTCCCTTCCGCCTCTACCTCCGCCGTTGGCCTCAACGCCTTCAAATGCGAGAACGCCGTCCCGAAGAACCCACGCAGCTCCGCCACTTCGTGCGCCGAGATATTATGCATCTGAAGATGTACGCTATTGATCATGGGTACACCTGCAAGGATCTTACTCTGACGTGCTTCGCGAATGTCCTTGAGCAGACTCCTGACGCGGTTCGAGTTCGGCACGTCGTCCGGAGCGCCTGAGAGGAGGGCATGGGAGACACCGATCCAGTGCAGCGGAAGTGGAGAGAAGCCAGGTTGGGTGGTTTCGTGCTTGAGCGACTCGGTGAGTGCATCGACGGTGAGCCATGTGGGTGGCACGAGGACGGCTTTTTTGCGTTTTTTGAGGTGGAGTGCGACCCAGAGCGGGACGACGGTGGGGTTGGGCGGGCGGAAGGGGCCATAGATGCCGGAGAGGAGGCGGACGCGGTCGATCGAGGTTAGGGGGATGATGGTGATGGAGGTAGAGGAGAGCGTCGTGGTTGCTAGTTCGAGGTCAGAGGCGGAGCAGCCGCGGGTGTAGGATGAGACCGAGGCGCTGGTGGAGGCGATGCTGCCTGGGGCGGTGGAGGAGGAGGCGTAGGTTGACGCCATGGCGACGAATGCGTCTCGCCTAGGGAATGGATGTGGATGAAGGATGAGAAAAGAACCGTAGCAGAAGGAGATGAAGAAGAAGACGTTGGGAAGAGAAGAGCGGAGGTCGAATGCGGTCGAGTGTTGGTCTTTTGCTGTGCCTGCAGAAAGCCAGACGCGCTCGCTTCCACTCAACGCGAGAAGGTGAGTCTCCAGTGAATCGGGTCACCCGAAGTCAATCAATCACACTTTTTCAGCAGACGCTGGGCTTGGGCTGACTATCACACGCTCTGGCACATCCGATGGTTGCTCGAGCAGCCTTTCCCACGATCCTTGTGACGATGATGTGAGGCTTGAAGGAGGCATGTCTCGGTCGCCAAACTCGGTCCGACGTCAGATCGGGGCTAGGCGTCCCGCGTTGCTCTTGAAGGCTGTGCGCCTCCGCACGACTCTATTCATCGTGACGAGACTGTGGTTCAGGGTCCAGGCGTCAAAAAGGCGCGATGGCCGGCCAAAACCATTGGCAGGGAGCTGCCAAGCAAAGGATCGGCCTTACGGCATGAGCCGGTCGGCATCCTCCTTCTTCTCACACTCACTTCCTCCATCTCGTTCGGCTGCTCCGTCTTCTATCGGGCGTATTTCCGCTCAATCACATTCATACACGCCGGCAAGCACAACCAGCGTTCCATCACGATCGTTCTCCTCCAGTGATCACGCCCGCACGAATCGCCACTCGGGACAGCCGCTGACACGGTCGACTCCGTTCCGCACCGACACTGTCGCAATCAACGCCTCCAAGTCCCGTGGCGTCGTCTTACGGCTCTATCGGTGCCATGCCCACCTCTCAATCCCATCGAGGTAGATACGCCTCCTCACGGCGGGGTGCCGACTCGTCAACGCTGCAGTCCCAGATCCAGGCGGCCTACAACAACGGTCGCGACTACCTCGCCAAAACATGGCAGGCCTTCCTCGAACTCCCACCCGAATCTCGCTACATTGTCTACTTTGCCGTCGGCATCAAGGCGTTGATCCTCGGCGTCGTCGTCTATGTCGGTCCCGAAGCTATGTTCAATTCCACCGCCAAGCTGGCCATCTGGTTCGGCTCGCAGCCGTACGGTGCTATTCTGCTGATCCTCCTCGTGGTTATCGTGAGCTTTCCTCCGCTCATCGGATACGGTACCTCGATCACGCTGTTCGGACTCGGATGGGGTGTGCATGCCGAGGCTACTTCGGAGCATGCTGAGCTCAACGGCAACCTCTTTCAGGCGTGGTTCCTCGCTTCTACAGCCTGTCTCCTCGGCGCCACCGTCTCCTTCCTCGCGCTCCGGTTCCTGATCAAACACCACGCCAGCAGAGTAGCGTGGATCAGCAGCACTCTCGACGATCCCAAGTACGTCGCCCTCTCCACCGCTGTTCGAAGCAGAGGCCTGTCCATGGCCATCCTCATCCGCTTCTGTCCGTTCCCATTCGCCTACTCCAACCTCTTCTTCGCAAGCCTCGTCGACGCTATCCCCTTCCGACACTTCCTCACCGCCACAGCGCTCATCACCCCGAAACTCTTCCTACACGTCTGGATGGGGACACGCATGTTCAAGCTCATGGACCGCGATCAACGTGCCCAGCTCGACGGATGGGCTAAGTTCCTCAACGTCCTCTACATCCTGGTCGGCGCAGCCGTAGGCGTGGCAACCGGATGGTTCGTCTGGAGCGAGACGACAAAGGTGTTGGAGCAGATCGAGTGGGAACAGCAGTCACTGCGACGGGATGCCGAGGAAGGCGTTGCTTCGCCGTACTGCGATACGCCCGATCCGAACAAGGGGGGCGCCACACCCGGGTCGACGTTTGGGTTTGATTTCGGCGACAGACTCGACGATGAGTCGCAGGGAGATCGACCGAGTATCAAGCGCAAGGATAGTTCTGCCAAGTCGTTACTGCCTCGATAGACGTGTGCAATTACAATCTCGTCACACCACACGCCGGCACGCAGAGAGAGAGTGTGTGTGTGTAAAACATTGTACGAGCTCTGCTATTCGTCATCCTCCGCAGGCACTGCGCGATACGCCTCCCTCCCACCCGCTCCCTCTGCTGCTCCACCCAACGCACCTGAAACATCGCTCAGACTAACGCCCGCCATCTCTGGCAGCTGCCAATACGTAAACGCGCAACTCGTCGCCGAGACCACGCTGAAAACTCCGAAACACCCCTGCGGCTTGATCAGCTTGACCATGTGCAGGAACGTCGATGAAATCAACAGATTCGTGGTCCAGTTGGTCGCGGTGGCTAGGCCCGCACCGACGCCGCGCACCTGGCCGGAGAAGATCTCGGACTGGACGAGCCAGGGAATGATGCCCAGGCCGAGCGCGTAGCTGAGTGTGAAGAGGATCATGAAGCTGAGTGTGAGGTAGGGCCATGCCGAGGTGGCGTGCGCGGAGTCGATTGCGGGTGTTCCGGTGACAGGGCCGAGGTGGATCTGGCTAAATCCGATCGCGACTAGTGCGAGGAAGAGGGACATCGCAGCCGTGGTGTAGAGGAGCAGCTTTCGACGTCCCCAGATGTCGATGTAGCGCATGGCGATGACGGTGCCGATAAAGTTGGCTACGGCGATGCCTACGGCGGCTGCGTTGGGGTTGAGTACGAACCCAGCCATGAGCAGCAGACGCGAGCTGAAGTACATGAGCGAGTTGAAGCCCGTCGCCTGCTGGAAAGCCTGCAGGGCGCAAGCGATGATGAGCGCGCGTCGATTGGTTGGATCGTGGAGGAGCACATTGAGCTTGCTCTTCATCTGTGACGTGGTTTGACGCGCTGAAGAGGTGAATTGTGCGGGTGCTGCGGTGATCCTGCCTATTGTCGCTTGAAGATCGCTCGAACCGCTCTGCGTGTCTTCCTCCGCCTGACGCTCTGCTGTGTGGACATGATCCGGATCGACAGCATCGCGCTGAGTCGCACCCTCCATGCTGCGAGCTATCCTCTCGATCTCGTTGTCGATCGCCCGTACGCTTGCCCGTGGGTATATGCGCTGCAGCACCCGCCGTGCGCGGATGATGCGACCTCGAGCAACGAGCCACCGCGGCGACTCGTCCAGGTAGATCATTCCAATCAACTGGAAGATGGCGGGTATCCCACCTGCCAAGACCATCCATCTCCACCCATGCGGCAGGTTATAGAAAGCAGCGTCGATGATGTACGCGATCACCTGTCCGCCGGTGACAAGCAGACTGTTGATACCGACGAGCCTGCCGCGCACCTTGGTCGGCGCCACTTCCGCCAGGTAAGTCGGCACCACCATACTTGCCATCCCCACGCCGAGTCCGACAAAGACTCTACCGAGCACCAGCTCTCGCACCACTTGCGACGCTGCTTGCTCCATAGCGCCGAGCAAGAACAGGATGCCGGAACCGACCATGACCTTCTTGCGTCCGAGCCAGTCGGCCATCCTTCCCGCGACGATCGAGCCGAGGATCGCTCCTACGGTGGTGGCGCTGACGATGAGCTCTTGCTCGCCCTCGCTGAGATCGTGGCCGAGATCGGCATGGATCGCAACGAGCATTCCTGAAGCGATACCGGTATCCCATCCGAACTGCAAACCTCCTAGACAGGCTACGCCGGCGAGCCGCGCGAGATAGCTCGCCGAGCTGAGCTCCGAGTCGTCCAGCGGGCGGAGATCGTCTTGATCGTCTTCGTCATCGGTGTTGTCTGTGGACGCGCGTAGCGGATTGAATCGATCCAGATCGGCGAGTCGATTCATCTTCTTTCCGTGCGCAACACCATTCGGAGCTGCGTTGGCCGGGTCTGTCATCCCCATCCCACCTAACGCTTTCGCTAGGAGCGAGTCCCGTTCTTCACTCTGAACGTCCGCTTCCTCCGCGTCTTGCTTGTTTCTAGTTGTCGGGAATGTGTCGAGCTCTAGATCTGATTCGGAAGAGGTCGGTGATGCAATGCGAAACGAGGGCAGTGAAGACGGGCCCTCCCGCCGCTTGTTCTTTCTTGTTGAGGCTGTAATCGTGAAAGTATGGACGTTGGGCAGAAGGTGCAGACTCAGCCGACCTGCTCAATGCTGCCAAGCTCAGCCATGTGAGGGTCTGCTGGTGGTCGTCGTCGTCGGAAGAAGAGATGATGCATCCACCGTAGTAGGGAGGAAGAGACGATAAAGGTAGAAGGGAAAAGCTAGGCGAACGTCACACCACATGTTGGACCCTGCTTTGCTTTTCCAAAACTCCACATCACCAGCTCCGCCAGGCTAGGCTCGTAGCCGTGCCACGCGACACCAGCCCACCTTCCTAGGCCCGAACAATCACGGAATGAGCGGTCAAAGCGCTCTTTCGGCACATTCTTTCTCTGCAACGTCGTATCTTTACTCCTAGGCAAAGTCGATGCTTTTCTGATCAAAGACGCTCAGGAAAAGCTGGACTCGGCTCTGCTCGTCGTTCTACATCGTCTGAGACCAAAAAAACCGCCGCCGCAAAAATTTCGAGGCGACGGCGGGACTCGAACCCGCAGCCTTAGAGTTATTTCCTCAAGCAAAGTCTTCCCCTGCCCTCGAAATCCAAATTAGAAGCTCTATGCGCTAGCCATTGCGCCACGACGCCGAAGGTTGCCAGGACGGCGAGGCACATGCATATACAAACGCTACGCGCGAAGATCGCATTTTGGTTATGGTTTTACCCCGCCTTCGCAGGTCTCATCGACACAGAGTTCAACGCTTTGTCTTACAAGCCACAACGCAGGTGAGCATACTTTCATTGTTGCGTCAGAGGCGTACCAATGGATCATGATTTGACCGAGAAGGCGGGTCCTATCCGCGACCGAACCATCCGCCAAGCCAGCCCTTCTTCTTGGCAGCAGCTTCAGCAGCCTCTTCCTCTTCGTCTTGTTCATTACCCGGGTCATACGCCATCGAGAACTCTCCCTCGTCTTCGTCGTCATCCTCGTCGTCCTCTTCATCGTCTTCGAAGTGCTCGGCCTCGTCATTGTTGTGTTGCTGCACCGGCTCAGCTTTCTGAGGTGCAGCTGGCTGGGGTCGAGCTGCCTCCTTCGCCTTGGCAGGTGCTTTGGCGGTCTTGGCCTGCGACTTGGCTGCAACAGGAGTGTAGCCGGCCTGCTGTTCCTGCTCGTACTCGGACTTGACATCTTCGGGCACGCGCTGCGCTTCTTGCAGCGAGACAGGGTCGAAATCGATGTACTTACGAGCCAGCTCCTTGAGAGCTTGGCCAGCACGCGAGTCGGATATGGCCGAGCCAGTCTTGCCCTTGCCCTTGCTCTGCGACTTGCCCTTGTCCTGTCGCTGTGCCTTGAGAAGCGACTTCTGCACTCCACGCTTGAGACTGGCGAGCACCTCGTCCGAGTGGTCAAAGACGGCATCGGGACCACTGCTCGACTTGAGACGGGGCGGGAAGTCGGCGTCCTCCTCATCAACGTCCTCAGCCAGATCGGCGGCCTGACGAGCTTGACGAATGTACAGCTGGGCTCGAGTGAGCAGCAGCACCGCTTCAGCATGAGCGCCAGACAGCGAGAAGGCACGTGCGAGGTGACGGAGAATCTCGCTGCGGAACCAAGCGGCCTTGGCCTCGACGAGACTCGATACATCGGGCTCGGACTCGATGAGGGCGATCGAGCCCATCGCGACGAGACTGGTCTCGGCAGCGTCGAGCAGCCTGGCCAGTGAAGGCACAGCTCGAGCACCACGACGCTTGGACTTTTGCGCAGCGATGGCACGGGCTCGGTTCTCTCGTGCCAGTGCTTGGCGAGATCGCAGCTTCCGGGTACCGCTTCTGGCTGGCTTGCGGGTGTGGGTGCGGGCAGCTGTGCGCGGCATCTCGGCACGCGATCCAGGCGGGTTCTTGTGAGGGTGAGCCTTCTTGTATGCGATGGCTTCGTCGAGCTTCCGCTGCTTGCCCTTGCTTCTCTTGCTACGCTTGGACGTCACAGAGCCGGTTGAGCGACTATCCTTGCCCTTGAGACGCGCCTCGACGCTGGACATGGCGCGCTTCTCGCGCTTCTCGGCACGTCGTTCGACTTCAGCAACGAGACGTAGGTTGCGCCAAACGCGGAGGGCAAGCAGACGGTAGAAGATGAAGTCGTGCGCGGTCTGCAGATCTTTGCTGGCAGTCTCGTACCTGGCCGAGTGGCTCTTGGCGAGGGCCTCGGCGTTGTCTTCTACGAGCTTACGGGCGACGTCCTCGGCATCGGTGAAGGCACTGAGAGCGCGGTCGAAGGGATCGAGCTCGGTGCGCCCACCTTTGCCCAGTCGAGCGGTCGTAGTGGTGGCGGCGGCGGCATTGCGGGCTCCATCAGCAGACGATTCACCCTGCGCGATCTCGCGCTTCTTGGCCTTGCGCTGAGCATGTGAGAGACGAACACGCTTGCCATCCTCTTTCTTGGTTGGTGCGGCCTTGCGGTTGGCAGCATCTCGAGCATCAGCGTCGCGGTCGCTGACGGCCTCGACCTTGACCGACTCTCGAAGGGCAGCCTCTTCGGACTGGGCGGCCACGATGGTGTCGAGCAGCTCTGGGTTGCGCACGGGAATCTGGTGTCGGTGCCAGCTCAACGAGAGCGCCTGCTTCTGTCCGCCTCCCAGCTTGCCTTTGGCTGCAGCAAGTTCCTGCTCGAGCTGAGGGTATTCGGGCAAGAACTTCTGGCACACTTCGGGCGTGGCGATGGAAGCGGCGATCTTGTCCATGTCCTGCTCCGAGTCACCAAGCTGATAGGCCGAGTAGCGCATCTGGGCCTCGCCTGCATCGACGAAGCTGTTTGCGAGTGCCTCAGCGCGGCTGATGGGGCTGTTGGTGGCGATGATGTTGAGCAGCTTGCGGCTCGCAGAGAGCAGTTCAAGAGCCTTTTCCCACTGCGAGCGGTCGAAAGCGGTGGTGGCCTTGATGATGAGCGAGTAGGCGGCGGTCTCGGCGCGAGAGTAGACGTCGAATCGAGCGGACAGGGCCTGAACCAGCTGGTGGAGAGAGTCGGACCACTGCTCGGCACGTCGGAGCCTCGAGATGCCACGCTTGCGCAGCTGAGGGTCGGCTTCCTCGTCGAACGCATTGTTGCGCAGCTCTTGAGAGTATGCCCAGGCTCGCTCGGCTTCGAAGAGAAGAAGGTGAGCAGGTCGAGCATCGGTCACTTGGGCGACATCGAGCTTCTTGGCGGTGAAGACGTTTCCGTGGCCCTTTGCGTCGGCCCTCTGAGCAGCCGCCTGCTGAGCCTTCTTGGGCTTCTTGCCTCGAGGAGCCTTTGCAGCCTTCGAGTTCTTTGCATCTGGCTTGTGCGCGCTGTCTGCATGAGTGATAGAGAGTAACTCGCGCAGTCGGTGCACCTTGGAGGCACAATATCGTCGGTAGCGAGCATAGTCTTGCTGTCGCATACCGTGCTCGTTGCGAGCTTCGCTGATGAGCTGGAGAAGAGGGAAAGCGATCGGCTCGCCTCCAGCCTGCGATGCTTCATCGCGTTTCGAGAAGTCGATCTCCATGCTGTCGATAGCAGAGACAAGGCTTTGGTAGGTGATGATAGGGAAGAGAGCGAAGATGGAAGGGGTCAATGCCAGTCACTGAAGGTGGTGTGACCGTTGCAGCTCACCTGCTCGCCTGACCTTCTCTCAAATTCGGAGCCGATCTGCCAGATCTAGACCAAGTCGCGATTTTTCTGCGTAAATGTGATCCGCAGCGACTTGACATCTTTCAGAAAAATCCTGAGTCGTCCTTCGCATCTCGGCCTGCCATTATTTCCCGGCGTTCTACCTGAAAGGTCATGACACTTTGATATCGCCTCGGATCTCTGTCGAGCTGGCTCGATCGCAGCTTCGTGGCTTGAGTCTTGAATTGCTCACTCGGCCGTCGAATGTGAATCAAAAGGCACCGATTATTGCGAGCAACCCCGCACACAGCTTGAGCATGCTCGATGGTCAGGGTCCATTGCCAGCTGCAGCAGAGCGGACGGCGAATTTTGAACACGTTCTTCTTAGCACGGGCCACAGACTCGGCTGCCGAGCGAACGTGCGACTCCAACAAAAGTTCCAGCCGAAAGCCCTCGTGTCACCTTGCGCTTGTGCAACCCTTACCCGCCGTAGTGGAAGGTAGCCTTTGCCAGCCTCTCGTTTCTGCCCTCAGCAACACAATCACGCTGGTGTTGTGACACTGTAAGCGGTGCTGTCCAGCGACAGAGAGCAAATGTGAACTTGAGCATGAGCATGAGCTGTGAGGGCGAAGAGAGGTTGAGCAGCGGTCAAGAAGCTTCAATCTGACCGATAAAGTGGCACACGGGCTGCCTTCGCAGGTCTTGCCCCCGTATCCCAGCAACCGAGAAGAAGGACCTGGTGCATGATTGTGACAAGCGGCAGCCCATGACTTAGCCGACAGGCGCCCTGTAGGGAATTCAGGACCCCACAGCACGTTCCATCTTCGTACTTACAGCCTGGCCTTGGTCGCCGTGCTTGATCCCACCGGGTAGCAGTGCCCCTTGATACCTCGACAATGGAATCTTCCCACTGCCCAGCCACGTCGCTTTCAACTGGCAGCATTTGGGCAAGCGATTGTACGGCTCGTTCCTTCAGGCTTGATTCTGCCGCCACACAAAGTTCGTGTTGGAATGTGAAGCCCAAGTTGCCATCGTGATTGTTCTTCAAAAGCCAAGGCATCTTCAGGACCGGACTCGGAGTGAGACAATCGTGGAAAGATGGAGCAAGACCAGCAGGGAAGCACCGGCTCAGGAGGAGACTGGCTTGTGCGAGAAGCATCTTGTTGAGAAGGTTGAGCACTCAGACAGCAACTTTATTTCGGCGTCGGCAAAGTCCTTGTCAAGGGGTCCACACGTCGTGCAGCTTCATGTGCATCAAAGTGTTGCTCTTCGAGCCCGGCAACTGTCTCGCAAAGACTGTCGTCCGACGAGCCATTGTTGCTCTCAGCAAGCTTCGTCTGCCTGCTCAGAGGCAGTGAGGGAACCGTGCGTGTTCCTCCTGGAGCCTCTCCCACCTGCCTTTGAAAGACACGCCACGCCTAACACTGTCAGACGTACTCTCCCCCCCCCCCTTCTTAAGTAGATCGTGAGCTGACTGTTACGGCCTTTCCACCAACCACCATCTACCCACAGCTTCTCCCCCCTCGCTGGGCCGTGTTCAACCCATCCTTCCCACTTCATCACAGCTCAACGCTGCGATCTATTCCCCGCCCTCAACACCGCAGACTCAGCTTAGGTCGTCTTCGCTGTATCGTCCTCGCCGTAGCTGACATCTTACAGTCACAGCAGAGACAAGTATAGAGCATCTTCCTCGTCTCCTAGCCATATAGCCTCAACTTCACACCGGCATCGATCAAGATGTTCAACTTTGTCGAGCAGCACTTGGCCGCCACGCCGCTGGTCCAGGTCTACTCTTATATTCCTCCCTCGCTCGTCAACTTGCTCGCTGTAGCCACCGTCTTCGTGACCCTCGTTGGCCTTGCAGCTGCTGTCAGCCGAAAGGTCCGCGACATCTTGGTCTTCAGCTACACCTGCTTCCTCCAGCCTCTCGGCAAGACCGCAAACCAGGCAGAACGGCTCGACAAGTTTTATCAGAATCAGGCTTCCGGTAAGTCATGCAGCCTTTGATACGGGTCAGAACCACTCCGTCAAGGGCGAGGACGTAGTTGCTGACTCGATGCTCATCGTTGCTGCACCTGTCCGACAGTCTACGATGCCACCCGCTCCGGACTCCTCAAGGGCCGAACCACCATGCTCAAGCTGTGTGCCGCACAGCTTCGTGACATGCAGGCTTCGAATCCCGGCAAGCCCCTCGTCTGGGTCGACATCGGCGGCGGCACTGGCTGGAACATCGAGCAAATGAACGAGTTCTTCCCCATTGACCAGCTCTCGCAGGTCTACCTCATCGACCTCTGCGAGCCTCTTCTCGAGGTCGCCCGCAAGCGTTTCGCTGCCAAGGGATTCAAGAACGTGCAAGTCCTCTGCCAAGACGCAAGCCAGTTCAATATGCCTGGCCTCGCCCCTGGACAGAAGGTGGACCTCTTTACCTGCAGCTACTCGATCTCGATGATTCCCCCTTTCTACGCCGTCCTCGACCGCATCAACGACTTCCTAGACCCCATCACCGGTGTCTTCGGTGTTGTCGACTTTTACGTCTCTGGCAAGAGCGTTCCCACCGACAAGAGCCCTATGATCGGCGGTGACACTCGTCGTCAGTGTGGCTGGCTCAGCCGATGGTTCTGGAGCATGTGGTTCTCCCTCGACCACATCGAGCTTCACCCCGCACGCCGCGACTACCTCGAGCACAAGTTCGGAACCATCAAGTGCTACAACGGCCGCAACAACTTCATCATCCCTTTCATCGTTCGCATCCCCTACTACATCTGGCTCGGGGTCTCGCGCGAGCGGGACACCACCAAGGCGATCCAGGCTTTTGAAGTCGAGTCGGGCAACCGCGTCGTTGTGCCGCCTTCCTTTCCTGAGCTCGCCTACCTTCACGACGGCGAATTCTCTGACAAGAGCTCCACTGCCATCGCCACTGGAATCGAAAAGGCCGATGACGCCAGCAGCCGATTCGAGCCCACCCGCCGCTTCCTCAGGCGAAGGGTTTCGGAAGCGACCACTGACAGCGACGGAGACTCGGACCGACCTCTGAAGCTTGAGCTTGGCCCTCACTTCCCATTGAGCTCTTTCCACTACCAGAAGCGACAGTGGCGCTTGCCCTTTGTCGACAACGAGTTCAGCGACATGTTCCGCACCTGGATCTACGGCTTCACCTGGGAAGACCCGTACGTAGACATGCAGCACATCGACCTCGGTCGGGACGACTCGATCCTCTGCATCACCTCTGCCGGTGACAACGCTCTTCACTACGCTGTTGCCGGTAAGCCTCGCCGAATTCACGCGGTCGACATGAACCCGTGCCAGGGTCACCTGCTCGAGCTCAAGCTCGCCTGCATCGCCTCGCTCACCTACGACCAGATGTGGCAGATGTTCGGTGAAGGTCGCATCGACAACTTCCGTGAGCTGCTCGACAGCAAGATCTCCCCTTACCTCTCTTCGCACGCCTACCAGTTCTGGCGTCTCAACACGCGCGCCTTCGACTCGGCGTTCTACTTCCGCGGCTACTCGGGTCATGCGCTGCGTCTGGCCAAGTACGCATTCACCATCACGGGTGTCCGACGATGGGTCGAGAAGATGTGTACCGCCAACTCGGTCGAGGAGCAGCAGGACGTGTGGAACAAGAAACTGCGATCGACACTCATCAACAAGCCGCTCATCCGGCTGTTCCTCTCCAACCCGGCTTTCCTGTGGAACGCGCTGGGTGTGCCCATGAACCAGTACCAGATCTTCCTCAACGAGGGGGTCTCGGCGGAGCAGTTTGCCATCGATACGCTCGACTCGATCCCCTCGCGAAGCCTCATCAAGAACGACAACTACCACTACCAGCTGTGTCTGATGCACAAGTACACCAAGCAGAGCTGTCCGCTCTACCTCAAACCGGACGGTTTCGCCACGCTCAAGAAGCAAGCACTGGAGGAGGGACTCGACTCGTTCCGCCTGCACACCGATTCGATTGTCAACGTCCTCCGCGGGTTCGAAGACGGCGCGTTGACAAGGGCTATCACTATGGACCACATGGACTGGTTCGATCCCGTCCCCGACACCCAGCCCGCTCCGACAATCAAGCAGGCCCGCAAGGACTCGGACAAGAGCATCTCCGACCTCGACCGTGAGATCTGCGAACTGTCGAGGGTGATCAGGCCGGGTGGAATGGTGTTTTACAGAAGCGCGGCGAAGAAGCCGTGGTACAACCAGAGGTTCGAGAAGATGGGCTTCAAGGTCGAGCCTGTTCACATCAGGGAGACGGGCAAGCCGATCGACAACGTCAATATGTACGCCAGCTTCTACAAGGCCACTCGTCTGTAGGAGGGCGACGCTGGGATAGAACAGCGTGGGAATAGATAGACGAGCTTGTCCGTACACTCTTGGGCACGCTTGCAATGAAGGAAGTCAATGTACCAAGACCTGCTTTGATTGCGATCGTCGAGACTGTTGCTCTGCGATTCTTGAATACCTCGACTGCCCTCTGCGATGCGATCTTTCAATGTCGCTCGCCTTAAACATACTCGTTGACGTTGCTTCCGGAACGTCGATCCGTCTAGGGCTCTCTTGCCCTTCGTTCCCATCTTCGTTAGGTTGCAAAGGTCTGGTCAGACTGCTTGCTCCTGGATTGAGCAGCTAACTCGCACAACACCCTTGCGCCTCGAGTTGCTTTTCTCTGACTCTCCAAGCTGCTTCCTCTTTGCCACGTGCTTTCGACGAAGGTCTCGTTGTCACGCGCGACGTTTCCTACTCAAAGTCACGCATGGAGATCAAGGTGAAACGCATAGAGCATGGCGCAGCGTGGAGACTTCGTTTTGTGCAGCCAGCCCATTCAATCAAGCGCAGCTTCCACTAACAGTGCCCCAACATCGCTTCTGGCTCTACTTTGCTCTTCGATCCACCAAGTCAAGCTCCTTCCTCTCCAGTATGAACGCCCGTGTCAGCTGGACAAGCACTCTATCAAGATGCTCTCAAGACGGCACTACACGCATGTCCTGAAGACGAGCAGAAAGGAGAAGGCTGCTGCTGCTTCTAGCACCTTGGGACAAGTCGGAGAACCATCAAACCTGTCTGACGTGGCTGAGGGCTCCAACGCAGATGGAGCTTCTGCATCCACTGAAGCAGCCGGTGATCTTGGCACAAATCAAAATCCAAACACTTACAAGAATGGCAAGGAGAAAGAGCCCAACTCAACCAACAAGCTCAAGCAACAGGCCATTCTCATTCTCGACCTGAAGCCCTCCACGCCCATGGCTGCCTTTGCGCCACTCAACAGTAGGCAGACATCAAGCTACCTCTTCCGGATCTTGACCACCCACCCAAAATCAGGCAAGCAAGCTTTGCGGATCATCAAGCCCCGTCTAAGCTTGGCCAAGCTCTGCTTGTCCATGGTGAAGGACCACAGCGTTTTGGCATCCTAGGTGGACGCCAAAAACAGCAAAGCATTGTCGGCCCAGCCAACTACAAAGCAAGCGATTACACTCTCTGGCCAACTGCCAAAGCTCAAAGACAGAGATGAGGCCGAATGGGCCCAGAAGGCAGACAGAAGCCTTACAAGCATGTACCGCGCTCTCCAACACAAGCAGGCAAAGCTCGACAATCCAGAGGCAAGCTCAGACGAGGATCCCCTTGAAACGGGTGCAGTCGGCCGTCACCCGTACCTTCTGTCCATGCTTTGGGAAGAAGATCATATTTCCCGGATGGTAGCAACTGCCAATGCGAAGGTCAGCTTTGATCTGGACGTGGTCACAGTGTACCATTGTCCAGAAGAAGCCAAAGTGGACACGGTCATCAAATTGGCCAACATGACGTACCAATACTTGTCTTCAATGATCAATGGCACAAGCGCCTTTTATCCCCTTACACACAGCATCACAAGCACCGACACCACCTCTCTTTGAGCGAGCAATATCAGCTGGCTCCAGGCCCACAGGAATGAGGTGCATGCCTTGGGCACCCTCTACAACGACATTCAAGCGGTTGCAGACAACTTCAGTTCTGCTAGAGGCCTAGCTCAACTCCATGGATCGTAGAGGTACAATCAAATCTACAATCACATGGAGCTCAGCTTCTTGAATTGTGACAAGGATTGGATCGCCCCTCCAGCAGTCAAGCAGCGTATTGCTTGTACGGCCTTCTGAATGAAGCGCCTGTATGCCTGTTTTGTGCGGCTCTTGATCTCCTCGGCCTCGGCTTGCTGTGTTTGAGCGTGCTGCTCAACGTTGAAATCACGGAAACGGATCTTGTTTGCTGCTTCCTCAAGGCTGCTCTTTGCGTTCTTTCCAGGATCAAGGAAGAGATCTTGGTTCTTCTTCATGAGAACCGAGGCGCCCTCCAAGTGCTCATCCTTCGGTTCCAGCCACTCTGCCAAGATTGGTTGCAACAAAAGGATTTTGATGACTGGTTTGTAGTACTGCATTGAATAGTTGGCAAAAGCTTTGGGGAGGACTGTTCCGCCAGAAGTTGCTAGCTTGATGGCAAGCACAGAGGTGAAAGCTGCGTCAAAGGCCCTCTCGACATGCTTGCGCTGATGCTTGTAAAAGCCAAGTTGTTTCATGAGGCCTTGCAGCACTGCGGCTGGACACTTGGACTCGGTGTTGGCCTTCCTGACAGCCTTGTGACCGGTAATGAGTGCTCTGGCGAAAGTCCCCAACAGGTCAGCCTCATTGCTGTAGCCAACAGGCCACACTGATGCGATGAATTTGAAGTTGGGCTCCTTGAAGTTGAGGAATCGATCTTTGTCTGAGATGTTGTGAAAGATGCTCTCGTTGGGACCGGCTTCCAGCTTCTCTGCCAACATGCTATCGATCAAAGCCTGGTGCTCTTTTGCATTGGAGTCAGCACTGGAGTGCAGCTTACCAGTGACAGTGGCATCTGGCAAGTCCGTGACAGAGTTGGGCTTAGCGTTGCAATTGGACTTTTTTGGCGGCATTGTGATGTACACTTGTGGTTTGGGCAAGATGGTGGCAGAGAGGACGGCAGGAACGGAGAGTGGAATACCTTGTGATTGGCAATCTGCAGCAACAAGGCACAAGGCACTGAGAGATACCCTGTTGCTGGATGACGTGAGGTGCGCACACTATTCAAAGCGAGATTGAGTTGGGCAAAGACGCCGCAAGGTGGTGGTGTAGAGGTGTTGGATGTAACTCAAAGGGCCAGACTAGGTGGATTCTTGATTGACGCTGTTGGATAGCTACCGTTAGAGATAGTATGTGGGAACGATGAACAAGATGGCAGTGTCGGTGTTGAAAACAGCAGAGGAAGGGTCGGTTTTGCTAGCAGAATTTGGGGGCAGCTGATCCACAAGCTCAGCCTGCTTGTGAGAATCGGATTGGTGACTCTGCGCAGCCAAAGCTACTCTACCGTACAGATCATTGCATCAGTCCCGAGATTGAATGTGACGGCGCAAAGGACATGGAGTTTGTTGCACAACCTGATGTGACTTTGTGCAGAATTTTAACCTGGGTCAATTTTGTCCCGAACCTGCGCTTCCTGAGAGAAGGAACAGTCAAAGAGCTGGCCAAAATTAAGAACATCTGGGAACAGTCACAACGCCCCACCCATTTTGTGCATAGACTTGCATGGAAGCAATTAGCTGAGAGAAGCTCTGCAAAGGTCTCTGTATGTTGACTTGACCCCCCTCAATTGCGAACAGCTGATTATTGCAGTGTTTGGTTATGTCTGACCCCCCTGACTAATGACATCCAAGAAGGGGTGAGCGGTGAAAGTCTCAATTGAGCTCAGCATAATAAGAGGCCTCACCCACGCACCCAGAATTGTGCTAAATACTTGTCTTTGATGATCAATGGCACAAGCGCCCTTTATCCTCTTACTCACAGCATCACTAGCATCAACACCACATCTCCTCCAGCGAGCGATATTGGCTGGCTCCAAGCCTGGAGAAAAAAGTGCATGCCTTGGGCACTCTCTACGACAACATTCAGGCAATTGCAGACGACTTCAGTTCCACTGAAGAGGCCTGGTGTTGGATTTGGTGGTCGCTGACCACGTCGGCAATCACCTGCCGATGTTGTTAAGGGTTTTGCCGATCACACATTCCAGTTCATGCAGCTCGGTCAATCAGCATTTACCATTTACCAGCTGCCAACTTTGCCATCTGAATCTACCAACCCAAGTCCCAGTATTCTTGTAAACCCTTCCATGCATCGCTTCACTGTCTACCAACAGAGCGTGTGTAAGGTAGAGTTCACATGGAGCTGGTCACGTCCATTGGACTGCGTCAAGGCTTCTGAGCGTTGGTAAACAACCTCCTACGACGATAGTCTCTTGCAGCAATCTCTCTCTCTGTTCCAACATCCCTCTTGATGCTTCGATTCACTCCTGCTGTTTAGTACACTCACCAATGTGTTACGATCGGGCCCTGCACCGCCCTTGCGTTGCCCCGGGCCGTCCCCGGGGGACTGCGGCAAATACCACGCTGCCCCGCGCTCCAACCTCTCGTTCCCTCGTCAATTGTATTTTACTCTGCACTCACTCGCAGGTGGAATCCCAGACCTTTCCGACTACAGTCACACTCCCGCCAATTGGCAACGCTTGTGGACCCCTCCACGCGCACCACGTACTCCCCGTAGCTCCAAGCCTCGTCGCCCAGCCGACCCGCCCTCCCCCCCACGAGGTTCTCAGACCCTTGGCGCCTAACACAATGCCGCTCAGATACTTGCAACATAGGTATGAGTTTGTATATAAGGTTGCCCAGTAGTCGATCCAACAAGTTACAAGTAATCGAAACTATACACACAAAACCATATCACTATGCCTGTTGTCTTCATCCTTTCCCTGACCTCACTATTGCCATAACAACTCGGTAAGCTACTTCTCAAAGCCTACTTGCCTACGTTCATATATCCACTCTCAGTTATGGAGCGTATCTGGCCTGATATTCCTCAGCATCAGCCCTACACGCCACTCCACCGTTGTGAGACTCTTTGCAACATTGCTACTCGCAACCAGTCTTTGATCAACGCTAGGACCTTTTACCTGGCAATCTGCCGCTCCAGCTAGCTACTGTAGCGACGTCGATTTCCAACACCTGGCTCGACTCCATGGATCGTACCTCTATGATCAGATCTACGATCACATGGAACTCAGCTTGTCGGGTCGCGGCAAAGATTGAATCGCCCCTCGAACAGTCAAGCAGCGTATCGCTGGTGCAGTCATCCGTGCGCTGCTCCGATGCCCAATGATGCCGCATGATTGGACACTCAGCCCTTCCGCACACTTAAAAGCTTTCTGCTGGTGAAACCTCGACGCCTACAGTCGAAGCTAAGACTTCACCTGCCACTCAACGTCCACAACCTTGTTTGGCCATGAACTCCGTCGGTCTCATGGCTGTGCTGTACACTGTGATCCTTTGAAGGCGACCTCTTGGAACCTCGTCGACGTGACCTTACACCTGGTCCTGCGGCGCAGCGGGTCACTGACGCAAAGGCTGCTGGAGAGCACGTCTTTGGCGCTACTTGACTTGCCGCGCGAAATCCGTAAATTCGCACATCGCCTGCGCACGGTCGACGTTCGAGTGCGGGGAAGTTCACCTTGCTTCCTCCCTTCTCACCATCATCATCACTCACCATGGCGCCGACAGCAGTATCGCCTCTCCCGCGCACGGGCGCCACTCCCAAAGACTCCGCTCGCATCCCCACCCAGCAATCCCTCTCATCCTTCTCCGACTACCACCTCGACTACCGCCTATGGAACCCCTCCAACCCGACCTCATCCTCCTCCCAGCGCTTCGTCGTCTCTCTCCGCCAAGCCATGGTCGGCATAGGCTTCTTCTATCTCCACAACACACCTCTCGACTCTAAACGCGCAGCTATGTTCGATCTGGTCTCACGCTTCTTCTCCCTCCCCCTTGAGGAGCGGATGAAGATCGATATGGACAACAGCCGACATTTTCGCGGATATTGCAAGTTTGGAGATGAACGGACGCTGTCGAAGCAGGATTTGCGGGATCAGGTTGATTACGCGCCGGAGGTGCAGCCGGTGGAGGATGGGGAGCTGGTGGGGAGGTATGCGTTTTTGAACTTGTATGGGCCGAATCAGTTTGTGCGGGATGAGGTGTGCGAGGGGCACAGGAGGATTGTGTTGGACTGGTTCGAGACGGCGAATGAGGTGTCGAGCCAGTTGACGAGGGCGATTGAGCTGGCGTTGGGCGTGGAGGAGGGGGAGCTGTCACAGTTTCTAACGGGCAACACGAAGGGTGGTACGGGCGATGCAGCACTGGACAAGTTGGGCGCGTTGCCGTATGCCAGGATGAAGACGATCCGCTACCCCACAGGCGATACGGTCGACGGCATCACACGTTCGGATCCAGCAAGCACTCAGGGCGTGGGAGCGCATAAAGACAGTGGCTGGCTCACACTTCTCGCCCCCTCGGCAGAAGTGGGAGGGTTGGAAGGTCAAGACTTTTCCGGAGCCTGGTTGTCGATCCCGCACGTCGACGGTTCGATCATCGTCAACTTCGGTCAGCAGGTAGAGTTTCTCACCAACGGCATCGTTCAGGCTGCAACGCATAGGGTCGTGTCCAACCCGGCCGGCTCGCAGGATCGATTCTCGGTGGCTTTCTTCAGCTCGCCCGCTCTCAACACGTATCTGCAGCCGCTCGACTCGAATCGGTTCAGTAAGGAGCTGGTGGAAGCGTGGCAGAAGGCAGAGTCGAAGAGGAATGAGGGGGAGATTGTAAGCGATGTGCCGAAGGGCGATCTGTTTGCAAAGGCGGACGAGCCGTTCGGGTGGATCAACTGGAGAGGGCTGGTCAGGAGTCATCCTGGTGTCGTCAATGCCTTCTACCGTGACCTTGTGCAGCAGCAATGAAGAGCAAGCATTCTGATCGCCTTTGTAGACACCCAAAGATCTTCTGTGCCTGCTAGTGAGCTCGTTCACGTCTCATGGTGAATTCTGAAGGAAGTTGTTGGCGTGAGACTTGTAACGATGTAGATGCGATTGCTGATGAGGAGAGATTGTTCGTACAACACAGTTCGCCTTCGTGCGACCCTTCCAAGAGCGCACTGTGCGATCTTGAGATTTTATTTTGGCTCGCCTTCCACCGCGCCACGCCACCACTGCGGCAAACAAGAGTATCCTTCTCGATCAAACGACTGCTTGGGATCGCAATTGCATCGCCCGGTGTCGTGGTACTTCTTGCGGTTGGCGGGACAGTGATTCCACGGGTTGTGGTAATACCCAATATCGTCGAAGTGATGCAGTCGACTCTTGTCCAACAACAAAACTACCGCGATAGAATGTACCGGAGCGTCTCCCCATCGCTCGTAGAAGAACCCTCCTGCCTTGTCAAGCCATTCGAAGTAGTCTAGGTACTCTTTTGACCGCCAGAAACGGAGATCACCGATTTCAAAATTCGACCACATATGACACTGAACGGTGGCGAGCGAAAAAAAAGGCATAGATGGGGTGGTATCAGGGTCAGCTCAGTTCTGTGGCAAGGACAGACAAAGTGATGAGCGTTGGTATGGAGATACCTACCATGTTCCAGCCAGGATCAAAGCCTCGCTCTGGCTCGTCGGTCATAAAGTGAAGGCCGTTGTTCTTGGCGAGGTAGTCGGGGTGTTTGGCGAAGAACTGTTTAGTGGTTTCCCACAATGTGGGAACGGTGTGGTAGTATTCGTAGAGCGCCATGGTGAAGCCGTAGGTCTTGTTGTTCATCTGCATGAAAACAAACGGGTCATAATCGACGTCGCAGTAGAGCTTGATGCCGGGCTCGACGCGCCAATAGTAGTCAAGGTCGAGGGTGAGAGGATGGCGGAAGAAGAAGCCAGACTGGTAGCGGCACATGTGACGATAGCTTTCGGAGGAGCCATAGATGATGTCCTTCATCTTGACGCGGGTCTCTGCAGCCTTCTCCTGGCTGATAAAGTCGGGGTAGCTCCAGTGCTCCTTGGGGATCAGGCCGAAGCGGCATTCGCTGCGGGTCATCTGCTGGACGCCGCGCTTAAACTCGTCGGTGAAGGGCTCATTGTTGAGAAAGATCCAAGGGTAGCCGTACTTGCGGTTGAACTTCTCCTCTACGTCTCGCATGGATTCGCGCATGGCTTGGAGCTCGGCGTTTCGAACGAGGACGATGAAACCTGCTTTGGCACGGGGTGCCTGGTTGGCCATTTGAGGAATGAAGGAAGGAGGATAGAGATTGCCGTCATCGCCGAGCTGGCCCCACTTGGTGAGCTCTTCGACGCTGGTGGGTGTACCAGGGTTGTGGGTGTACATATCGGCTACCGAGTTGGGCAGGGGCACCGAGGATGCGGCCTTGTTGTCGGCCTGCCATGGACTGTGTAGAGCGTTCCAGCCATTGTAGACATGCTGTGCTCCTTCGTTGGAGAAGGAGAGGTAGGTGGAGAAGGTGAGGACGAAGAGGAAGACGGTGACCAGCACGATGAGCCTCTGCGGGCGACGAAAGAGAGAATCGAGGATGCCGGACGCCATAGTGCCGCTTCCCTTGCTATTGATCTGCCGCTTCTTGCCACGCCAAGACCGATTACCAAGCTAGCCCGACCCTGTTGCGTGCGAAAAAGCGTTCGGAGCCAGCGAACGTGATATAAGCAGAAGAAGTATGAAGTGGGGTTGATGGAAGACCCGATGAAGGCAGGGTGGAGGCTTGCTCTCAAGAATTGGTAAGGCGACCGGCGCGTGGGATTTTGCGAAGTTGGAAGATCGTCGGTTGATGCGAAGGTGGCGTTGCAAGCGTGATTGCGAGCCCTCGGCAGGTGATGGTGGTTGACAGAAGGAAAGTGTGAATAAGACGGACGGGCCGCTTCCGACTAGTGAGAAGAAAGCAAGCCAAGTCGAAGTCGATCGCCAAGATGCCGAGAGGCTATGTGACTTCTTATGCACGGAGAAAACTCGCGGCATGATGCTGTGCTGTGACCTCAGGTTTCCATGCGGTGCTCTGCCAAGCCGATGTCCTTCTGCATTTCACACAAGTCACATTTTCGGGTCGACGCCGAAAAAGTGTGCTTGGTGAGAAGAAGAAAAAGGGTCCTCTTGGCCGGCGGTGACTTTTCGCACGCGTGCAAGGGCCAGCTAAGACCACCACACCACGCCGCCAAAGCGAACACGCGACAAATCACATAAACTAAATGCATCCCATGAACCCTATTCTCGACTGATCCTGACTTTCGGTGTGACTTCCGATTTGACTGCTGTAACTGCACTTGCTCGATGTTCAGCAGCCTCTTCTCCTCAATCACCTTGCCCTTCGAGGCCGCGCTATGAGGCTCAGCGTGTCTTGCGCGCTCGAGCCTCTGCTATGTCGCCAACCAAGCCAGCTTCGCCCAGGAACGCCATGCCTTCGGTGGTAGTGCTCATCCCAGGCAGCGCGGACGAACGAGCGCGGCCACGGTCATCCTCGGCGTCACCCGCCAAACGACGGCACGATCGCGTGCACTCGAACCCGCCAAGCTCATCGTCAAGACCGACCTCGCCGGCCAAGCCACTGTCTCTGGTCTCTGCTCCCTCCGTCCGAGTGACCGTGCCATCGCCTTCCACTGCACCCCGGCGATCTCTGCTGCCCTTGACCTCATCTTCATCATCTCCGGTCCCCTCCTCGTCCTCGCTACGACCGCATGGATCAAGTTCGTCCTCCTCCTCCTCGTCGTCACGTGCCTCTCAGGCAGCGAGCTCCTCCTGCAGAGGTCGCGCAAGCCACCACGACCGCCCGATCGACTTCTCCAATCCGTTTGGCGAGGACGAACGGACAGACTACTACTTGTCTACCCAACGTTCTCCTCCGTCGGGTCAAGAGTTCTACGTGTGTCGCTGGCGACTCCGCGACAAGAAGGGGGTTCTCGACCCCAACGGCCATCAGTTCTGCCATGCCCAGCTGATGACGCCCGATCTCTTGGCCAGGCATATCTTAACGCACCACGTAGATGGTCAACGACCGTCGGCCGACAAAGATGTGCACCGGAAGATGGCTTGTAAGTGGGACGGATGCTTCAATCGGCATTACTATCCCTCCGACCTCGCAGGCCATCTGGTGCACGACCACCTCACCCAGCAGTCAGGGCTCAAGTATGCATGCATCGCGCTGGAGTGCACGGTCAAGATTGTTCTCACCTCCTTCGAGGCCTTGGACAGGCATCATGCTGTATATCACGCCTCAAGCATGCTCTCGAGCCAGCTACGCCAAGTATGGCGACCACGCCGAGCGTCAGAAGGCAGCAGCAAGAGGGCACAGCTGTTGGACGCATTTCGCAAAGTCTGCGACGCGCAGTCCATTCCGAAGATTGCCGTTTCGAGTTCGGCCAATCCCAGAATCGCCGCGCCTCTGAGCGAGAAAGCTCGCGTGCAAAGCGATGCAGATTTCAAAGAGAGATACTTTGATCCTCTCACTCTGCATTCTGGCAGCGATCAAGACGGTGAGCCCTGGAAACGTTTGCAGCGTCGGCTCGAAAAGAGCAAGAAGCGCGAGGATCGTCGAAGGGAGGCCGATGATGCAATCTTTCGGGCTACGACCTACGACCAGTCAGACCTCGATCGCCTGCGTCCAATCGAGGTCGGAGTTACCGGCTATCCCACGGTGAGAGCAATCGAGCAGGGCATTGAGCGAGCTCAGATGTACCACGACGGTCCATCAACTTCATGCAACCGATGGAGCCTTTCCTTGCCTCCCGAAAGTAGTTGCGAGGTCGTGCTTGCCGAGAGCGCTCCGTCAGATTTGGTCGAGACGATCAGTCCAGCATCACTTGCTTCGATACAGCGCGAGATCAACTTCGACATTTCGCTTTCCAGGCAGCGGCAATGGGCGGACAAGGTCTCGGGTCGGGGAGCATCGATACAGAACGGCGCACTTACATCGACGCAGGAACTCGCAGCGGACTCAGACTCTGACGACGACGACGACGATTCGGCCTCGACTGACTGGGCCGCCACATTGCAACTCGCGCCATATCATCCCTACTCACGTTGCCGCCTACCGGTTGCAGAAGGCGACACTGACCCTGACGTCCCTCGAGCGGTCCGACGTCCAGCAGGAGGCGGACCACAGCGCACTTTGCCTGATGTCGGTGCATCAGTCGGTTCAAGTTCCCTCACCTCTCACCGTACGGTCTTGCATGGACTGGAAAGCAATCCGACACCTCATCTTTGCTCTCATGAAGGGACTCTCCCTCGCAGCGAGACCGCCCAAGAGGGAGAGAGAAGGCGATGACGCAGCGCTGCTTCACAGCGTACGCGCTCCACCAGCAGCCAAGATCAAGCTCGAGGACATCGTCGACTTGACCCTCTCGAGCGACGATTCCGACGCGCCCGCTCCCCTTCTCAAGCAAGCCCGGACGCCGACACATCATACGCCTCCGGTTTCAGCCAGCTCCGTCTTTGTTGAGCTCGAGCCCAACAGATGCATAGAAAGCAGTCCAAGCCTCCGTCGCCCTGCAAAGGCAGTCAAAGCCGAACCGCGATTCAGGTCAGCATCGATGGAAGCGAGCGTCAAAGCAACTAGACATCGGTCATCTTCGCGGCAGCTGACCCCACGCAATGGTCGTGTCCCAAACTAGCCCCGCAGGAATCCATGGTCGACAGACTTGCGTCCACTTGTACCCTTGTCACACCTGTACAACACCTTCATACAGTCATCCCGAAGTGACATGTGATCATAAGCGCAGACGATCAGAGCTTAGAGCCAAAATGCAGGAGATGAGAATGAATTGCTGTCTTATCTGACCATGACATTGAAGAATTAAGCCACCCTCAACTTCCTCTTCCTAGCCGCACCAGCCTCGACCTTCTCCCTGACCTTATCCTCACTCACATCCAAACCCTCCCTCTCGTACACCTCGCTCGTCTTCCTCTCGACATGTTGAGCCTTGATAAACTTCAGCGCGGCCAAATTAAACCCGATCGTCGACTTCTGCCTGGCCAACGCCTGCTTGAGATGACCCTTGAGATCCAGCAGCGTCGGCCGCATAACGCGGTTGGCGACAATCTGACTGTGATGCGTCCTCAGCAGGAAGAACAACACCCTGGAGACGAGGGGGATGTTCCACTCCTTCCTCGCCCAGTAATCGAGGTACTTGAGCAGCGAGAGGACTTTGTCGAAGGGAAGGACGAGGAGCGCATCGTCGAGTTGGGCGGGGAGGATCTTTTCGATGACGCGAAGCATGTATTTCTGCGCAGAGATGTCTTCGTCGATGGGAGATCGAGAGGAGGTCGAGTCGAATTCGGCCATGATGAGCGCATGGAAGGCGGGTTCGGCTTGACCCGTGGCACGGGCGGCGGTGCGAGCGGCAATGTCGGCGTCTCCGGTTTCGAGCGCTTCGATCAGTCGTTCGCCCGCCATCATGGTTTCCGAGGTCGTCTTCGAGACGGCGGTTGCTTCGGGTCCGGTTCGACCCTCTTGTGCTTCAGGGTCTGCACCGTCGGCAAGCGAGCCGATGGCCAGCTCTTCGTCCTGTCGAGTCTGACCGGCGCTCTCGAACGCACGCTCCATCTCTCGCTCCCGCTCTTCTTCCAGGAACAGCGGCTCGTCCGTCTTTTCCCAAGTGCGGATCGACCTGTCCGCACCCGCCGTCACCACCACCTTCCCCGCATGCCCCGGCGCCACCGCCCACACCTCGCCATGATGCCCCTCCAACTGCTGGATCATCTGGAAATTGTCCCCATCCCAATGCTTCAGCAATCCATCCTTACCCACGGTCCAAAAATGATGCGAATTGCCTTGTCGTCCGCCCATAAGTCCGCCCCCCTGCTGGCCATGCTCAAAGCAGACACCCATGATGCTCTCGTTGTGTGCAAAGATCGACTTGTGACAATCACCAAAGTCGAGCCCCCAGATCTTGACGTTCTTATCCGCCGAAACGGTGACGCAGAGCTTGCTATCGCCCGAGATGTCCAGCGAGAGGACGGGAAGCTTGTGGCCGTAGAGCGAGAGGAAGAACTTGAGCGAGTCGGCGAAAAACACCTTGACCGTGTTGTCGAGGAGGGAGAGGGCGAGCAGCTTGCCGTTGGGCGAAAAGCGCGCGCAGAGCACGTCGTCGGTCATCTTGAGCGTTCGTACGTGGACGAGGGCGAGTTGCGGTGGGCCCTGAGGTTTGGCGGTAGAATCGGCGTCGTTGTCAGTGTCGCTGCCGGCTTCGGGGGTTTGCATCTCGAACTCCCAGAATTTGACTTCTTTGTCGGCGCTGGCGGAGACGCAGCCGAGACCATCGGGTTGCACGGCGACGCTCCATAGGGGGCCCTGGTGCGCGTCGAGGGTTGCGACGGCGATACCGGCGCGGACGTCGAAGCTGCGCAGCGTGCCGTCTTTGCATCCGACGAGGACGTGCTGGTCGCCGGGGAGCCAGGCGACGGAGAGTGCGTATCCACATGGAAGCGTGCGAATGCAACGACCTGTGTTGACGTTCCAGATCTTGAGCTGACCCGCACCGCATGCAGAGGCGAGCAGGGTGTCGTCGGAAGAGAGCGCCACTGCTCGGATATCGGATCGATGACCGGGTGCTTCGAGCGCACTGGCGAGGACGGGCTGGATGGGGTTGGCCTTCTCGGCCTTGGAGCGCGGCGGTGCTGGTACGCTGTAGATCTCGAGAGCGTTGGTGGAAAGAGCGCAGAGGACACTGAGGCCGAACTTGTTGGATGCTGCCGAGCTGGAACGTGGCGTGACGAGCGAGAAGCTCTTCAACTTGCCAGCTGCAGGACGGACGTTGGCGTATGCTTCGATTCGGTCGGTCCACGTGACCTGATCCGGCACTGTGTCTACGGTTGCATCTGTCGCGGTGGAGCTGGCGCCCTCTTTGGCTCGCTTCTTCTCGGCCTTCTCCTTGTTACGTTTCCTTCGACGCTCCAGCTTCTTGGCCATCTCTTCGGTCGAGCGCAAACGGAAGACCTGCACTGCTTTGTCGGTGCTCGAGACAGCAATGTAGCCCTGTCCATGTGCGGCTGAGCCGGAGGCTGTGCTGCTCTGGCGCTTGGGGACACCGCAGAAGTCGATCTGAGTAACGCGGTGCTTGCCCGATAGCGGGATTGATCCCCTAGGCGTGAGAAACTTGTCGGAGGAGCCGTTAGCGGAGCCATCTGAGCTCTCGACAGTCTGGAGACCGCGTGCTAGTGCCTCTGCTGAGATTTGCCACACTCGCATGTCACCATCGGCGCTTCCGGTGAGCACGAGAGCGCCACCATCGGCAACGGCGTTTCGGTCAGCGGCTTCTTCGTCATCCTCGACCGCCTGCTTGCGCGTCACGGAACCCTGCATCGCCAACGGCACATCCTGTGAGACGGCCAGGCTCCAGATCTCGTTGGAGCCGTGGACGACGGTCTCGACACAGTGCTGAAGGGAGAGGTCCCACAGCTTCAAAAGGCCGTCTTTGGATGTGCTGAGGAGGTAGCCCGCAGCGTCGGAGTCAGCGTGGATCGCAGTCGAGGACGACGGCTCGTCTGGGCTGATCAGCGTCGATGGAAGCTGGACGAAGGCGATGGCGGTGACGGCGTCGCGGTGACCACGAAGACGATACAGGCCCGTCTCTGCGACGAGATCCCATAGAATGATGTCGGTGTCGAGACTGGCACTGGCGATGCGCAGACCCTGAGTGTCGAAAGTGAGAGCAACGACGGCTTTCTTGTGGCCGTTGAAGGTGACCGAGCTCGAATTGGTCTCGGCTGACCAGAGTCGGATGCTTCCATCTTCGTAACCCACGGCAAACGTGTCGGGATCGCTTGGCGATCTGGCCAGAGCGGTCACTTTGGATCGATGACCGATCTCATGCCAGGTGGCGAGCAGTGTGCCTCTGCGTACATCCCAGACGAGAACATCTTCGAGAGCGGGGACGAAGGCTGTCTTGGTGTCGGCATCGAGGATCGAGTTGGCGGAGGCGGAGCAGATGAGGCCAAAGGCGGATGTCGGCTCGTGGCGGAGATATGAGCGGACCATCTTGGCTTAGCTGTGAGTGTTGTGGCTACTTCCTTGCCTTCGGAAGAGCCCAAAGCGACAGTGATGGCGTTGATGTGAAGAATGTCGTATGAGGACGTCGAAGAAGAAGGAGTGCTCAGCAACGCTCAAAACCAACTTCAGAAGAAGAGCCTTCCAAAAATTTTGGAAGAAGAAAACGAAAAGTCAGGGTTCGCAGCCATTTTCCTCCACTCGAATTTTTTGTGGAAGAGTAGATCTGGCGGTGTAACATCCTAGCTTAATTTGGCGTCTGTGCTTGCCCCTCACCGTCCTCCCAGACCACTGGCTCTCGAAGCTTGAGATGAGATTTCAGCACTAGACTAGGCCTCTGCTCTGATGTGGTACGGTGGCTGACCGCAGGCACAAGGGCGCGTTGTAAGATGGCCAAATGAGGTAAGGGGGAGAAAACAAGGCAGCCACCCAAGCAAGCATCGAGCTGGACCTGCAGATTGTGGGTCCCGGTTGGAGCTTGCGCATCTTTTGGCGTGCAGGAAAAGAAGACGGTCGGAGGAGGATCTGCAGCGTACAGGCTGCGAGACAATCAGGCTGAGAAGGTGGTACCGAATTCCCTTCTCCTGCTTGCCTTTTCGATGATGACGGTGGTACAGCCGTGTGACCGTGACCTAGCGGCGGTTCGTTCACAGGCACAGAGGACCGCTGGGCAGGGCGGAGGCCTCACTCAGCAGCTGAGGCGCGTCGAGCTGACTGTGTGCCCTTCCTTTTTCGTCGCCAAATCCGATTCTAATGATCAGGGTCCATTTCTGGGATTCATCTCGTCGCATCACAGATCGCACTTCGAGGCAATCCTTGTTGTCACTTCTGTTTGCTCACCACCACCTCCTTGCGACATCGACACGCTCACCCCTTGCGACGACACTTCAGAGTCGCCTGGCTCCGATCTGTACATATCCTCACAGTGCGACGGCGCCTCGTACATCCGTCCATCTTCCTCTTCGAGTCTAGAGCTCATCCAAAAGCTTCCATCGACGACGTTTCAAAGGCGCGCACCTCGACTTTGCGACCGGTCATACCGTGGTCTCGTCGAGACGAACAACAACGCGCCGCATCAGCACAAGTGTCGACCCTTACCCAAAGTGCTCATGGATTCATATCGCTGATCGCCAACACGCTTACGCGCCCTCGACACGCCCTCACATCCCTCGCATGCACCAGACCTCAGCTTCACCTCCTTTGTCAGCCTGAGAGGCCAAAGGCATGCTATGGCGACCGAAGACGGCCCACACACATCCGCGTCGGGCGACTCACCGACACAGAATGGCCTGACCGCGGTATCTGGCGCAGATGTTCCAGCGTCGACCACTGTCGAGACAGTACCGGAAAGCGCGGCGGCGGACGCTGCATTGACGTCCGTCGGTATGGACGCCAATGTCGACCCGTCCATCGCTTCAACGACAGTCCCTGCTGTACCGTTGAGCATCGACGCCGAAATGACACCTGTCGCGACAGAGTCGACCCCACAGCCATTCACCAGTGCCAACCTCCCCGACATCCCTGACGAAGTCCTCACATTAGATGCAGACCAGTACTCGGCTGTAGCTGCGGCTCCATTACATCAGGTCGAGGCACCAGCAGATGCCATCATGGACGCCGGCGACGACTATCGAGCCGCCATCAACGCGCCGCTTCCGTCCATGCTCAACACCAACGCCATCCCACTAGAGGAGGACGCATCTGGCGATCTATCTGCCTCGTCCAACGAGGCGCTAACTCTCACATCCACCGTCTCGCGTGGCAACTACCATCAGTGCGGTTCCGCTCGGCGCGTCAAGGTGTACGAGCTCAAAGGCGAAACCTGGTTCGACAGGGGTACAGGATACTGCGCCGGCGTCTATGATGAGACCGTCGACGAAGCGCTTCTCGTGGCGCGGCGGGAAGAGAAGTGTCAGTTCCTCGAGGGCATCGACGTACCAGCAGAAGCCGACGTCGACGAGAACGAGCCAATACTGGGTGCCGGTGCTGGCGAAGCCGCTGCGTCAAAGGCACAGCCGCAGCCTTGCCAATTCGTGGTGGTGGTCAGCGAGAATCTCGAATCCGAGGACATCCTACTCGCCAGCAAGGTTGTCAAGGAGGAGGTCTATCAGCGTCAACAGGACACGCTTGTGGTCTGGACCGAACCGACGGGCGTCGACATGGCGCTCAGCTTCCAGGAGGCAGAAGGATGCAACGAAGTCTGGGAGTTCCTCACCGAGGTCCAGAAGCATTTCATGGGCCTGGCAGAAGAAGCGCTCACAGATTCTCCGCCTACGACGCCAAATCCACATTCACCGACGGGCGTGCTCGGCATGTCGGCCTCAGGCTCCAGCCTCGAGCCGCTTCTCAACATCATGGGCGAGTACAAAGGGCTTCCAGACCCCAGCCTCGCCAACCTGGACAAGATCGACGCCATGCTCAAAGACACCACTGCGCGTGGGCCCATGATGCGCGAAAAGCTCACAGCTTGGCTCATGGAGTCGCACTACATTCGCAAGCTGGTCCCCTTCTTCTACACTGTCGAGGAACTCGAAGCGCTCGATTCACTGCATGTGCTTTGCACTGTCATGCAGACCATCCTTCTGCTGAACGACAGCTTCCTCTTCGAGTACATTCTGCAGGACGACGTCTTCTTGGGCGTCGTCGGCATGCTCGAATACGATCCCGAGTTTCCACGGTTGAAGGCCAACTATCGCGCCCACCTCACGCAACACGCGCGCTTCAAGCAGGTCGTCGACATTGGCGACGCCATGATCGTCGCCAAGATTCATCAGACCTACCGCCTGCTCTATCTCCGCGACGTCATCCTCGCTCGTGTCGTCGACGACCCCACCGTCTCGATCCTCAACTCGTTCATCTTCTTCCACCAAAACGAGATCGTCAGCTACTGCTGTCAGAACGATGTCTTCCTCAGCGAGCTCTTCCGCATGCTCACAAGCGCTGACGAACCGGATGAAAGGCGCTCAGAGGGGGTGCTGTTCCTGCAACAGCTTTGTGCCATGGGCAAGCTCATCCAACTGCCTGCGCGCATCTCGCTCTACCGCACCCTCACCGACTGGGGCCTCCTCAACGTTTTGCAGTTCGCGCTGGAGCGCTTGGGTCAAACGGCTCGTAACGCTGCTGCCGAGATCCTCATGACCATCATCGAGTATGACGCAAACAGCGTGCGCGCGCACGTCGTATCGCAAGTAGAGCAGCATGCACGTCCGCTGGTCAGCATGATGATTGACATGCTCCACAACGAGCGCGATCCCGGTCTCAAGACGCAGATTGCCGAGGCGATGCGCATCATCTTTGACGTGGCGTCGGATGGCGGTCCGATGGCCACACAGGCACAGGTGCTCTCGGTGCAGGGGCTCAACAAGGCCAAGGCGGATCCAGATCGTTTCCTGACGTGGATCTACGAAGCCGAAATCGGACGACTCTGCTCGCCGTTCAACACGCTTCCAGACTTCCGCGTCTTGTCTAAAGGCGAAAAGCTTCCCTCGCAACCGCGTCATCGCGCGGCGCTGTATGGCCACATCTGCGATCTCCTTTGCCACATGATTGCGCATCATTCCTTCCGAAGCCAGTACTACGTCCTCACATCCGAGATCTCCAAAAAGGTCGGCTCACTCTTGCATTCGCGCGACAAGTTCCTCCGCCTCTCAGCGCTGCGATTCTTCAAGTATTGCCTCGCGAGCAACAACCAGTTCACCAACCGCCACTTTATCAAGATCGAGCTCTTCTCCACCATTCTCGGGCTGATTGAAGCAGAGGGGGACCGCAACAACCTGGTCGCATCAGCATGCCTCGACTTCTTCGAACACATGAGGAGGGAGAACGTGAAGACGCTGATCGGCCATTGCATGGATCGACATGGTGCTCGCATGCGCCACTTGGCAGAGCAACCCCACACCGCGCCCTGCTTCTCGTTGCTGGTCAGTCAGTGGGAGAAAAACCAAGAGCCACTGCCGCAGCAGGACGCCGGCGATTCGGCGCAACGATCTGGTCAAGCCGACGACAAGTCGCGGCAGCAGAGCGAGGCTGGGCGGGGTCAGACTGGCACTGCAACGGCCGATGCGGAAGAGGAGAGCTACTTTCAAGCAGACGACGATGGCATATATCGATCTCGCAAGACACGCGACGTCAGCGATCTCAACTATGTACCATTCAGTGATGAAGAAGACGACGAAGAAGAGGAGGAGGAGGAGGAGGAGGAGGAGGAGGAGGAGGAGGCTACGGTGGCCCAAGTTGGAGTCAAGAAGACAAAGACCGCAGGATCCTCTCCTGGGCCTTCGTCGCCGTCTTCGCTCGTCAAAGTGCCGGAAAAGCGCCGCCGAGCCGAGGAAGAAGAAGATGCGGATGATCAGCTGTCACGCCTCTCGAAGCGGAGACCAGCCCGTACGCCGAAGAGCAAGGGCAAGTCCACGGCCGAAAAGAACTCACCACAGGGAGACGAAGATTCGAAGTCTAGCCCGCAGCCGACGCAGCAACCCGGCGGCTTCATCCGCAGCATGGCTAACACGATCAGCAACACTTTCGGCGGCAACAGCGAAAAGCGCGACGGCTCGCGATCGCCCTCGCCCAAGAGGTCCAAGACGGCGCGATCGGAGGAGACGCCATCTTCACCGAAGCCAGAAGCCGGCAGCAGCTCGCCGAGAGCTTCAGCAAGCAAGGACGGCAAGAGTGCCACAAGCAGCGGAGGGCTAGGTATCAAAAGGATCTCGTTGGGGCTTACAGGGTCGTCGAAGAAGATGGCGGCGCAGTCGAACGTGCGCTCGACGGACAAGGCTGACGCCGAAGATTCGTGAGCGGGAGCGTTTTTATCTTCATTTTTCTCATTGAGCTTGCCTGGGGAAGGCGAGTTTCTTATTCTCGACTCGTTACGACATGTACTACCACTGTAGAACAGAGCTCTCGCAGTATGCAGTCTCATTCAAAGATTGAGACGCACCGATGGCGGCATGTGACTCGTGCTACTGCAGAAGTCGCTGAGCAAGATGGAGAGGACGAGATGCGTGGTCGGTGTGATTCGCGGCAAATTTCTCGGCTCCAAAACGCTCGGATTCGTGCATCAAGGATCACCGGCTCTCAGCTGATGCCGAACATATGTTGCTCGCAGCTCACCATCATCCATCACCCTCTCATCAAGCTGCGATCATGTCATCGGCCTTACATCACGTTGCGATTTTGGGATGTGGAGTCATCGGACTCTCAACAGCGCTTGCTCTTCTCGAAGATCAGTCGAGTAACGGTCGAAGCTCCAACTGCTTGGTCACGATCGTGTCGAAGGAGGTCCCCGATCTGGACCGTAGCGCTGCAGGGACAAGCAGGCACTCTGCGGAGTATGCTAGCATCTGGGCGGGCGGTCACCACGTTAGCGATGCCAAGTCGGACCGCGAGCTGCGGCACGATAAGATCACCTTCGAGCGAATGAGCTTGCTTGCTCGACAGAAGCCTTGGCTCAAGACAGCCATCTCCTCGTCCACTTCTGCTTCATCATCAGTCCTGCCGGTACCCCCTGAAAGGTCGAACAACGGCGCGAGTCAGGCAACAGAGCCGCTGGTCTGGGTGCATCAGACCGAGCTGTTCGAACGGGCACCCGGCTCTCCGACCACCAGGCCGCCATACGAAGATGTGCTGGACTGGTACCCTGACTTCAAGCCGCTACCACCCTCCAGCCTGAAACCTGGCCTCGGCTGGGGGTGCACCTTCTCAACGCTCGACATCAACGTTCCTATCTACCACGAATGGTTGCTGAAACGCTTTCTCGAGCTCGGCGGGCGACTCGTTGTCGCCGCGGCCAAGTCGCTGCGACACGCTGTTCAACTCGCATCCTCCTCGTCCGCTCGTGTCATCTGCAGTGACCAAACAAGACTGCGAGCGGCTCAAAAGGTGGATGCTCTCGTAGCGAGTCCCGGCCTAGGCGCACGCTCGATCGACGGCCTCAACGACACCGCTGTCCACCCGCAACGCGGTCAAGTCGTCGTCGTACACGCGCCGTGGCTCAGCACCGACCTCACCACACCACCTTGGGCCGATAGACCGCGATATAAGCTGCCCGGATACTCGATCGTCCGCACACAGGGCGGAAGGGAGGTATACATCATCCCGCGTGGAGACGGGACTGTTGTCTGCGGCGGTACTCGCATCGTCGACGATTGGGATCCCGAGCCGAGAGAGGAGACGACGAAGAGGATTTTGGAGAGGTGTATTGAGCTGGTGCCGCAGCTAGCGGATCCGAGGAGGGGTACGGGGTTGGCGAAGCCGAGGGTGGAGGATGTGCAGGTGGTAGCGGTTCATGTGGGGTTGAGGCCGGCGAGGAGGGGTGGGCCGCGGTTGGGGCTGGCGAAGGGGGATGTGGACGGGGTGAGGGTCGTTTACAACTATGGGTAAGTACCGGCTCTACGTCGAAGCAGGTATGCTCAGTCAATGCGCTCAAACTGATCTTCATTTCGGTATGGTCGACAGGTACGGCGGTGCTGGATACCAGGCTTCGTGGGGCGCAGCGCTGGACGCAAAGCAGGTGAGTCGATTTCCGGATAAGTTGACGGTGGAGTGCAGACGAACTGACGAGAATGATGCCTTGCTCATGATCACAGCTGGTGGAAGAGGCGCTCGGCCAATCGCCGGCGAGCTCCGCAGACCTGGTGCGGCCGTCAAAGCTTTGAGCAACTCCTGGCACGCACGCATTCTCTCTGGACACCCACGGCGGACTGCTGTCGATTCGATCCATGTGATTCTCCCTGATGTGGCCTTAGAGTGTCTCTTCATGGAGCAATGCTGGAGCCTGATCAAGTTGCGAAGTGAGCGAGAGGTCGAAAGGCGTACCTTGCCCGTGCAATTTGCGCGTTTGATCCTCCACCTCGATGAACGCCGAAGAAAGCGCCGCACATTTTTTGCGCTGCTCTGTGCTTCCTGCTCACGATCATCGTCTCTACCGAACACCCGCACCACGGACAGCACCGAGCTAACCATCATGTCGACGACAAGACCGGATCCAGTGACGCCGTTTGCGCTGGCTACGCCTCTGTTCAACAAGCTCGCTGGAAAACGTGTTGTGCTGGCTAGCTCGAGTCCGCGGCGAAAGGATATCCTGGCATCGGTGGTGAGTGGTCGTGTCATCTCGAGAGCTACAAGATGACGTTAGCAGGCGCAGGACACAAGCTGACGCAACGATGTGCTTGCTTTGATCGAGCACAGGGCCTGGTGCCAGAGATCGTACCGAGCACGTTCGAGGAGAACCTGCCAAAAGGCGACTTTATCGGCGAAGCTGTATACGAGTACCCTGTGCAGACCGGTTCGAAGAAGGTGAGTCCAGCCACAACCCAATCCTCGCCGCGGAAGGCAATAGCGTACTGACTGAATCCTCGGTACGCGTTTGTCATTTGCGACCGGACAGGCTCTTGAAGTGTATCAACGACTGGTGGTGAGTGCACCCATCTCGATTAGAGAGGACGTGAAGCAGGATCAAGCCAACTGACCGCAGCCTCTCTTCGACCGTACGATGCATCAGAAAGAAAACCCGGAAGACCCGCCAGACTTTGTCATCTCCGCCGATACCGTAGTAGTCAAAGATGAGGTGATCATGGAAAAGCCGAAAGATCAGCAGGACAACCTTCGGATGCTCGCGGATCTAAATGGCAGCTCGGTAGGTTTCCAGCGCTCAACTTGCAAAGGACAGATTCTCCAACTGACCGTCGGAGCGCTTGTTGGTTTTGCGATTCGTTCTGCAGTGCGAGGTGGTCACAGGTGTCACTGTGATCTGGCCCGTGATTGAGGCGCCTGGCTTCCAGACGAGGTAAGCATTCTTTCTGCGTTCCGAAATGCAGGCCTGGAGAACTTGTCCCTGACGCACCCGCTTCTTCTACGGAACCAGATCACTGTGCGAGCGAACAATAGTCCGATTCGCAGACAACCCATACTACATGCTCAAAGCCTACGTCGACTCGCAAGAAGGTATCGACCGCGCAGGCGGCTTTGCTATTCAGGTACGCATCGACTCTCCACCCTCGTTTCGGAGGATCTCACCGCTCACGTCCGCGTCCTATCTTTTCTGCCCGGGCGTCAACAGGGTCGCGGCTCACTGCTGGTCCGCTCGATCGAAGGCGACTACAACAACGTCGTCGGCTTCCCGTTGTATGCTTTTAGCGCGTACCTCCACGATCTGTTGGACAACGACGAGTTGGACATTGTCGAAGATGACGACTAGAGATCCGTCTGTATCCTGTTGCCTCCGATCTAACGGCGTTCAGACTGTGCGAAATGTCAATGCCTTGAAAGCGACCCGGTGTGAGAATGCTTTGTGCTGGCGTATGGTCGAACCGTGAATCGAAACACATTCATGCGTGCGCGAGTGCTGCGAAGGAGCAACGGGTTCGTATTCGACTGATCGCATGAGATCTAAGAGACGGCGGCATGTGATGATGCGCGTCTACGAAGCCTGGCGCTTCTTGCCCTGTAGGATCAAAGAGTTCAAGAACAAAATCAAAACTGCTGTCAGCCATCGAGTCGAGAGCTTTGAACTGCATCTTATCCGCTGGCAATACGTACGACAGCCATGTTGTAGAAGCCGACGGTGGTACCGTACATTCCGACGCCGAAGAGGGTCATGAAGAGACCCATGTAGAGCCTGGAGCGGGGCAGACGCTGGAAGACAGGTCGGGGGTCGGCCTGGAGAGCACGCTGGCGCTCGGGCACAGTGTTCCTGTCGATTCAAACGACCGAATAGCAAATGCAAAGGGTCAGCTTCCAATATCCTCCCGTCGATGCGTCAAGATCCACCAAGCCGAATCCCAAACATCGATTCGATGGCGCGTGACCGTCTTAGAAGCGACGAGTGCCAATCGAATCGGATGCTGTAATCCGACTCGAATGCTGTATGGTGTCGCAAAGATGTGATGCTTACTTGCGGTAAACGAGAGCGTCCATTGTGATGTGAGGGATCGAAATGTGGTGGATGACGACGATGGAGGAGAAGAGAGATCAACGATGGTGACCAACGCCCTAAATTGAGAATATGTGATTGCCAAATCCGCTGCTGAATCGCAGCTTCGCTTCCGAATTTGAAGCGCGAGGGTCGAGCCGGAAGAAGCGATTTCGGCTGACTCGTGCGAATCGAGTGAAATCCAATCCAGCACGGATAAAGCCGATGTAACAATCGCAGAATATTCGATAGTGCTGGGTCAACCGACGTCGTCGGAGTTGAATGGAGAGACGTCGGCTCGTTCCGCATGACCTTCTTCCAAAGAAACACCCCCGCCTTCTCGATGCACCGATCTGAACAGCAAGAGGGCCTGGCCGGTGGGTGGCATCGACGGCCAGCAATGGACCGATGCTCGCTGAAGAAAGAGCAGGCTATATTTGGTATCGACCTGCGTTCCATCCTGTGCAACGCTCCTGAGATTGGCTGTTGTGCCTCTTTGATCATCGGTGTACCCGTTAACAGTCCGTCACTCACAATTGAAGCGAGTTTTGGGAGTCACAACCTGCAAGCCACAGGCTCGCACGTCGTTGCCAGCAGGATGAACATGAAAGAGCGGCTCTTCCGTGGTCATTGAAGTCACATCATCGGACAGGTCGAGCAAACTGTCAAAGAGGGGTAAACAATGCACCAAAATGAAAATCGAGCTGCAAGCCTCAAGATCGCGGTCCCCCAAGCGCAAAATGATTTCGCTCTGCATGATGAGGAAAGCCGTTTGCTGTGCGCGAGGAAGCTTCGTTGGAACCCTCGTCTAAAATCAGGGTTCGTCTCCATCAACAAGCGAGGAAAATCCTGAAACCAACGAGCAGAGCAACCCCGTGATCTCGCCTTTGCGTCAAGCTGTGCTCTGTTGATCCCCTCAAAACGCTGCAAGTCCGACGTCAACTCAGGGTCCTGTCGAGAATCTTCTCTTCTGCTGCTTATTCTTCATTGGGCAGGTCGTGTGTCGGCAGAGACGGCGTAGTTCTACCGTAGACGGACCTCTTCAAACTCAGACATGGCTGCCAAGCTTCCAGACCCTGCCGCTCTCTCTACGCCACGATGTGAGAGGTTCTATTTTTCGAGGGTGTCCGCCGTGTGACAGCGTAGAAACAGTGCGGTGACTGCCATCTGCTGATGTTTGCTTCTTCAGGCGGAGTCTCAAGCCTCTCGCTCGGTTGACCGTTGCCGTGCTGAGTCTACATATACACAGCCCTTTCGTGAGATCACTCGATTACGCCTTTGTTTGTTCCGTCACTCTCCCCTATAGCTACGCCGTCTCTTTACGCCATCCATCCTCGCGACTCCTCTCCCAGACAGCTTACCCGTAGAGCCTGATCGTACGTAGAAGTGGGCAAGCGAATCTCCATCGACACCGCATACACGTCCTCTGCAAGATCACCATAAGATCAGCATATAGTCGCACAGCGTACAAAGACGTAGACAAACCACCCCCGACTCCCCCATCTACATCCAGCTTGGCCTGCCATGTCGAGGAGACGCAACACAGTCGCGGCAGCCGCTGCCGCTCTCGTCGCCACCGCTACTTCATCGATGGCAGCGACGCCAGGAGGCAGCGAGATCGTCGGCTCATCCTCCGTCTCCGGTATGATGATGTTCAACAGCGCTCCGGGCAAGGTCGTCATCCTCGACAAGACCGAAGGCAACGCCGCCCGCATCAACGGTCATCCCGCCTGGGGCGAGGAGTGGGATACCCAAGCTCGATCTGGACGCCTGATGAATGTCGTCACCAACACCTTTTGTGCAGGTGGCATGTCGCTCGGTAACGGCACTTGGGCCGTTTTTGGAGGCAACGAGAACGTCGGTCCAGGCGGCAACTCGACCACACCTCGATTCTCAACCACAGCACCTTACTACGATGGAGACGGCGGTGCTGCTGCTCGATTTTACACGCCCAACTCGGCCGGCACTGCAGACTGGGACGATGGCAATCACTACATGAAGAGGCGAAGATGGTATCCAACTGTCGAGGCCCTCGGTGACGGAACGCTCTGGGTCGGCGGTGGGGAGGACTACGGTGGATACGTAGCAGATGAGGGACAGAACCAACCCAACTTCGAATACTGGCCCTCGCGAGGCGACGCTATCAACATGGACTTCCTCACCCAGACCTTGCCCATGAACCTGTATCCCTTGGCGTGGACCATGGCGTCGGGCTACCTGTTCGTCCAGGCGGGTCAGGATGCTATTCTGTACGATCTCGACACCAACTCGGTCGCCAAGGGTCTTCCATCCACCACTGGCCCCATGAAAGTCTACCCGGCTTCAGCAGGTGTGGCGATGCTGCCCATGACACCCGCCAACAACTACACGCAGGAGGTGATCTTCTGCGGTGGTGTGCAGCGGCCACTCAACGAATGGGGCAACGGCGCCGGTCCTTTGTACAACCCTCTCAACACTCCGGCGAGCAAGGTGTGCGAGCGCATCACACCCGAAGCCGACAACCCAACGTGGCAGCAGGACGACGACCTGATCAACGGAAGATCGATGGGCACGTTCGTCTACCTGCCAGACGGAAAGCTGTGGTTCGGACAGGGAGTGCGCATGGGCACCGGTGGCTACTCGGGTCAGCCGTACAACAAGAACATCGGCATCTCACTGGGTGATCAGCCCGACTACCAGCCTATGATCTACGATCCTACGGCTGCTTCGGGTTCGCGCTGGTCGATTGCCGGTTTAGACCAGATGCAGGTGCAGAGGATGTACCATTCCACCGCCATCCTGCTCGAGGATGGATCCGTTCTCACAGCCGGGTCCAACCCCAACGCCGATGTCACATTCAACAACACGGCCAACTACACCAACACCGAGTATCGCCTCGAGCAGTGGTACCCGCTTTGGTACAACCAGCCCAGGCCTACACAGCTGAACATCACTCAAATCGCGTATGGTGGTGGATCGTTTGATGTGCCGCTGTCGAGCTCGGATCTGTCCAACAACATCACCAACATCAAGACGGCCAAGGTGGTGGTCATCCGATCTGGCTTTGCGACGCACGGTGTCAACTTTGGGCAGCGCTACCTTGAGCTCAACGCGACCTACACTGCCAACCAGAACGGCAGTGTATCGGGTACGCTGCACGTGTCCAACATGCCGCCCAACTCGAATATCTTCCAGCCCGGTCCCGCCATGGCGTTCTTGGTGGTCAACGGCATCCCTTCACAAGGACAACATGTCATGATCGGCACTGGTCAGCTTGGCGACCAGAACGTCATGGCTTCGACGATCCTCCCAGCATCGCAGGATCCACCTGTGCCCAAGAACAGCACTAGCAGTTCCAAGAGCGGATCGGGCTCGAGCGGGTCCACGTCGGGTCAGTCGAGTGGTGCCGCCTCGCTGTCAGTGGGGCCTGTTGTCGTTGTAGCTCTGGTTGGCGTGCTCTCTGCTCTCGTTTTGGCGGCTTGATGGTAGACGAATCAGTAGCTCTCCAAGGACAATGAACATTTGTTTCTTCTCTGCCTGCGCCACGCATCAAAAGACGATGCCGTACGTACTCATATTCAGTTGCTCTACAAATGAACTCGTGACGAGCACCGCCTGCTGGAGTATTGAGATCGGATGGGTCGAAGGACACCGGATTGAGCCCTGGTCCTCGGAACCATCTTTACGGATCCTCGGCGAAAGCGGGATCCGTCTGCTTGGCTGGTATACGCCACGCGCGGCGCTTGTAGACGTCTCATCAACGGGACGGTCGGAGCGCGACCTCGATTGCGAGCGGGCCTCGAAAGGACGCAGAGGCTGCAAAGCTGGGCATGCGTGATCTCAAAAGCGGTCACACAGCTCGTGGTCGCAATAGGGCATTTCCAGCTTCCGCTTGCCATTGTGCTTCTTGGCAAGTCACATTATTGACAAGAGCGACGTGTACTTGAGAGAGCTTGCCATGCGCGTTGCAAAAGCCAGCGCTCATGCGGGTTGCTCGAATTTTCCCACCAACCCCGCGTCCAACTTGGGCCCCTTTGATTCTCGCTCAAGACACCAATATTGCGACCTGAAGGCGCGCTCCACATGAGCCCATCTTGTCGTTGATATCAAGAAGAGCGGCGACTTGATGGCCGAGCGAGCATCGAGTATGTTCACCATCAACAAAGGACAGATGAAACACGACGAGCACCTGAGCTTGCTGTCGGACGTGAAGTGGGGGGCGTTCGCGTTGCGTGCACACACGCACGACAATCGAGGGTCCATCGAGAAATCTTCGATGTGCATGTTTCAGAGAGTTGGCTGCACTGAAATCACACCGCGTCGGAGACGGGCAGCTCAAGTGAAATTTCCACGCACGCCAAGTGTGCAGCCTGTGCCTGAGCCTGTGCCTGTCAGACAGGCTCAAAAAGCAATCAAACTCAAGCGCCACTTTCATCAGCGGTCAGTGCAGCTTGGTTGTCTGCACGGCATGGCGAGCCTGGTGCCTTCCTCTTCGATTTCGGCAGAGGCGATGGCTGTGATTATGCTACACTCGCTTGTGCCTTGAGTCTGTGCATGAGCTCGCCCGCGTTGTGCACCCTGGTTTTTTTTTCTTCGGCGAGGCCGACACCCCCAGATCCGAGCTGCATCGTGACAGCTTCGCAGACGCTTTGGGCTCGCGAAACCTCTGAATAGCCATCGATGGGCTCCACAATGACTTGGTCGATACCCACCATCACCGTCCTCTCTTGACCGTCATCACCCTCATCATTGTCGAGCCTGCGCGCCGCTCGCACCACGTCCTGCTTCCTCATACAAGTCGACACGCCTGCACAACCATTTCTCGCATCTGCGCCAGCCACTCGTCGAGATAGGCTGCTGCCAACGACCCAATCCAAGCGACCGGTCCGTTTGATTGCTACCAACACACCCCACCTCGCATCATCCATCGCTTGACAACGCCACCGCTTCGATCATCGAACAATACCAGGCGCTTCCCTCTCCCACTCAACCCATGCCAATCCTCATCTCGTCGATCAACGCTTCCCTCATGCCGGTCCATCAAACAGAATAAGGTTGGCCTGGTACGCCTCTATTCGCGCCTTGAACCTCACGATCCGGCATCAACAGATTGCCCAACGACGATGGCGCAACTCGCCAACAAGGAGCTTCCGCCTCCCCCTTTGAGGATCGAGAAGCGACGCAACGCTCCTAGTTCCAATCCCAACGCCGGTACTCTGAATCAGCGCGAGACACAGCCTGCAGGGACATCGGTCGGTTCGTCGGCGAGCGGGTCGTCGCACCTTGGTCTCCCTCCGAATCGCAGCGATGCGTCGGCGGCACCATCCCGCACTCCGAGCGGACGATTCCGTATTCGCGTTCCTTCCCTTGCCAAGCAAGCCAGGCATCCGGAAACAGCGCCAACCACTGCTGCCACGCAGGTCGCCTCTCAGCAGTCGCAAGCTCAGGACAAAGTTTGGCAGCCAAGATGGGCGCCTAAGCTCAAGCGCACCAATCCCTCCAAGTCCGTCACCACCTACTCGCCTATCTTGGATCCTCCCCTCCCACCGCTGCCGTCCATGGTCGCCTCGCCTCCACCGGCCGTGCAGCTCGACGACGCTGGCTTCGGTCGTCCCTTCAGCACCACCGGCCTCTTTGACCTCGCCGACGCTCGCTTCTCCTTCCTGGATATGAGGATGATGGACAACGATAGCGACTCGGACAGTTCAGACTCGCTCATCGTTCCCGCTCCTGTCCAGCAGCCTCCAGTCATCCGCGAACCGCCCAGCCAGCAGAACGGCCCAAGCACGCCAACGCCAGTGGTCGCTCCGGCCGATGCTGCGCAACTCCAACCAGCCACAGCTGAGTGCTCTGCTGAGCAGGAGCCGGATTGCGAGATGCTCAGGGTCCCACACGACTCTCAGGATTCGCACGTTGCCCGCTCATCGCTTCCCACCACTTCACCAGCGCTGGCATCGCTCATCAGCTCCTTCCCGTCGCCGCTCACACGAGACTCAAACGCAGCCCCATCGTCCTACTTGGACCCTTTGCAGTCGATGGACAGTACGACTTCGAAGACCCACGACCAAGTCCTGGCCGCGCCCAAAGACAACAGCTGGGACGGCGGCGAGCGGTGGGATGTGCAAGGGCTCAAGCACAATGCTGTGTCGTCAGGACACGACTCGACCGAGTTGCCATATCTCGACATGGACGATGAAGACGAAGCAGAGCTCCTCGAGGCCACCTTGGCACAACCGAGGACCGCCGTTGTGCAGTCTGCACTTGGCGTGTCGTCCATCTCGCCTCCAAAGGCTCGACCCAGTCGCAACCCTCCGCCACTTCCTGCTCCGTCGATGGCTCTGCCCGATCTGCCTGCACGGCCAAGCTCGGCAGCGCAGACCGCTGTTCGCCAGCACACGCCGACAAGCAGTGTTCAACTGGATGCACAGCAACGAGACAGTCAGCCAGCGTCTGCATCCTCATCCAAGCAGACCCCCAGGCCGCTCATTCTGCCCTCGTTGCGATCGTCGGCGAGCATCGACCGACTCACTGTCATCGGTTCAGCAGCTGCCTCGCCTTCAGCAGGACCAGCTCAGGCCAACATGGTCAACAGCACCGGTCTCAAGCCGTTGACGCTGCCCAACAGTGCTTCTACCGAGGAGCTAGCCAAATCGCTCGACATTCCCCGAGACACGGTCAAGCAGATGCTCGATACAACTCAGCACGTGTGGCGCAACCACTTGCTTGGCTCGTCCGCTTTCATCGCGGATGCGCCATCTACCACAAGCGGCCTCGATCGACTCCCGAGGGCCAGCTCGAGCCCGATGCTCTCGACACTCTTCGCATCCCAGGGCTCAATGAACGGTACGGCGGCACACGAGGAACCGTCAAAGGGAAGTCTGGCCAAGTCTGTTGCAGGTAAGAGCAGCAATCGTACCTCCATGCTTGGCCTCCCCTACATTTCGTCGTCGAGACCCTCGTTCGAGCACCAAACTCCTGGCTGGGCGGTATCCAAGAACGGCGAGGATGCATCGCGTACTTCTACGGCCGACTTGCAAGCTGAGCGTGCTCGGAATCGCCGGACCTTCCTTGGGCGCAGCAGCGAGGAAGGTTTGACAGCCAATTACAACTTCTCCCGGCCTATTCGTCGCGACGGAGGCATGAGCGCGAGTGCAAGCATGCCATCGCTCGCCGCAGCTAGAGAGGCGCCGAAGCCTCCAGCCCTTCTCCAGAGCCCACTTCTGCTCAAAGGCGAGTCGGAAGCCACCGGGTTCGCACAGATCGCTATCGATGACGATCAAGAAGTCTTGGCGGATTCCGGCTCGGAAGTCCACCATCCCTTTGCTGCATCGCGAGCGGCGCCTGCGAACAAGGCCAGCGACAACGTTATTGCTGACACCTCCGCTGTCAATTTGCCCAGACCAAACGTGCACAAAGCAGTTCCCGCGCTGCCAGCACACGGCGACATTGCATCTCCCAGGCCGCGTCGCAACTCGGACACCGTTTTGAATGCCTTCGCGCCCGAGTTCGGCAAACGAGCTCCAGGCGAACTTCATGCCTGGAGCGTCTGCATCGATCAAGATGGTGTGCCCGCCATCCGACCCTCTGCCTCAGCTTTCCATCGTCCCGGCTGCCCTCTCGCAGGCAAAAACAACGCGACTTGGCAGTGTGGCTGTCGGACTTCCATCAGCGATGATTCGGTCGCTTTGGATGGGACCTCTGCGCAGAAGCTCGCCGTGCCGGGTCGGTCTTCCCCAGGTCGCAATCGATCGCTGAGCGCCAGCAACGTGCTGGATCCCATCCGCCAGGCGCAGCTGTGGAGTCAGGTCGAGCGGAATAGGGGACTCATTCGCAAGCACGAAGAGAAGATCGCAGGACTGCAGGAGCAGGTCGAGAGGATGTCGACAGAGATGGCTTCGGCGCGACCGTCGTTCTGCTCCACCTTCCCTACTCCGGAATTGTTGTCTACTCCGAACTTCCCCGCCCCGCCGAACAGGGTCAACACGATCGCCAGGAAGCCGTTGCCTTCTATCGTCTCCGCAGAATCGGAGCAGCCTCCCGTGCCCACCAAGTCGCCGGTGCTCGAGCCTTTCCCGAGTGTCAGTGCAGGTCCTGTGTCTGCTTTGCCGGCTTCATCGTCGAAGCACGCCGACCCACCTCGCACACTTCGAGGTCGCATTGCGTCGCTCTCGAAGATGAACGTAGGCTGGCAGGACGAGAACGTCACTTCGTTGAAGTCTGTAGAGCTGGGCCCTCCCTCGCGTCTGCGATCCTCCTCATCGACATCGAGCTTGAACAAGGTCTTCCGCTTCCCGTGGTCGCGCCCCTCCGACAAGGAGAACGTCGTCTTTCCTCAGCCCACGCCGTTCCCCTTGGGCGAACGCAATCACAACAAGGCTGCGTCGCTGTCGACCTCCTTCTCGCGAGACAGGAGTCGTCCCAGCTTGGGCATGTTGTCCGTCGACGAGCGGAGACCGTTGCCTGCGCCTCCTCTTTCCGAAGCTTCGACGCTGGGCAAGGACAAGCGATATCCGCCCAGCTCGCGCAAGTTTTCCTACGACATGTTGCATGGTCCCGCCTTCCATACGAGCGTTGGCTCGCGACACCTGCGCGGACGTTCGGGGAGCTCCAAGTCGTCCTCGTTCGGCACTAGCATCTTTTCGTCGAATGAGGGCCTGGACGTGCCGGAAAGCTCGCGATTCGCCAGCTTCCCGAGATTGGGCCGACGCTGGGACTCGATCTCATCGCGCGGCACCAACACGTCTGCTCGCAACAGCGCTGAAGTCGGCACGCAGCCAACCAGCGCCTCGTTCGGATCCATGCCGGCTCTTTCGACGCTGGCCGCAGGAGAGGCAGCAGCTCTAGCAGGCGGTAAGCCGATGCCCTCCCTGCCGATCGAAGTGGGACAGGGACTTCGACGGTCCAAGACGCCTCCACCGCGACGAAGCTCTCTGCAGCGCAAGTCGTTGGAGAGCGCGCCTGCCAAACGGGCGCCGATCCCGAGCGAGTTCTTGCAGGCCAACGACCCGGTGATGGCGCCGATCTCGGAACAGAGCGAGGTGGGCAGTCCAGCATCGACACGCGCGGCGAGGAATGCCGAGGTGGAGATGAGCCCGGCGAGTGTCAATGCATCGCCCGCGGGGGCAGGAAGGATGAGCATGAGCGAGAGGTATAGGTTGCAGGGTTTGACCGTGCCTGCTCCGTTGGCACTGTCGAGTTCGTTGACGTCGCCATTGCTGGGTTCGATGGCTGAGCCTAGGTCGGCGAGCAAGGCTTCGTCTTCGCCAAGGTCGGGCAAGTCGCCGCTGCCGGTGGCTTTCTCGCATGGCACGCTCACGGTTGCGAGACCTCCTTCGCTCTCTAGTCAGAGCTGATGTGCGAGAGCGAAGGAGTTCTCGTGTACTCTTCAAAACTGTATTTGCTAGCTTGCAAAGATCATATCGTACCCATTCTAGTCGCGTACCATTCCCGAGTAGTATCGCCGTTGCGCACCAGATAGACGGTGGTTCTCGCCCGCCTTGGAAGTGAGCGTATAGGACTGCAGATGTCGACAACCTTATGCCCACAGTGCCCAGGCAAGACCTCCTCGAAGTTCAATATTGGAAGCCCGAAAGCTGGAGCTCGAGAGAAGTTGAAATTTGGATTGAAATTGGTGGGCCGGTGCTGCATAGATGAGGTTGACGTTTGTATTCAAAACCCAGGAGGGCGCTTCGGTGACGCCGTTTGGCTGGCTGCGAGTGTGACCCCGCGCCCCTTTTTCTGGCAGGTAGCTTGCAGCAAGCAAGCGTGTCACTGCTGTCAGCTGTTGGTCTTTTTTCGCTTCCCTCTCAAGAGCTACGGGTGGGCTCTGACCACCCTTCAAAAAAGTCACAAAAAGGTCTCAGAGTGAGTGCGCGCGCTGCCGATTGGATCGCCTTCTGCTGCCTCGTCCGCTCCTGCTGCTGCTGCTGCGCGTTGGCTCCAACTCCACCTCTCTCTCGATCTGATTCACGCAACGCTCGCTTTGCCGTTTCAGCTTTTGCCAAAAAAGACGCGCTCGCCTGTTCTCGACATCGACTCGTCATCATCATCGCCGCCGTCGTCGTCGTAGTCGTCGTCTTTGCTTATCTGCGATACCTGCCGACACACTGTCATCGGCCGTCCTCGACACTTTACTCGCGCTCCTATCACCTTGATTCTTCCATCGAGCTCACTCGGCAGCAATCCGAAGCTCAGTCAGCTGCGGCCTCAGCATCGTTGCTCGAGCACGCACATACCGGACTTGCTGTGCTTCTAGCCTCGACCAGAGTCTTCCTTCCTGGTCACTGCTTCACGCCCACTTGCCGGCCCGCAAGAAGATCCTCTGCGCAGTCGACACGCAAACCGAGACGCCAGCAGTAGGCTCAGCCCAGAACATTTCTAAGCAGCTGGAAGTACGACTCAGCGCACTCCCACTATCGAATCTAGGCACGCCAAACGCTTCGACGCGCAGCAGAGACGTCGGACGCTCTAAGCTATGGGTAATATCTGCAGTTGCTGCGGATGTGGCTCCTCCAGGAACGCCAACTACGAGCCTCTCTTGCTGGACAACGAGCGAGATGCGGTAGCTGATCTGCTCCAATATCTCGAGAGTAAGTTCACATTCCATGCCGCCGCTGTCAGCGCCTCGCAGCACCGTCAAAGCGGTGACATCAACCCACTCTGACGAGACACCCTCGCTGACCCTGTTCCTTTGACATCTTCTCTGTCCTTGCTTTTGCCAACGCCTTTCTTACCGCTACTACTGCAGACCGCTCCGAGACCAACTTCTTCACCGGCGACCCTCTCAAGGCATTATCGACGCTTTCCTTCAGCGACAATGTAGATCTGCAGAGGAGTGCAGCGCTGGCATTTGCCGAGATCACGGAGAAGGAAGTGCGCGAGGTGGGTCGAGACACGCTCGAGCCCATCATGTTTCTCCTGCAGAGCCACGACGTCGAGGTGCAACGAGCCGCCAGCGCTGCTCTTGGCAACCTCGCCGTCAACCCCGAGAACAAGCTGCTCATTGTCAAGCTCGGTGGTCTCGAACCCTTGATCCGCCAAATGCTCAGCCCCAACGTCGAAGTGCAGTGCAACGCCGTCGGCTGCATCACCAACCTTGCCACGCACGACGACAACAAGACCAAGATTGCAAAGTCGGGCGCCCTGGTGCCTCTCACCCGTCTTGCTCGATCCAAGGACATGCGTGTGCAGCGCAACGCGACCGGTGCTCTGCTCAACATGACACATAGCGACGAGAACCGTCAGCAGCTGGTCAACGCTGGTGCCATCCCTGTCCTCGTCGGCTTGCTCGGGAGCTCGGACACCGACGTTCAGTACTACTGCACCACGGCCCTCAGCAACATTGCCGTCGACGCTGCTAACCGCAAAAAGCTCGCCCAGACCGAACCTCGCCTCGTTCAGAACCTCATCGGCTTGATGGAGAGCAGCTCGCTCAAGGTGCAGTGCCAGTCGGCGCTGGCGCTTCGTAATCTTGCTTCGGACGAAAAGTATCAGATCGAGATTGTGCGATCCAACGGGTTGCCTCCTTTGCTGCGATTGCTGCGATCTTCGTTCCTGCCTCTCATCCTGTCCGCCGCTGCATGCGTGCGAAACGTCTCGATCCACCCTGCCAACGAGTCTCCCATCATCGATGCCGGTTTCCTGCACCCTCTGATCGACCTGCTCAGCCACGAGGACAACGAAGAGATCCAGTGCCACGCCATCTCGACGCTGCGCAACCTGGCCGCCTCGAGCGAACGCAACAAGACCGCCATCGTCGAAGCGGGTGCGGTCGAGCGCATCAAGGAGCTGGTTCTCAACGTTCCGCTTTCGGTGCAGAGCGAGATGACGGCATGCGCTGCCGTACTCGCGCTTTCGGAGGACCTCAAGCCGCAGCTGCTCGAGATGGGCATCTGCGAGGTGCTCATCCCGCTCACCGCCTCGCCCTCGGTCGAAGTGCAGGGCAACTCGGCAGCGGCGCTCGGCAACCTCTCGTCCAAGTCGGACGACTATGCACCCTTCAACGCCGTCTGGTCGACGCCCGAGGGCGGCCTCCACGGCTACCTGATCCGATTCCTCGAATCGCAGGACTCGACCTTCCAGCACATCGCCGTGTGGACCATCGTCCAGCTGCTCGAGTCGGGCGATGCACAGCTGGAGGAGTCGATCCGCGCTTCGGACCAGCTGTTGCCGCTGATCCAGCATCTGGCTTCGCTCTCGGCCGATCAGAGTGCCGAGGAGGAGAGGACCGAGGGCGGCGCAAGCGACGATGGGACTAGTGCAGAGGGCGAGATCAGCTCGTTGGCGAGGAGGATCCAGGAGATGATCCTCGAGCCTCAGCAGTGAAGCGGGCGGAGAGGGCTGAGATACCCCATCCACGGTCGAGACCCGACCGCACAGACGCAGTTTCGACACTCGATTCTCCCATCGTTGGCCCATCGCCGAAGGGTCCGGCCAGCCCCTGTTATCATCCACCCCATTTTCGACACCCCTTCGGATGTTGATCCTAGTCATCTGCTGTTGCGTGTTCTCTTTACGTTATGCCTTCATCAACGTCGTATCTTTCATCCTATCGTTGTCTGACTGTCGTGGTGGCTGGTGTTTGGGGATCTGGCTGTTGTCGGGGTTGTTTTGTTTTCTGACTGGCATCGAGGTGGGGTGGGAGGTCGGCCTGCTCTCTCGCGTGCTCTTGAGGGAAGGAGAGGCTGTGGGGAAAGAGACTTTCGACGTTGTTCAAGCCGGAGAGGGCTTTTCAGCGATGTTCTGTGTCGGCCTGGTTAGCAGCGCTGACAAAGTGGTTGCTCTCCCCCGTCGTTGACCTCAAGACGCGCTGCACAGGTCAGCCTCGGCGACACCACACACATGCTTCTCACAGTACGCAACACACCGTCTTGCCAACCGCCACACACCGCGCAGCAGAGCCAAAACAAAAAAACGAGATCTTTCAATTTGAAACCCCACCAACTTGTCCCGGTTGCAAAAGCCAACCGTTTAGGGATCCTTAGGATAGTTGATCATGTCGTTGTGGAAGAAGCTCTTGCTGCCATCGCCCCAGGGGAAGGCCTTCTTGCGAATGTTGTTGTACTCGTAAAAAGTGCGCTCAGGGGGGGTGTCGTCGTTGTCGTGGTACTCGTGCACCATGTGGTCGTAGTGGTGCTTTTCGATGCCGTAGATGTACACGCCCAGGACGATGGCTGCAGAAACACACGACGGAGACAGAGATATGCGGGAGAGTGTCAGGTGCTTGCTGGAGATGGAGGGGTGCAGAAGTGGAAAGAAGGGGGACAAGGCGAATACTTACAGCCCGGGATGCAGACGTAGAGCGAGACCTTGCGCCAGAGGTCGGCGGATTCTGTTGTGCGAGACAGCGAGGGCGAGGAGATGGCGATGGTTAGCACGACAATCCTACCAATCGAGCCCGGTGATATGTGTTTCCGCTGCTTCCAGCACATTCTCCTTTTCCCTCCCTTCCTCAACGTCCCATCGAGCCTCGAGCACCTCCCCCCC